>OFHU01000426.1:0-352984 GCA_900245905.1 Lacerta viridis
AGTAGAAGTCACCATTAAAATAGGAGAAGAAACACAAACCACCCCATCATGGTCCTTCAGCTCCCACCCTAACTACAACAAACAAATTAGAGAGAGTCTCACAAAACCCTCCAAAACTACTTTCAAGGAAACGATGTAGACAACATAAAAACACCCCTCCTGTGGGACGCAATGAAAGCAGTCACCAGAGGAGCTTGCATAAAAGAGAAAAGCACTCCTTAAAAAACAAACCACCTCTAAAATTAACAACCTAGAACAAGACATCACTAATCTTTCAACACGATACAAACAAACAGATCTAAAAAACTCCTTCAACTCATAGAACAAAAAAGAAGAGAAATAGACTCCCTAGAAATCAACAAAACAATGATCAACATTCTATACTTAAAACAGCGCTTTTATGAATACGGAGGGAAAAACTCCAGACTATTAGCAAATAGATGTAGGAAAAAAACACTTAAAAACAAGAATACACTGCATCACCAAAAAAGAATGGGCAACACGACATTTCCCCAAAGAAATAATTGCAGAATTTGCAAAATTCTACTCTGATCATACACCTCCCGTAACCCACCTGAGAACGAAATCAAAGAATTCCTAACAGAGATGAACATACCTACTCTAACTAATGAGGAACAAGAATATATGGACAGTCCCATCACCCCAGAGGAAATAGACACAATCCTCAAAAACTTAAAAACCACACAAAGCTCCAGGCCCAGATGGCTTCACAGCAGAATTCTACAAGAAATTCAAAGAACCCCTGATGCCCTACATGACACGCCTCTTTAATGACATCATGAAAGGAGGGCCCATCCCCCAAACCTGGACCCTCTCCAAAATAGTCTCCATCCCAAAACCAATGAAGGACGGCCTCAAGGTAGAATCATACCGCCCGATTTCATTAATAAACCAAGACTACAAAAATATTCACATCAATCTTGGCCAACCGCCTGAAAAAATTCTTATCCAAGCTAATAGCTCCAGACCAAACTGGCTTCTCCCTCCCTGGTCGCAATATTACAGACCCCATCAGGAAACTACTGAACCTAATTGAACACAGCAAGGCAACTAAACTCCCATTAACAATTATGTCCCTAGACATCCTCAAAGCTTTTGATTGCCTAGAATGGAAATACCTATCAGCAGTACTAACTAGCATGAAATTTGGCCCCTACTTCCTACAAACCATCAACCAAATATACTCCCAAGCCTCAGCAAAATGCAGAATTAATAATATGGACTCAAATACCATAACAATCCAAAGAGGCACAAAACAAGGGTGCCCACTATCTCCCTTCCTATTTATCCTGGCGCTGGAACCCCTAGCAATCCGAATCCGAGCAGCCACAGACATCAAAGGGGTGGAAATAAAAGGCAGAACCTATAAACTAGGACTCTTTGCAGATGACCTAATGGTCACAACACCAGATCCCTCAAACACAGCACCCTCCCTGATCAGAGAACTCAACACATTTGCAACGGTTTCAGGCCTACAAGTAAACTTTGAAAAATCGGAAGCCATGTGCTTTAACACCCCACCTTACATCCAAAGAGAACTCACTAACACCACCAAGATAAAACTCTGCCACACCAAGTTCAGATACCTAGGAGTACAAATAACCAAAAACCTTAACAAATTATACCTCCACAACTACAAACCCCTATGGCAACAAATAAACAAAGACTTAAAGAGATGGAACAACATGAAGTTCACTCTCTCAGACAAAATAGCCATGATCAAAATGATCATCCTTCCAAAACTAACCTATCTATTCCAAACCCTCCCAATCTGGATCCCCCCAACCCAACTCCGCAAATGGCAAAGAAAACTACAATCCTTCATCTTCTCACACAAAAAACCAAGAATATACACCAAATACCTACACCTCCCCACCGCAGAAGGAGGATGGGGAATCCCCAACATAGAAGCATACTACAGAGCCAACCAAATACGCCATATAATCCCATACATATTAGAAGACGAGACAAAGCAATGGATACACCTAGAAAGGGACACAATTGAGAATATCTGCACCACAGCATACCCATTCCTCCCAAACAAACTAAGAAAAATCCCCACAACACTTAACAGATACACACAAACCATGTTCAAAGCATGGAAAGCAGAAACAGGCAAACTATCCCCAACCCCATCCCCACTAATTCCCCTGACCTACCACCCACTATTCCACAATGCAGCACAAAACCTCCAAACCAAAACCTGGCAATCCAAAGGCCTATATCGCCTAATAGACTTTTATAAAAATAACAAACCTCTGTCAACACAAGAAATACAGGACAAATTAGAAGACACCCAAATGCCCTGGTTAACACAACACCAATTACATGCCATATTAAACAATCCAACAGTAAAATCAGCAGCAACCAGACCCCTGACAACCTTCGAAAACCTCATCTTAATGACAAAGGGAAGCGATAGAGGGCTGGTGTCCGCAATTTATAAAATACTACTCAAAAATCCCACGAACACCCTAGACACAATCAAAAAACAATGGGAGGATGACATAGGATACGAAATCAACCCCACCCAATGGACCAGAATGTGGTCTAAACCCCCCTTTAAATCCATATCAACAAAAAGAAGAGAACTCACCCTAAAACTAACCTACAGATGGTATCTAACGCCTAGAAAATTAGCGCTAATACGCCCAGGAACCTCACCAAAATGCTGGAGAGGGTGCACCTCCACAGGCACATACTTCCACATGTGGTGGGAGTGCCCCAAAATCCAAACATTCTGGACAACAACCACACGAGAAATATGTAAAATAACCAAGCAAGTGTTAGAAATCACCCCAGAATTGGTCTTACTAAACATCTTCCAAGACAATAATGCCCACTTACAACACAAAGAACTCATAATCCATCTACTCTCAGCATCCAGAAACATCATAACCAGACACTGGAAAGACCTGTCAGGAGTAAACATGGACCAATGGTACCAAGCAGTATGGGAAACAGCCCTACTAGAAAAACTAACCAGTAAACTGAAACTGACACGGGGACAAACTGAAGAAGACACCTTCACCCCGGTATGGTTCCCCTTCATCACACACAGCCCAACAAGACAATGACAAAAATCTACCGACAGCATACAAATCAATATGGCTAACCTGACCCAAAATACCCACCAACCCCACTCACACAGGAAACCAAAGATCACCACAGCCAACCACAAACGAACAACCACATCCCAAGCCAACTCCGACCTCTCTCACCGCCAAACGAGCACAAGCAAACAACAGAGAACCTACATAAACATGCTGACACCAAACCCTACTCATACCAAGTAAAAAAGAAACACAGTCACCCCACCCCACCTACCTCCCCGTCCCACCCACTTCTTCCCCCCTTCCTTTTCTAATGTCTCACCAACACTGACTTATAAAAATGTTATATGGAAAAACTTGAGAGAGACATTGTACTACCTTTGAAAATCTTTAATAAAAATAAATTAAAAAAAAAAAAATAAATACTTGAAATGCATGTTTAGAATAGGAGATTAGGCTAGGCAGACAATGCACTGAAGCGAACTTGAGTATGTCAGCTTATAGAGGAAAAGATGAAGAGGGAAAACCTTAAGATCTCTCTCTCTCTCTCTCTCTCTCTCTCTCTCTCTCTCTCTCAAAGTCTTAATACCAGCAGAGAAGAAAACAGAAGCATTGTAATAAAAGGAGAGTAAATGGTTAGAAAACACAAAATAATGTGATAAAATGAAATGAAGGACTATCACTGCGCGATCAATATGTAGAATATTGAAATAATAATACCGTGTAGGAAATTGTATTTTTAGTGAAGCTGAATGTAGGCAAACATTTATGTAAGATTGCTTCTGAGTTGTTACCAGCTGCCTTTCATAGCTGAAAGGGAGATTTTATTGCCAGAACTGGTTCTCGTGAATTAGAGTTATACCTCTCATTAGGATGATATAATGAAGATTCTAAATTTGTAACAATGAAATCTCCAAAGGACAAAAAAGATTAATACTCTGATATAAAACTTACCCTACCATAGATAGATAGATAGATAGATAGATAGATAGATAGATAGATAGATAGATATAGATATATAATAGGCAAATGTCCAAATGATACAGAGGGACATTTTACTTTTATATCAATAAAGACCAGTGGAAGAGCAATGGAAGTCTTTTAATTTTATTTTTGTGTGCTTGCTGCGTGGTTCACTTCATCAACTGTAAGTGATGATGTTGTATATTAAAAAACAGTTGTACCTTGGTTTTCGAATAGCTTGGTTCCCAAAGGTTTTGGCTCCCAAATGTCACAAACCCGGAAGTGACTGTTCCGTTTTGCTAACTATTTTTGGACGCTGAACGTCCGAAGGGGCTTCTGCAGCTTCCGATTGGCTGCAGGAAGGTCAGAAGCCGCGGTTTGGTTTCTGAACGTTTTGGAAGTCGAACGGACTTCTGGAATGGATTCCGTTTGACTTCTGAGGTACCACTGTACCTACAACTTGATGGATGCAATCCTATGATTGCTGTGAGGACACTGGGTTGTATTCCCCTAAGTTTGACACAAATGGTACCCATGGAAATAAATGGACCTAAGGTAGTCATGATCATAACCTTCAGGAGACTCACTCTGAATAAAGTTAGGCAAATACAACTCATTGTATCTCTGTCTCTGAGGTTAGAGGGAGAGATATTGGAGAGGGAGACTTGATATTAGATTCTGCCCCAGTGACTTCAGTTTCTCTGGCTCTGCTGGTGTCAGTTGTGTGAAAAGTTTATGTTGTAAGTGGTTTGGGGTGTGCTGGGGTGTACTATATAAAGACTTGGACCCAATAGACATCCTCAAACCCAAGCAAAATTTACATCAGTTAAATCATTCTAGTATTTGTACTGGCAACATATTGGTTAGGAAATGTATTTTACAAAGAATAAATTGTATGGGGGGGGGCACACGCCTATTTGATGCAAAATCTTGTGACTCCAGTTAAGGTCACACAAATGTTGAATCATTGCCTTGTTAATTTGTTATCGTTCTTTAAAAATGAGCATGCGTGTGTCTTACGTAGTGACATGACGGTTGGGAGTTGGAGGCTGGGTGGTTGCTTCACTGTTGTTTTGCTGAATGTGGAGACTCTAAGAACACGCTGCCTGGAGGATAATAATAATAATAATAATAATAATAATAATAATAATAATAATAATAATAATTTATTATTTATACTCTGCCCATCTGGCTGGGTTTCCTCAGCCACTCCCAAGAGAATATTAAAAGCATGATAAAACAACAAACATTACGAACTCCCTTAAACTGAGTTCCCTCAACAGGGTTTGGAGGAGTTGGTGAGGACAAAGAGATAAGAAAAATATCTTTATGTATGTGACAACAGCACCCAGAATTTTACTAGCGCAAAGATGGAAAGGCAACGAAATACCAACGAAAGAACAATGGCAAGAAAAGTTGATGGAATACACTGAAATGGTGAAGCTAACTGAGAGACTCAAAACAAAATAAAAAATAAAAAAATCCTTCCAGTAGCACCTTAGAGACCAACTATGTTTGTTCTTGGTATGAGCTTTTGTGTGCATGCACACTTCTTCAGATACACTGAAACGGAAGTCACCAGACCCTTAAATATAGTGAGGAGTGGGGAGGGGTATTACTCAGAAGGGTGGTGGGAATGGGTGGTCAGATGACTGTTAACGACTGCAATTTTTACAGGGTCTTACAGGGAAAGGCAAGGGGTGAGATGGCTAAAGATAGCTTTGTCATGTATAATGAGATAAGAATCCAATGTCTTTGTTCAGACCAGGTTTCTCCATGGTTTTAAGTTTGGTGATTAGTTGCAATTCAGCAACTTCTCTTTCCAGTCTATTTCTGAAATTCCTTTGTAGTAAGACAGCTACTTTGAGATCTTGTATAGAATGTCCTGGGAGACTGAAGTGTTCTCCTACTGGTTTCTCTGTCTTGTGATTCCTGATATCAGATTTATGTCCATTTATCCTTTGGCGTAGGGTTTGGCCTGTTTGTCCAATATAGAGAGCTGAAGGGCACTGTTGGCATTTGATTGCATACACAATGTTGGAAGATGAGCAATTAAATAGTCCTGAGATGGTATGTTTGATGTTGTTGGGGCCAGTAATGGTGTTGTCCGGGTTTATGTGGCAGCAAAGTTGGCATCTGGGTTTATTGCAGGCTCTGGTACCAGTGTCCATGTTGAGTCCTGTTGTTGTATTATTGTGGGTGAGGAGTTGTTTTAGATTGGGTGGAGGTCTAGATAAGGACAATAACAACTTTAAAAAAGATTGGGAACCTTTTATGATGTATATACAGAAACAATGCGTTGAAATGAACTCACTGGCAGGATTTGAGTAATAAACTTACAATGGACAAATACAAACAGAAAATACAATTATGAGGTAAAAATGAGAAGAAGAGACAAATGATACAATCTTAATTTTAAATATACAAGGAATATAAAATTATAAGCAGAAGAAACAGATATGCTATAAACCAGGAAGGGAAGTTGGGGGAAGTCAGGGGGTGGTGCTTAACTGAAATTGTAAAATGTAATTTGAATGTTTGATTATGTTAAAATTTCTTCAATAAAAATTATTTTTTTTAAAAAAATGAGGAGTTGATGAGTACAGACAAGCTATAATTTATAGACTGATTCAGAGGAGTTTGGGAAGCAAGAAGAGGAGAGAGATCATGATTTATTTCTTATTTCTTCAGAAACCAACCAGAGAAGGACAGAGGAACAGAATAGCACTCTCTACGCTGACTTCCATCCTGCCAACAAGAGCCTGGTAGGATGTTGGATAAGGCAGAATCCTTTGGATTTCTACCAACATCACAGGACTGACAGTAAATATGGACAATGGTAATAGAGGAAGCAAATAAACCTGAGACTATAGATCAGGCATGGCCAAACTTGGCCCTCCAGATGTTTTGGGACTACAACTCCCACCATCCCTAGCTAACAGGACCAGTGGTCAGGGATGATGGGAATTGTAGTCCCAAAACATCTGGAGGGCCAAGTTTGGCCATGCCTGCTATAGATACTAAGGAAAGATAAGACGTGCTCCTTCCTGCAACAGGTACTCAAGTTATAGAAAAGTTATATTCAGTTGAACTCATGAAAGTTTTTTTTTTTTAAACCACACTATTTTTTATCAGGAGAGCAAAGGATATGTGTTTATTTTTTCCAGGGAAAATTAGTCAAGCAATTCATTATCTGGTAGTTGGACCCAGTTGCGCATTTGTACAATTTAAGACTAAGTTTACCTGATTTCATGGAGAACCGAAGACAAATTCCACAAACCTGTCTGCTAAGGTAGGTGATAAGCTCCAGAATTAAGCTAGGAGAGGAGGAGACACACACAGAGAAAGATAATTAATGGCTGTTAAATTGTAGAAAGAAGCCGCTATTAAAAGTCGTCGGGGACAACTACATTTGGCTGTAATAGAAAGCAGTCTTCCCCCTTTTGGCAAATGGTTATAAAAGGATGGGGTAAGTTAAACTAATAAGTAGCTAATAAAGAACAACATCTGGAAGCTTTTTAAAATAATAATAATAATAATAATAATAATAATAATAATAATGTTGCAACATGTTCTCTGAGGTCAACAATGATTGAGAATGGCCATCTGTGAGAATATGTAAGGAAAACATTGAAAAAATAGCCCGGTTTCAAAAAGAGCAACTGTGAATTATTAGGGGAGCATTACTGGCCCAATAATTGCTCAAAACAAAATGTGTATTGGTGAGTCTCAGTTTTTGCAATTTAGATCAACTGAAATGGAAGTTTTCCTTCAGGGTGGAATGCTAGTATAATTGTATCCCTCTTCAGGCATTAAGAGAAATAGGCGGTTAATATGTTACATTGCACAAGTGTACAATCTGTGTAAATCTGTATGCAAATAGTTGACTTGTACAGTCATTCACATGTAACGTTCATTGAGTGTGTGTACTTGTGTACATAATAGTTGAACTGTACATATCAAATGAACACTTTTCTACAGAAACATCTGTAGAGACAGTTTGTACCCCGTGACGGCTGGGTGAACTGGGCAATATCCATTTTTTAACATCATGATATATCACCAGCTAAACATTGCAATATACTGATATAACATGATGTCTGAAATAAGGATGGAGCTACATGGAAGCATTGGATGGCTTCATGGTTTCTCCCACATTGTGATTTTTGCAAAGCACACAAACACACACATCATGATTTGCAATATATTGCTATGTGAAAATTAAACCATAAAGAAGGCTGATCACCGAATAATTGATGCTTTTGAATTAAGGTGCTGGAGGAGACTCTGGAGAGTCCCATGGACTGCAAGAAGATCAAACCTATCCATTCTTAAGGAAATCAGCCCTGAGTGCTCACTGGAAGGACAGATCCTGAAGCTGAGGCTCCAGTACTTTGGCCACCTCATGAGAAGAGAAGACTCCCTAGAAAAGACCCTGATGTTGGGAAAGATGGAGGGCACAAGGAGAAGGGGACGACAGAGGATGAGATGGTTGGACAGTGTTCTCGAAGCTACTAACATGAGTTTGGCCAAACTGTGGGAGGCAGTGAAGGATAGGCGTGCCTGGCGTGCTCTGGTCCATGGGGTCACAAAGAGTCGGGCACGACTGAATGACTGAACAACAACAAATCACAATATTGCACTCAGGTCAGGGACCAAAATCAATCGATTCCAGAATCAATATCACAATATGGGCTTCTGTTTTGGACGATACATCGCCCAGCCCTAGCACACATCATGATTCGTGATATATTGCCTGGTCAAAAATTATGAAACCAATACCATGATAAGGACTTCAAATCAGTTTCGGATGATATATCGATAATATCGCCCAGCCCTAATGGCTGTTGCCCATTGAGACAATATAGCTGTGACTCATGTGATGTGATGTAAATATGCCTGTTTTTCTGTTGACCAGGACCACCAAACGTAGACAAAGGACAGCTGATGGTGATGATGATTACTACCACCGCTATCATTATCCGCAGAGAATCGGCGAACGTTTCTTTAAGGGAAGGAAATAAACGAGATTCCATTTTGTCTGTTTCCTGGGCAGGAGCCCAGCTCTGTGGATGTGCTAGCTGAAGCTGACTGCAAGGCAAGTGAAGTTTGAAATGCAAAGGTTGCCGTCTTGCTCCTCATTAAACAGTTATTTCCTGATCCCTTTAGAAATCACGGCAGCCCATTATGCATTCAGAGGCTCTAAGGTAGAAAGCGATGGCACGCCACAGAGAGGCTTTGAGTCGAAAACGTTTAACCCCAAACGCATCCTGCCAGAGATAGGACTTCGCTGCCTACCTCCTAACGTCCCCCGACTAGCAAAATTGCTGGCCTTGGTATTTTCCACCTGGGCCTTGCTAGACAATGATGGCAATTTCAATTGCCTGTTCGGCTTTGTTTGAACTTATGAGGCTTTAAAGTAAAAGAAAAAGAAAAAAAAAGAAGTTTTGATTTTTGTGTTTTTACAAAGAAAGAACAGAAATGTTTTTTGCTTTCCTGTTTGGGTCTATGGAAAGCTTTGACAGATGACAGGTGAACCTTTAAGCAGGGCCAAAATAAGCCCCTCGGTTTCCTTTTAAATACTCTCCCATTTATTAGAGGCACCGTCTCGTAAGAGGCAGAGCTCTGATTGTGAGTCTGTGATTAGCAGGAGCTTCTGCCTTTCATGCTTCAATAGTTCAGATAAGCCTATTATTGAAATTCTATTTATCAGAAAGACAAATTTCAATAGGGAAAATTTAAATGCAGACCCACTTTTTTTAAAAAAGAAGAAGCCAGAGTTACACACTATCAAAAGGTGTTTGCTTTAGACACAATGTCCGCAACACAACACATTAAAATCCTATGCACGCTCGTTACCAGTTAATGCACAGCTATTTGAATCCAGAGCTGGAAAACAGCTATAATTCTGCCAGGGTATTCAACGGGCCCTCCTCAAATATGTTATATGTTTAATAGTTCCTCCAGGTGACCTGTTTATTGAGCATGTATTTTGATTTACTTGTACAAATCTTACATGGCAGTTAGACTATGTCCAGTCTTTATTGAATGGTTGTTCTGATTTTGTTTATGAGGATTTTACTTGCCTTCCTGCTAATATTTCACCTACCCAATGTTTTTCGGTTCACTTCCCTGTTACTCACAAAACCACAAAAAGTAAAATTAAAAAAATTAAAGTGGATTCATTGAACTAGGGCGAAAGAGTGCTTTGATCCACATTAATTGTGTAAACCTAACATTCTGTTATATGTCTGCAGGCATTGCGGGGTCCCATTGTCCTTACAAATGATAGATCAGCCACATCTGTTAATCTACATCAGCATTCACCAACTTGGCACCTCCAGAATTTTTGGACTACAACCCCCATCAACTGCAGCTAATGAACAGGGATGATGGGAATTGTAATTCTGAACATCTGGAGGGCACCAAGCTGGGGAAAGTTGGTCTTCAGAACTTCAGAAAATGCTCAGATAGGAGTGGAGAGTTGGGAAACCAAAGTGCACAACATCAGTGGTAGAAGATGTCAGGAAGGGTGATCAACCTGCCCGATGTTCGATGGCCCAGTTGGCTATCAGTGGCCCTTAACTCTTTCTCAAGTCTCACTCCTAGCTTTCTTCCTTTGGTGTAGAGGGGAGGAACCTGTTGGTCATCAGACAGTGGTGGTTGGTGGACCCTGGACCTGGCAGCACTGGGGAGAACATACAGGTGTGGCCAAGTTGTTTTGGTTTTCTCCTCAACTTCCTCTACTGCAAAGGCACTGACTGCAGTTGTACCAATACTTAACACCTAGCTAAACCGAAAAGTATCTCATTGGTTCTGAAGTGTCCCTGCTTGTCACAGTTGCTTCCCTGCTGGGAGAAACATTGTGTGGCCTCCACCTGTTCTACTTCAGTCCCTTTCTTATGTAAAGAAACAGCGAACACTTAAATGTTGCGGATTTCTAGTGTGGGATTCAATAACACTCAGAAGGAAGCCCCAATGAATTCTAAGGGGACTGCTTACTTTTAAGTAAGTCTAGGACTGTAGACTGAATGGGTTAGTCTTGAAGGTGCCTGTGGCGATCACACAGGGTCCCCAGACCTTTCACAGTCTATTGATCCCTGTGCCACCACAGCGCTTTGCTACCACCAACCAGGATCCCCCCCCGGTAAATCACTGTCACAGTAAGGGTTTTGAGTTGAACAAAGAAACAAGTGTTTATTCTAAATATCAAGAGTAAGGTATTAGTTACACAGGTACTTGTTCATTCTTATCTCAGCCCAGTCTTGATCCTACGCTCACCACTCTACCTTATCACCAACCCTCACAATCACCAACCACCAACAAACCAACCAACTGCTCTCAATCAACAGCTCAACACTAACTGCCTAACTCCCCCCGTCTATGCTGGGTTTCAAAGCCCCTAAGCTCCTCCTCCAGATTTTCATTGGTCAGTCTATGGTCAGCCAATTAACCCTTTGCTCACTCCTGCACATTCATATGTTCCCCAGGAATGGGCAAACGCCACAGTGCCTCACAGGTGTGTTAAGAAGGGCCCCCATAAATTTCCAGAGCTATGGAAAAAGATTGTTCCCTTCCCACATTACATTCACTTTTTCTGCTCAGAATATGGAATGAGGTGGAAAGATGTTTAGTGGACTACAAACCAGAAAATCAGGGTTAATATCAGCACTCAGCCACTGGGCCAGTCACTGTCTCTCAGCCGAACCTACATTTCAGGGTTGTTGTGAGGACGTAATGGGGAGGAGGTGGAATGGATATAAATCTCATACTGTGAAACAAAGAATGATAATAAAAAGTCCTTAAAAGTCTTATCTCCAGTCCTTAAAACTCCTATCTCAGTTGCTAAAGCAAGAGACCATTAATCTTGGGGTCATGGGTTCTAGCTCCAGCTTGGGCAAAAGAATCCTGCATTTCAGGGGGTTGAACTAGATGACAACTCAATGATTCTATGGTTCTATGACTGTCCCCGATTTTGAACTGGGGGAGGTGTGTTTGTCTGGGTTTGGAATGATGAAAAGAACAAACAACTTATTTATTATTATTTTTAAAATAAATTTATTTATTTGGTTTTTCAGATTAAAATTTTACAGTCACATATTGCACCTATAGCATAAAACAAGATTCCAAGGAACCTCATGGACTTCCCTTCTCCTCTTTGCGGGTCCTATTGTTAATCATGTCCTCCTGCATCTTTTATAATAATCCAAATCTTTTACATCTCCATTGTGTCCAAAATTCACCATTAAGCTACAAGTGATATTCCAAGCCTACTAACTGTTTAACAGTGGTCTTTAACATAAGTTATAAATTTCCCCCATTCCTTATTAAAATGTTGGTCTTTCTGCCTGATTTCTGACTCTTCCAGTCATTTTAGCCATTTCGGTATAATCCATCACCTTGATCTGTCATTCTTCTCTGGTAGGGACTTTATTGTCTTTCCAAGAACAAACAACTTAAAAAAAATATCTGGGATACGACCAGGATATTCAGGCCTGCAAAAATTAGGTTTTACATGGCCCGTCAGCAAATCCAAAATGTCACTGTCTGCTAGAAGATGCTTGCCTCGATGTGCAGACAAGGTGCAATCTCTGACCCCCTACTATATTATAAACTCTACATACTGAGTTCTCATTTGAACCCTTCCCTGAACCATCCTGCTTTTTGTAATAGCATTGTAAATTTGCCAGAGTGTTTTTTTTATCATCATAGTGTAATTTTCACAAAAGGAACAAAGTCAACCACACTTGCACCGTAAATACTAACAAATTTATTATGGCATAAACGTTCTTCCTCATTTCAGTGGAGAACCTCTCAGGGGTCAAAACTGTCTATTTTCTACAGTCTATTGCCACCTATGCAGATCTGACATTGCATGGATGTGTTGACTAATTTATATTAAAAAGGTAAAAGTAAAGGACTCCTGATAGTTACAGTAAGTCCAGTCACGAACGACTCTGGGGTTGCGGCGCTCATCTCGCTTTACTGGCCGAGGGACGGTGTTTGTGCAGACAGTTTTTCCAGGTCATGTGGCCAGCATGACTAAGCCGCTTCTGGCGAAACCAGAGCAGCGCATGGAAATGCCATTTACCTTCCTGCCGGAGAGTACCTATTTATCTACTTGCACTTTGACGTGCTTTTGAACTGCTAGGTTGACAGGAGCTGGGACCGAGCAACAGGAGTTCAACCCATCACGGGGATTCGAACCACCGACCTTCCGATCGACAAGCCCAAGGCTCAGTGGTTTAGACCACAGCTTTTATATCATCCCTGCCTAATATTGTGCATATTCTGAAAAACATATTCTGGGAATGTGGATGCAGAATTTGTCTCTATCTCAACCAGGATGTAGAATTTGTCTCTATCTGAAGAAGTGTGCATGCACACGAAAGCTCATACCAAGAACAAACTCAGTTGGTCTCTAAGGTGCTACTGGAAAGAATTTTCTATTTTGTTTCTATCTCAACCAGTAATCCAGGTTTATGTTGTTCCTGATGGATTGTGCAGAGAATATTATAAAGTGAAGTTGACTAGCCTATGAAAGTTTGGACAGATTTTTCAGAAGCAGGCAAGAATCCCCACAATGTTAATCAGGTTGTTTATTAGTCCTGGATGAACAGTTCTGCAACCCTCTTGACAAATACCCACGCTCAAAGCATCACAGGGGAGGATCTCTCCGTGCCCATAGCAACTCTCTGATCTGTGGAATTAAATAATCACTGAAGGAAAACAATCCATTTTCCATCTATTGAGCTTTCTTCAGTGTATGAAAGTTGTCTTTATCCAAATTAATAATCTACCGGTAGGTTTGCATTTGCCTGGGATCAGACGCTTTGATTACAAAATGAGCTGAAAGGCGGCGCTTGAAAGATGTGCCATGATGCTAAAGCAGACATAGAATCTAATGTAGCTACATATGACAGGCTAGATGTCAGCTCTCTTCACGTGAAGGAGGAATCTCCTGGTGCTGCAACAGCATCGGACAGCACAGCTGAAGTTGCACCCATTAGTGTCCTCAGTTGCTTGTATGTAGGCTTCTTCACTACAGGTGATTGTGCCTGATGCCATAAGCAGAGCCTTGCTTGTTAAAGAAATAAGTTTACTATGCATGAATGTATTGTTTGCATGCATTGCATTTTGTAAAGAGAAGTTTGCATAAGGCACAGGAGGTTTCACTCTGGCAAATGCGGTGAGAAAGGTTGGATGTTGGATTTTTGGAGCCCTCACTCATTTCTACTCTGCACAAGGTCCAGGTCAGGGATCCCATTGCAGGAACTCTTAACATCGCTCCCAGTAATTGTGTGATGTCTCCTTTACAAGAGCAACACACAAAGGTATATAACAGGGGTATATTATTAATGATTCAATTATATAACAACCAATACAAATATAGACTTCTAAGTGGTTGACAAGTATAAAAAGTATCTTTGAAATATTAACAATCATAATTAAAATACTCAATAAAACAACCCCAGTTGAAATTAAAGACTGAATCTGATGTAGATGTTCCTCTTCCAGTCAAAGCCATGGCCTGCATGCAACATAAGCAATACCTGTATGTTATGCCAGGACACTGAGGTCCACCGCTGAGGGCCTTCTGCCGGTTCCCTCACTGTGAGAAGCGAGGTTACAGGGAACCAGGCAGAGGGCCTTCTCAGTAGTGGCGCCCGCCCTGTGGAACACCCTCCCACCAGATGTCAAAGGAAAAAACAACTACCAGACTTTTAGAAGACATCTGAAGGCAGCCCTGTTTAGGGAAGCTTTTAATATCTGAAGGACTATTGTATTTTAATATTTTGTTGGAAGCTGCCCAGAGTGGCTGGGGAAACCCAGCCAAATTGGGTGGGATATAAATAAATAAATAAATAAATAAATAAATAATTATTATTATTACCCTTGATAGAGTCATAGGATTCTAGAGTTGGAAGGAACCATCAGGGTCATCTAGTCCAACCCTTTACAATGCAGGAACCTTTTTTGCCCAACGTGGGCTCAAACTCATGACCCTGAGATTAGGTGTCTCATGCTTTATCGACTGAGCTAACTTTCTCTTGCATAATCCCTTTCTAAATCTGTCAAAGCAGCCATCACTGCATCTCTGCCCAAGATCTTGGAGATCTGCTCCCAGTCCAAGTTGACATTTCTAAGCTACATGGATCATAGGCACGACTCAATATAAGAGAGCTCCTTATAAATAGAATCTTTGTGTGTGTGTGTGTGTGTGTGTGTGTGTGTGTGTGTGTAATACCCCAGAGCTTTCCTGTACAAACTCATATAAGATCCAGTACATTGCTCAAAATATGATACAAGATGTTTGATTTTGCTTTTTCTAAAAAAAACAACAACCCCAAAACATTGCAAATGGTTACTTAGCAATTGACATTTTCATACAAAATTAAGCAATGGAAGCCCAGGGCATAACAAATTGTATTTCAGGTACCATGCAGTTTCATTTACTTGGCGGTATGCGGGTGGCCTATGAGGAAGAATGCTAAGAATAGCAATTTACCTATGAGGTTTAATATCACAAAATCCACCCCATTGCCTCTGTTTGGTTTTCTACTTATGTTTAACATTGCATAAGAGAATTTGACGGCAAAAGGGAAAGGGAAAAGGAAAGGGGAAAAGACGCTTTCATAAAATGTTCAGAAGGCTTGATGCAAGCTTAAAACGTTTGGCTCCTGAGCCAACTCATCTCATGGCCTTCGCTGTAGAGGAACATCCTCATCTACATCAGACATATTCATTCATTCATTCATTCATTCATTCCCTGCATTCCTTTCAACGGGGACCTAATGACCTAATGATTTTAATATACACCTGTATCCAGATGCAAATCTTTGGGGTGACTGCACTTGGAATACCGCATCCTGTTCTGGTCATCACACCTTGAAAAGGATGCTGTAGAGCTAGGAAAAGTGCAACCAAAATGATCTAGGGGCATTCCTTTTTTTTGCATTGGGAAATGGCCTGAGCGATCAACCTTCCCTTTTTTTGCAGTGGGAAACGGCGCTGGAATAAGGGAATTTCCTGCAAAAAAGGAAAATTGACAGCTATGCTTAGGACAGAAGTTTTCAACCTCTTCAAGTCCACAGCTCCCTTGACCAGCTACATTTTTTCTGCGGCACCCTTGTGGGGCTCAGGAACCCAGTTATGTCACCCCTTGCCTGCAAAGCTGGCAGCCTCTAGCCCCTTTTCAAACACCTTCCCTTGTGGAGTGTTCCCTCTGCCTCATCTCCCCTCTCCTCAGGAGTCCTCCAGGCAGCCACTGTCACCGTCCATAGTCTCTGAGCTGCCCCTCTGCCCCAAAGAGAGGTGTCTTCTCACACTGCCCCACAGGGGCCTGGGACTTGTCTGTCCATTCCCAACAGCAGGGGCTGGTGGACTGGCTGGCTGGGCTCCCTCATTCACTTGCTTGCTTACTCCGAGACTGCCTCAGCTCCTGGCAACCAGCACCCCCTGGCCAGCCCCAGAGGCACCATTTGCCTGGGGAGCTTGTAACCAGGGCTGTTGCAACCAGGACCGGTGCTAGGGTTTCTTGCGCCCTAGGCAGACCACCTTCTGGCGCCCCCTGCCACCCGCCAAAGCCTGCTTTAGCGAGAGGTGGTGGTGGTGGAGAGGCAAGCAGCAGTTTCTCCGCTGTAGCGGGGAAGCTGCTGCTCGCCCATCCTGCCCCCCACCCCCCGCCAAAGCCTGCTGAGGTGGGGAGTGGTGTAGGGGGCAAGCAACACCTCTCCCCTACAGCGGAGAAGCTGCTGCTAGCCCTTCCCGCCTCCCTCCCCAAGCCTGGCCAGCGCCCCCTCCATTTTGGTGCCCTAGGCAATTCCCTAGTTCGCCTTAATGGATGCGCCGGCCCTGGTTGCAACAAACAGCCACGTAAGCCTTTGGGAGGTAGAGACATGATAGGGCATCAGAGGAGGGAGGGAAGGAAAGAGGGATGGAGGCCAGTGTTGCCCGCGGCACCCCTGACCATCATGCAAGGCATCCCAGGGTGCCACTGCACACCTGTTGAAAGCCACTGGCTTAGGGAAATGGTCAGAAAGGGGTCGGTACAGGTAAAGGTACCCCTGACCATTAGGTCCAGTTGTGGATTAATCTGGGGTTGTGGCACTGATCTCGCTCTATAGGCCAAGGGAGCCGCCGTTTGTCTGTAGACAGCTTCCGGGTCATGTGGCCAGCATGACTAAGCCGCTTCTGGCGAACCAGAGCAGCACACGGAAACGCCGTTTACCTTCCCGCCAGAGCGGTACCTATTTATCTACTTGCACTTTGATGTGCTTTCAAACTGCTAGGTGGCAGGAGCTGGGACCGAACAACAGGAGCTCACCCCATCACGGGGATTCGAACCGCCAACCTTCTGATCTCCATCTGTCATGCAGCTATAACGAAGGGTCATTCAATAAAGAATGGCGGGAGATCCACAACAGACCAAAAGTAGTGGTGCTGGCGCGACTTTCATTCAATGATGCTTTGCCCATTGGCATGAAAATGTGTTCACGATTCAGGTCTTCTTCCTTCTGTCTTCCCCGATGTTTTTCACCGATCCTCAGAGCTTGGTCCTTCCCAGAAGACATCCCTTGAGGTATATTTGGCCCAAAGAGACGAAGCAATAGCATTTCCCCCTGTTGCCTGAAATTACTTCAAGATTTTAAACTGCGATGGGGAAATGTTAGTGTTCTTATCTCGCCATAATGGGTAATGGTTCTTAGCACCTTTCATCTTCAAAGTGGCTGACAAAAATCCCAAAACCAAAAACCCACCTAATTAATCTTCTCGTTTCTTCCCGAGCTGCAAACTGTGCTCTTGCAGACCACCTCGGTAATGATAATCCCCTTTATAATTAAGATCACTCTGAAGATGACAGTTGGCTGTTTTAGGTAGGGTGTCACAAATGCTAATTTGATCTGATAAGAGGAGGAGCGCAAGAGATTGTAATCAATGCAACGGTAGAGTTTTCTCTCTTTCCCCCCTAGACACTTCAAGATAGACACCCTGGTAGTGGCAGATTTCAGCAAAAAAAAGAAAAAGAAAAAAAAGAATGTTCTTTCATCCAACACTTATCTGCTGTATCTCGACATCACTGAACTGATAAGAGTTTGTGCAAGTAGAAAAGGAAAATTAAAGTAGAACTGCAGGTTATGAGCAGGGACTGCTCAAGATGTTTTGATATTGGAAGCTAAGGACAAGACGGTGCCCTCATTTCCCACCCATTCTGTGTTTTTTGTTTTGCTTTTTCGTTTTTTATATATTTTATTTATGATGTTCAGTTTTATACATTTGAATAATTTTACAATCATCTCAAAACTTGACTTCCTTCCCCCCTCTTTCTGCGGTTCCTTAAATTAATTTTTAGTATGTACCCAAATAATTTTCTCATTTATTCATCTACTTTAAGTACAGTATATACTCTTACAAAATGGCGGGTTATCACAATAATCCTGCCAACGTTCTTATCTGTTTAAAGTTTGTTTGCAAATAGTCCACAAGCCATTTCCATTCGTTTATTAAAAAGCTGATTTCTTATCTTTCCGGTAAGCTTTGCCATTTCTGCACATTCCCTAAGTTTTTGTATCCATTCTTCTTTTGCTGCGACTTCTTCTTTCCATTTTTGGGCAAGTAACATTTCTGCCACTGTAGTCACATACGTGAATTAATTTCTATACAGTTTGGAACAGAACTACCTAAATTGTTGTTTTTTTAAATGGCTGGAGTTTATGAAGCTGTGGAGACCATTGAGATGCTTCCTCTAAGAGAGGAAAGTGGATCCTGAGGTCATAACAGAATCCTGAACGGCAGCACCGTAACATTTTGTTGCAGTTCCCACTTGTTACAGCAGGGGTGGAGAACCTCAGGCTCAGGGTTGCTTCAACTGTGGCCCTCCAGTCCTTGGGAATCTCCTTAACTCTTCGAACCAAGCCCCCTCACTGATTCTGCTCCACAGTCTCCATGAGCGTTTTTGTCTCATTGGAATATATCCTTGGACTGTGATTTACAGCAGGCACCCCCAAATTCGGCCCTCCAGATGTTTTGGGACTACAATTCCCATCATCCCTGACCACTGGCCCTGTTAGCTAGGGATGATGGGAAGTTGTAGTCCTCAAAACATCTGGAGGGCCGAGTTTGGGGGTGCCTGATTTACAGTGTCTTTTGCTTGTGTGGATAGAGGATGGAAAGATGCATGTGTCAGAAAGGTGGGGTGATAGGAACCACCAACTTCTGGCAGGTAGCCTTCTATACAAAGGTAAGAATCGCATGCCTTGCTCGGTCACTTCTGCCTCTGGTCCCGCTCACGTATGTGGCCCCTGGGCAGTTGTCCATCAGAGAATGTGTCCCTCAAGTTCTCCACCCTCCTTGTTATGACTTAAAGGGGAACCCATTATTTATGCTTAATCCAAACCTACATGTTTATAATATAATAATATCCGGGTGCTCAATGCACAATATGTGGCCCTTGCTCCTTGGTTATCATATAATTTCTGTTCTTTAAGTAATTTCATGATACTTAAAGGGCAGGCAGTACTTTAAAAAAAGATGAGCAGTTGCCCCAGAATTCGAAGGTGGAGACAGCAAACGCCTTCATTCCAAAGCAATGGTGCAAGTCCCTCAAACAAAAAACCTCTTTTCTCTCCGGAGACAAGCCGAATGAGGTGAAGCTCATCATTATTCATCTTTTCAAGGGCAAAGCCATGATCGACAGGGCTTAATGTGTATCTTGGTAGAATTGGATTTGATCCTCAGGGCTGGGCCAGAGGGTTGCTTTGTTAAGATTTGTTAGATTCTCTTTTCTCTCTCTTACTCTGCCTCCCCACAAACAAAATTACCTCTCGGAGGCCGGCGTCAACCCCCAGCATCCCGAGACGATCCGCTGCTCTTGATTTCAGTCACATCTAAATCTGTTTAAATTGTCGACATGATGATTTGTGGAGAGATGGGGATTAAGCAGGAGGGAGATTAACACAGTTGTCTGTCTTCTTCGAAATAATATACCTGCTGACAGTAAGGGCATTCTTCAATTTACATAACTTAGTTCACAAGCCGGGCTCTGCAGTTGTTATTCGGTTGCTTTCAGCTATCAGCAGCATAGCTCCTTGTGCATTTGAAACTATGACATTCCATCTTCTCCAAGTGATAGGCACCCCGCTCTTCCCTCTTCGGTGGAAAGTGTTTCCTTGAGATTGGATGTGTGTGCACATGCACTTAGATGTGTTATAATTACTCTTGATTACGGGATGCCTCTTCTTAGTTTAACACCACCCCCTTAAAAAAAAAAAATGCTCTCAAATTTTTCATTGAAGAGTGAGTTCCAGAGGGCAATCATATTGACTTGAAGATTACAGCATGTTATTCTTTGAAGGAGAACTACCTGAAAATTATTCACAAGATGGTATTGATTGCTGATCAGAAGATCGGCGGTTCGAATCCCCGTGACAGGGTGAGGTCCCGTTGCTCGGTCCCTGCTCCTGCCCACCTAGTAGTTCGAAAGTACAAGTAGATAAATAGGTACCGCTCTGGTGGGAAGGTAAAAGGTGTTTCCGTGCGCTGCTCTGGTTTCGCCAGAAGTGGCTTAGTCATGCTGGCCACATGACCCGGAAGCTGTACACCAGCTCCCTCGGCCAGTAAAGCAAGATGAGCGCGCAACCCCAGAGTTGTTCGCGACTGGACCTAATGGCCAGGGGTCCCGTTACCTTTACCTTTAGGCTTGCTAAAATGTATAAGACTGAATCAGATAAGTGCTGGAGATGCAAAGAGGCGGAGGGAACGTTCTTTCATATGTGATGGACTTGTAAAAGGGTTAAAAGAGTGTTGGGAAATGATCCATGATGAATTGAAAAAAATGTTTAACAGTACTCCCCCCCCCCAAAAAAAACCCCAGAGTCCTTTCTGTTGGGGATAATTCAGACTGAAATTCCCAGGTGTCATTTATATATGCTACCACTGTGGTCCATGTTTTGTTAGCCCCCAAATGGAAAATGAGCGAGGTCCCAACTAAAGAAGAATGGCAACTGAAGTTGATGGAACATGCACAACTTGCGGACTTGATATGCAGGGATTTATGATATGTAAAATGAACCATGGAGATAGAAGAAGGGAAGTCATTGATATTTTTATGATGTAAGATGAGTATTTTAAATTGTAAAACAGAAAATTTGATATATGGTATGTGTGTGTATGTATGTGTGTGTGTGTGTGAATTTAAGATGAGTGTGTTAAATTGAGAGTGGTTGCTCAATGTGGGTGATTTAGCTGCAAATTGTTGCTGCCATTACACTTCGCATGTGTCACTGCACTGTCTGTATTTTGCAGGAGGGATTCAAGTGCGCACCAGAAATACTGAATTGGAATAACTAGTGGTCTGGCTTGTTATAAAGCAGATTCCAGAGTTCCTAATCTAAATGTCCTTCGATAGCTGGGTGAATCATTCCTCTTTCCTGAGCTCAAATGATGTGTGTGTGTGATTTTGGTTGGGATCATGACATGGAAGCAAAGAGTTAAAGCCTCTCTCCTTTCATGCAGTCCTGATTGGGATTGGCCCACAAACCACATTTCAGAAGTGAAGAAATGGATGGAAAGGAAATGGGTGGAAAAGGAAGGGTTAACGTGATGACATCACATGGCAGGACAGAGTACCAAGCAAAGATGTGCTCTCCCAAGCCCACATTCCCAGCATGTTCTCACTTGTCTCAGTGGCATCTACACTGGCTTGGTCATGCCCACAGAATGGAAGATGTCAGGATCCCCAAGGATGTGCACCACGGGGAGCTGGCTTCAGGCATCAGGTCCATTAGCGGACAAAGATGTTTGCAAATGTGACAAGAAGGCTGGTAACGTCAACCCTGCCATGTGGGAATCTCTTGCAGGTGACCGCGGTGCCTGGAGACACTCTCCAATGGTTTGACTACCTCCGATGGCACACATTTCCATTGTCTCTCGAGGCAGACAGGCACCGACAAAAATAAAGTGATGGCACTGATTCCTAGAGTAGGAGGGCAGATAATAGACAAGGAACGACAAGACAAGTGCAATCTGAGACAGTAACTGTCTGCTGTCCTGATGTGATGATGTTCTTCTGATCTTTCCTTTCTTCCTTTCACTCCACCCCAGGGCTGGATTTAGGTTTGATGAGGCCCTAAGCTACTGAAGGTAATGGGGCCCTTTATATGTCCAGCTGTCCTTTGTCAACAACAAATTGTCACTGTTTTTTGTGTTGAATATATGCTATATGGTAATTTATGGACCTAATAGGTATCTAAAGCCATTTGCACATGCAGAATGTAGGCACCCTATATATAGAAATGAGCAAACCAGTGATATTTTAGGGAGCAGGCTAGCAGGCGGGGCCCATTACTTACATCATAGGAGCCTACACAACACAAAACACTGTTGCTGTATGTAGGTTTTATTTTATTTGTTTTTTATCTTATATTTTGGAAATGTACATCCAGGTTTTTTCCTTTAATTTTTTGGGGGCCCCCAAGAGAGTGGGGCCCTAAGCTATAGCTTGTTTAGCTTATATGTAAATCTAGCACTGCTCCAACCCCCTGTACATATTTGTTCCCCCAACATCAGGGTCTTTTCCAGGGAGTCTTCTCTTCTCATGAGGTGGCCAAAGTACTGGAGCCTCAGCTTCAGGATCTGTCCTTCCAGTGAGCACTCAGGGCTGATTTCCTTAAGAATGGATAGGTTTGATCTTCTTGCAGTCCATGGGACTCTCAAGAGTCTCCTCCAGCACCATAATTCAAAAGCATCCATTCTTCAGCAATCAGCCTTCTTTATGGTCCAGCTCTCACTTCCATACATCACTACTGGGAAAACCATAGCTTTAACTATACGGACCTTTGTTGGCAAGGTGATGTCTCTGCTTTTTAAGATGCTGTCTAGGTTTGTCATTGCTTTTCTCCCAAGAAGCAGGCGTCTTTTAATTTCATGACTGCTGTCACCATCTGCAGTGATCATGGAGCCCAAGAAAGTAAAATCTCTCACTGCCTCCATTTCTTCCCCTTCTATTTGCCAGGAGGTGATGGGACCAGTGGCCATGATCTTAGTTTTTTTGATGTTGAGCTTCAGACCGCCTCCCTTACTGCATCCAAAACATTGCATCAGAAAAGGCCCATGTTTTGTTAGCCTCAAAATGGAAAAAAAAAATAAAAATAAAAAATTCCTTCCAGTAGCACCTTAGAGACCAACTAAGTTTGTTCTTGGTATGAGCTTTTGTGAAGTGTGCATGCACACGAAAGCTCATACCAAGAACAAACTTAGTTGGTCTCTAAGGTGCTACTGGAAGGAATTTTTTATTTTATTTTGTTTTGACTATGGCAGACCAACACGGCTACCTACCTGTAACTCAAAATGGAAAATGAGCCAAAGAAGAATAGCAACTTAAGTTGACATAATATGCACAACTTGCAGACTTAAGATATAGAATAAGAGAACAAGAAGAACATAGGTTTAAAGAAGATTGGAAAATGCTTATTGAATACATGGAAAATTATTGCGTACAGCTGAAAACGCTGGCAGCGTTAAGATAAATTCAATGGTGTAAATAAATTTTGATGGACGCAATAATGGAAAGCCGATTGGTATAGTTCTGGTAAGATATGCAGGGATTTAAGATATGTAAAACGAACCATGGAAAGAGAAGGAGAGCAGTCATTGATGCCTTAAGGATGTAAAATGAGTATTTGAAATTGTAAAACAGAATGTGTGTGTGTGTGTTTGTGTACATATACATATACATATACATTGCATCAGAAAAGACCATCGTTCAGTAATAGAGCACTGATAGAGCACATCCAAAAGTCTTTGGCATTTCCTTGTGGGGCTAGGAAAGACTAGGAAAGTCTGAAATCTTGCCTCTCAGTGAGCAATACTGAGAGGCAAGATACTGAGCAAGATAGACCAATGGTTTCACTTGATATAAAGTATCTCCCTGTGTCCTCATATTTTCACTCTCTGTTACCCTTCAAGATAAAGGGCTTCTGAATTCCTTTCCAATCATTCCTTTTTTTATCTGTGATTCTGCCATGACTTCTCAACAGGGAACATTGAGCCTCCCCCCCCCGAACCTGACCCCGCTCGACGTCTTCCCATATGCCAATCCAGTAAAACTGGGTCACTGAATCCATGTGATAAGTTACATTAATAAGCAGGAAAGCGAGGCAGCCTCCCTCTTCTGTCTGCAACCAACATTGCCTTGGAAAGAAAGGTTTAGATGGATGCTTCGCGTGGATTTGGCTTATAAGGCTGCCTGCCATTCAGCTAACTTTGCATCCATTGCAAAGGGTTAACTCAGCTAATCTATTTTTATATATTCACATCATTCCTAGCTGCTGGGCACATCAGTTGGGTGAATAAATTTGCTGTTGGATGTTTCTTTCTCTCTCTCTCTCTCTCTTTTGGCTCATCAGTAACCCTTGTACAAAAGCGGATAGTATACCAGTAGGATTTTTATTGCTGCAATAGGGAGAGATGATTACTGATGCCGAGAAGTCTGGTCGACTTTTTCTTTCCCCCCTCTTTTGCTGATTTGATTAGAAAGAGCAGAGTTACGGGGGCAAAGAAATCACATCTGAATATTTACAAAAGCCAGCGTCCACTGGAAATCCTAGAATTTCACTGCTGGTTGTAGTCCTTGCTCTCGTCCCACCCCCTCTCCAATTTATTACAAATTCTTTAATCAACCTTTCTAACGCTCGCCTGGAAATGGGCTGTCCATATTAACCAGGGAAATGTCAATTCAAGGCTATAGGGGCTGGCACTAATAAGGTTAATGAATAGCTGGCCTGAAAAGCAACAGATGGACCTAGTGGAGCGAGCTCCTTAATGACATTTATAATGCCTAAGGTCAACTGCAGTTTATCTTCATTTTTTGCCTCATTTAAAATATTCCAAAGGAATAATAAAGTAAGTCTAAATTTTCCCTACAGGGGAATGAAATTTTATGCAGTGCTGTTTATTGAATGCCAATGCGCCAGGCTATAAACAAGGGACTGCAGCATCACCGTGCTAGTGCTGTAGACACGGCATATCTTCGTTTGTTTGCATGTGCTGAGACAACAGCATCTTCCAGATTATTGTTATTTTAAAATAACTCGTTCCATTTTAGGAGCTGCTCTTCCCCACCTTTGTTGTGATTCTGCGGCAGCAGCGATCAGGCGAAGGTTAAATCCACCCCCCACCCACCCACCCACCCACTTAAGCAATCAAAACTTTGGTTTTCGTAAGGAAATTGGAGCTATGTGCAAATGAGATTACTGGCTTTAGACTTTGGACACAGTTACTGCTGCCTTCTCCCCCAACCTCCTGAAATGTGCATTACTACTTACCATCTTCATCACTGGCTGTCGCAGGTGGTGACGGTGTTAACTCTGTTATCGTATCACATGGTAAGGGTTTACAAGGGTCGATATGGAGATGCTGTTTCTGTCCATGGCTCTGTAAAGTGCAGATTTACCCCTGTCGTCCCCACATGTAAGCTTTTCCTGCTTACAGAGTGACAACTCCCAGAACGACAACTCCCATCAGCCCCGACAAGCATGCTCAATGGTTAGGGGTAATGGGAGTTGTGGGGGTGTGGGTGGCGCTGTGGTCTAAACCACTGACCCTCTTGGGCTTGCCGATCAGAAGGTCAGTGGTTTGAATCCCCGCAACGGGGTGAGCTCCCGTTGCTCTGTCCCAGCTCCTGCCAACCTAGCAGTTCGAAAGCACGCCAGTGCAAGTAGATAAATAGGTACCGCTGTGGCGGGAAGGTAAATGGCATTTCTGTGTGCTCTGGTTTCCGTCACGGTGTCCCGTTGCGCCAGAAGTGGTTTAGTCATGCTGGCCGCATGACCTGAAAAACTGTCAGTGGACAAACGTCAGCTCCCTTTGCCTGAAAGTGAGATGAGCGCCACATCCTCATAGTCGCCTTTGACTGGACTTAACCATACAGAGGTCCTTTACCTTTACCTTACCTTAATGGGAGTTGTATTTCACAGAGTGGGGTTAGAATCATAGAGTTGGAAGCGACCCCATGGATCATCTTGTCTAAAACCCTGCAATGCAGGGATATGCTCTGGTTATGTCCCGCTTGGGCTTCTGCAATGCACTTTACATGGGGCTACTCAGTCAGATGGGCGGCAAGCTACTGCTGCTACTACTACTACCGTGTTTTCCCAAAAATAAGACATACCCATAAAATAAGCCATAGCAGGATTTCTAAGGGTTTGCGCAATATAAGCCATACCCCAAAAATAAGACACAGCGATAGGCATGGCTATGCAGTGTACCGACACGGAGCGGTTAAGAAGACGGGCAGCAACTGATGTAATAAAAATAGGACAACCCCTGAAAATAAGCCATAGTGTGTCTTCTTGAGGAAAAATAAATATAAGACAGTGCCTTATTTTCGGGGAAACTAATGCACCCATATGGGGATAATACCCGTGACCTTGACATTATCAGCACCACTGTCTAACCAACTGAACTAACCAGGAAGGCTAAAGTTTAGGAACACCCAGAGGACCAAAGGTTCTCCACTTTTGATACAGGCCCTATTCCCAATTACAACAATTGTAATTGTTGTAATTGGGAGAGACAACAGGGTCCTGCTCATTACCCCAGATCTGAAAAAAAAAAGGAGCCAGCATGAATAGCTCAGGCTCCCAATTTCAAAGCTTTCCCCCTTTGGAAGATAAATTGGTTCAGGAAATTTCTCTTTGCAACCCAGAAGGCGGGCTGCTACTGTATGTTCTAACCCACTTAAGATTAATCTTCGGGGGGGGGGGAGGAAATGTGTTCTATTCCTTTTGCTGATTTTTGCTCCGCCTGTGATTTCTGTATAGTTTTTATTGTAATGTGGGCTTTTAAATTTTCTTAGCTATGCAAAGAATAATCAAGTGCAACAAGTATAACCCACCTCCCAATCGCTGATTGTACCATTGTATTCAAACATTGCAATAATGTATTTATGTTTGCTTTGCAGCTTGGGGGCAGGGGCATAGCAAGGGCGGGGCATAGGGGGCGGACCGCCCCATGTTCCATAATGGAGGGGGTGACAAATTATCAAGGAACAATTACTGCCCTACTAGGGCGGTTCATAAAAAACTTTTTTTTAAAATGCCTGCTCCAAAGGTCTTATCTTACTATACTAGGGATTATATAGCTATATATGAAATTTCATGCATATTGGTTAATATCTTGACCCTCCTCCACCAAAATAGCTGTTCACTTGGCTGTTTTCCTATGTCATGAAGGCTGAAATTTCAGTTCAGTGGAGCACTTACTGTTCCCAACCCTAACCCTGTGGAAAGCCATCTAATTAGACTTTAATTTGATTTTGAGATGTTTTTAGGAGGTAATTTAATTATTGTTTGATTTTATACCAATGTTATGTATCTGATGTTAGCCACCCTGAGCCCGACTTTGGCCGGGGAGGGTGGGATATAAATAAAAGTTTTTTATTATTATTACTTGTTATTATTCCTTTGTAAGAAAATATGAAATAACGTAAAACCATTTTTGCAGGGGGGGGAATCAATGGGGGGGTGACAAGAAATTTTCTGCACCGGGTACCACCTGACCTTCATACGCCTCTGCTTGGGGGAGACATTTGGTCCAAATCCAGCTCTGCACAATGGTATTTTTTGTTTTGTTTTTTAAAGCCCTGTATGTCATTTAGACATGTTTTGCATAGCATCAAACTATTAAACAATTAATTAACCAATTAAACAGTTAGACAACCACCACCACCACCACCATTCTGTTTTGAGCACCTTCCAAAATGTGGAATGAAAGTGGCTTCCATGTTTTTCTAGGACTGATGTTCCAGGGCTGAAGGCGGCCCTGTTTAGGGAAGTTTTTTTAATGTTTGATGTTTTATTGTGTTTTTAATATTCTGTTGGGAGCCACCCAGAGTGGCTGGGGAAACCCAGCCAGATGGGCAGGGTATAAATAATAAATTATTATTATAAAATTAAGAGAATGAGTCAACCATGCTGGGGAGGCTACACAAAGCATGGCATGAAAAAAATCAGTGATTAACATTATGTCAATATATCGTCCAAAACTGGTTAGAAATCAATATCATGATATCGGTTTCAGAATTTTTGACCTGGCAATCTATCTTGAATTGTGGTGTGTGTTTGTCCTATGCAAAAATCACAAAGTGGGAGAAGAAGAAGAAGAAGAAGAAGAAGAAGAGTTTGGATTTGATATCCCACTTTATCACTACCCGAAGGAGTCTCAAAGTGGCTAACAATCTCCTTTCCCTTCCTCCCCCACAACAAACACTCTGTGAGGTGAGTGGGGCTGAGAGACTTCAAAGAAGTGTGACTAGCCCAAGGTCACCCAGCAGCTGCATGTGGAGGAGCGGGGAATCGAACCCGGTTCACCAGATTACAAGTCCACCACTCTTAACCACTATACCACACTGGCTCTCACACTGGGAGAAACCGTGAAGCCAGCCAATGCCTCTGTATAGCTCCATCCTCATTTCAGACCCTTTGATTTATTGTGACGGTTAACTGGTGATATATCACGATGTTGTCTCCCAGCCCTACCATTTGCCTCTGCATAGTACCATCCTTATTTAAGTCATTGTGATATATTGCGATGGTTAGCTTCTGCATGGATATCAGATGTTCTACCATAGGGCTAAAGCCCCTTTCTGTAGGAATCAAGCCTTTAATAGCTGCATGGCAAGTGTAACATCAAGATCAGCCTTCCATAGCTTCTGTTGAGCTTCCAGCCTGCTGCCTTTACAGCTAAATTACCAGGCTAAAGGAGTCAATTTAAAGAGCAGTTTAGCAAGGGACGCGGGTGGCGCTGTGGGTTAAACCACAGAGCCTAGGGCTTGCTGATCAGAAGGTCGGCGGTTCAAATCCCCGACGGGGTGAGCTCCTGTTGCTTGGTCCCAGCTCCTGCCAACCTAGCAGTTCAAAAGCACATCAAAGTGCAAGTAGATAAATAGGTACCGCTCCGGCGGGAAGGTAAACGGCATTTCCTGTGCGCTGCTCTGGTTCGCCAGAAGTGGCTTTGTCATGCTGGCCACATGCTGTACGCCGGCTCCCTCGGCCAGTAAAGTGAGATGAGCGCCGCAACCCCAGAGTCGTCTGCGACTGGACCTAATGGTCAGGGGTCCC
The DNA here is from genome assembly GCA_900245905.1 of Lacerta viridis. Classification (NCBI taxonomy): domain Eukaryota; kingdom Metazoa; phylum Chordata; class Lepidosauria; order Squamata; family Lacertidae; genus Lacerta; species Lacerta viridis. Next base: position 29,156 of record OFHU01000426.1, read on the forward strand.
TTTACCTTTACCTTTACCTTTACCTTTACCAAGCATGGTTCAAGGTAATTTGCTCCATCTAGAAAGCAAGATTCCACTGTTGTTATTATCATTATAAATAAATAAATAAAATATTCAGCTGTTAGCTTAATATGAAGAGGTGGGATTTATCTGAAGAAAAGCAATATAGAAATACCGTATTTTTTCCGTGTATAAGACTAGGTTTTCCCCCCTTAAAAAATAATGTCCAAAATTTGGGGGCGTCTTATGCACGGATAGATCTTCCCCCATTTTCTTAAGTTGGAGTCCCCCAAAATAGGGGGTGTCTTATACATGGGAGAGTCTTATAGACAGAAAAATACAGTAATACTGAAAGGCAGCAGCTGGTTTCTATTGTTTGGGTGGAACAACATAGTGGGTATAATTAAACTGTAATGCCTTCTGTAATGTAGTATTTCTGTGTTCCAGACACAAGGGTTTTTTAGATTAAGGCTGCCAATGGCCTTTTGATGAAATCTCCTGTATATTTCTATCTATCTGGATATGTATGCAAAATTATAACATGAAGGCAATTCAAGCACTGTAGAACAGACTTTGCATGTGAATTTTCTCCAAAATCTACTATTAATGCAACCTGGTAGATGGCAGTGTTGGATTGTTGATGAAGGAGGCTGAAAAAAACACCAGCTCTCCCCCAAACACCCATATCTTATCTTTACTGGGATTTTAAATGTGTTTATTATCCATTGTTTTCTAAAAAGGTGTCACAAAAGCTTTGTCAGGAATTAATTTAGCAAATTGCTAAAGGTATAAAAACAAATGTTTCTTTCAGTACATCAGGAGCAGCAGCCCAGCCAAGGAGGCAATAAGGTGCATCGTTTTTTGCTGTAAACGAGGTTGGGGTGTTTTTGTGGGAAACCCAAACCGGTATCACTCTTTTCGAGGAGGGCATCTGACAAGCGGTGTCAAACAGAGGTGACCAAAGATGTCGTTTCTGAGCCAATTCACAAATTGCAAATTAAATAGTCTCTGGGTCCAGATGGCATTCACTTGAGAGTTCCTAAAGAACTCAAATGTGAAATGGCTGAGTTTTAAAGGAAATAAAAACCCAACTTATCCTTAGAATCAGCCTCCTCATCAGAATGGAGGCAAAATAACTTCTGCCCCAGGCAAATTGGTAGAAGGAATGATTGAAGCTGCAATGGTTAAACGCAAAGGCCTGGTTCATAAACCATGGTTTATTAAACCATGGCTCAAGGTTATGTGTGCACCCAGCACAGCAGTTTAACTATGGCTAAAGGTTGCTCACCAACCAAGGTTCGTAATTGGTCTATATACCTCAGTCAACATTAACTGTAGCTTTGTGTTACATGCAAACCTGACTTCTGTCTTAGCTACAGTCAAGGAACAATCACTGCTGAAAAGCGACAGAATTGTGAGTGGCAAGTTGCATCAGGCAGTCACGTACTCAGCATGATCTGCATATATTCTGGGGGCTGCTAACAGTCAACAGCCATCTTTGGCGATCACTCGTAGCTGAGTAAGATTGTCTTCCATGAACACGGTCTTAACAGTGAGTCTGTAAGTGACTGTGGAGGCCAATTCTGGATCCACACGTCCTTCCACAGTGGGGACATAGGTTTCCAGGTGGGAGTTGATCATGGTGAGGGTTTGCCAAGTGTGCCTTCCTCTTAGCACATTTCTCCCTTTCGTCCTGAGTTCGAGCTTCTTCAAAGTCCATGACACCTTTGGTAAAGGCTGTTCTCCAATCGGAGCGTTTGCAGGACAGTGTTTCCCAATTTTCTGTGCTTATACTGGATTTTTAAGATTAGCCTTGAGAGAGTCTTTAAACCTCTATTGTTGCCCACCAGCATTACGCTTTCCATTTTTAAGTTCGGAAGAGAGTAGTTGCTTTGGAAGACGATAATCAGGCATCCAAACCACATGACCAGTCCAACGAAGTTGGTGTTGAAGAATCATTGCTTTGACAGTGGTGATCTCTGCTTCTTCCAGTACTTGCTATCTCCATCTTATCCCCATCCTGAGTAAACCTAAGGACATTTGTCTGCATACTACTCCCTACTAACAACCAACTGATTAATAAACTTAGATCGAATTGTCTGATACCAGGGACAGTTCAAAAGAAGATGTTACCAATTTGGTTTTGTTGTTTAGTCGTTTAGTCATGTCCAACTCTTTGTGACCCCATGGACCAGAGCACGCCAGACACTCTTGTCTTCCACTGTCTCCCGCAGTTTGGTCAAACTCATGTTGGTAGCTTCAAGTACACTGTCCAACCATCTCGTCCTCTGTCATCCTCTTCTCCTTGTGCCCTCAATCTTCACATGAGGTGGCCAAAGTATTGGAGCCTAAGCTTCAGGATCTGCCTGTTGTTTTTGTCCATGGAGTTTTTTTTGGCAGGGATACTGGAGCGGCTTGCTGGTTCCTGCTCCAGGTGGATCACATTTAGTCAAAACTCTCCACTATGACCTGTCCATCTTGGGTGGCCCTGCACGGCATAGCTCATAGCTTCTCTAAATTATTCAAGCCCCTTTGCCATGACAAGGCAGTGATCCATGAAGGAGGATGACAAGTTTCTGAATTTGTGATGTTACCAATACACAAATTCAAAAATTTGTCGTATGGCTTAATTTCTTAAGAAGAGGTGTGGATTTCATCTTGGCCTATTTTACATGGAAGCTCTTCTCTTGTCCTAGGATGCACAGTGGCAGTAGCAGGTTCTGGTGAGATATTGCTGAAATCTTGTGAAGTCTCATGAGATTTCAGTGAGATCTCATGTGATTTTGTTTAGCTATCACTAGAAATTGGCACCAATAGCAGCAGGGCCGGCAGAGCACTCGCATTATTGTCACCTCGGGGTTTTCTGGTGGCCCTGGCAGGTGCCTTACCACTGAACGAGGATCTTTCCCCTGCCGAGACAGAAATATTTCACACGCAGGTCTCCACCTTTCCCTTTCCAGCGCCGCCTGGCATCTTTCCTTGAAGGCAGCATTATGTAATTGCTTAGTGGAGGTTTATGGAGGTCTTCGCCTCGAATCCATGAATATGATTGCAGAGATGAAAATCCTCCTTGCACAGGGTCTGACAATATGAGAGAATGTTCCTAAACAAATGGTGCTAAACAAGGAAATGATGCAGCAAGGAAATGAAGCATCTGTCCTTCGATACATAATGATGCTGTTGAGTAACGTGTGCAATTAAAGAGTTGTTTTTATGCACAACTGGGATTGTGTCATACATAAATCTGCATGCCGGTTGTGAATTCTTGATTGCTGCAACAAAACTGAAAGCTAGATGGAGACTTGTTGAACATCTGTTTTGCAGTATTAATTCTGTCTCCACCGTGCTATTTAATCCCCGTACCCTCCATCTCTCCTGCAAATGATATCCGTGGCAAAGACATTCGGTGGAAGAAACGGGACAGTGTGTATATATGCAGCTTTATTTCATATGATTTACCAGGTTTCTTTCTTCTTCTTTTTAAAGTACTGCAGACAATGGTCACAATGCAGCTCAGCTCAGCTCTCTCCCATTGACACTTGTTGTTGTTCAGTCATTCAGTCGTGTCCGACTCTTCATGACCCCAGCTCCTGCCAACCTAGCAGTTCGAAAGCATGCCAGTGCAAGTAGATAAATAGGTACTGCGGCAGTGGGAAGGTAAACAGCATTTCCGTGTGCTCTGGTTTCCATCACAGTGTCCCGTTGCACCAGATGCGGTTTAATCATGCTGACCACATGACCCGGAAAGCTGTCTGTGGACAAACGACGGCTCCCTCGGCCTGAAAGCGAGATGAGCGCTGCAACCCCATAGTTGCCTTTGACTGGACTTAATAATGATAATGATAATGTTAATAATTTATTATTTGTACCCTGCCCATCTGGCTGGGTATCCCCAGCCACTCTGGGCGGCTTCCATCAAATATTAAAATACATTTAAAATATAACCATCCAGGGGTCATTTACCTTTACCTATTTATGTCTATCTTATTAGGTTTAGATTGCATCAGTTTGTATGTGAAGTGTTGATCCAAAATGCATCACTTTTGACTTACATGTGAATGCTGTTGTAACTTGGGGATTGTGATTCAGCAAGTGATTTCAGCTCTGACATAGCAGGCAGGAGACAGCTTCTTCATGTAACACTCTTTATTCAGACAAACAAGACTGGGGAACTGAGGAGAGGGATGCTACATTTATAGGGACAGAAAGACTGGCTAGAAAGGATACATTTTGGAGGGAACAATCTCAAGCAATCACAAAGCTGCCTTTTGGTGGAACCAATAAGACTGAGGATCCAAATGCAGCAACTTGAATGAACCAATAGTAGCTGTTCCTTCTGGAACAGGAAGGCAGTTACTTTCCCCTAATGTGAATACAGACAATAGTAATACAGATATTATAACCCTTGAATCAATACACAACAAATGCCTTGTCAGGGTTGGGGTTGGTTTTTTTTGCCATTGCAGACATTGAAATTTATCAAAACAAAATATATATATTTTTTTTAAAAAAAATCCTTCCAGTAGCACCTTAGAGATGGGTTTTTTAATTTTTAATTTTGTTTTGACTATGGCAGACCAACACGGCTACCTACCTTTAATGGAAATTTATGACTGTTCTGTGAGGCAGCTTCTCTATCCTTTGTAGTGGCCTAGAAAGTGGCTGACCATGAGTCTTAGCTCTGCTCCTGATGATGCATTTGGTTTTTCTACCATGCTGCAGCAGACTTCGCTTAGCTGAACATGGATAAAATAAAAACCTTTAGTGTTCAGACAGGGCGTTCAGGAACCTGACAACATTTCCTTGCATAATTATAAACATTAGACATTTTTCACTTGCTTTCCCCATGGCTGACCAAGTGAATCATTTCCAATGCAGGTTTGCTTCTGAGTGATTTTTCTGACCGTCTGCTTAATATTTAGAAGGAAATGAGTCAGTAAGTGCAAAGAGGGGGGAAAATACAGCCTGCCCACTTACACAGAATAAAACAGAACTTGGAAGTGATCAGGGACTACTTGAGTGCCTATAAGAATTCATCAAGGCAGACTTTCTGCCTAATGAACCAGCCGTTGCCATAAATTAAAGGAGCAATATTTTTCCAGCTACATTTTGTTTCAAGCAGAGGACAAAAAAGTTGTTTGTTATTGTCACCCAGATCTGTTTTCCTCTCTTTAAAAGCATACTTTTGTTATTGCTTTATTTTATTTTTTTATTGTCAACTTCTAAAGGCTTGTAGATTTAAGCAGCTTTATTTATACCAAGCTGGACCGATGGTTCATTTAACTCAGAACATTTTTATCTGACTAGCTGTAGACAGTGTTAGAAACTGGGATATGAAAGCTAGCAGCAAAATGGCACTTTAAATTTAGGTGGAATCTACACACATATAAAAAAGTGCTGTTTTTGTTGTTGTTGTTATTATTATTTTTTATTAAAGATTTTCAAAGGTAGACACCAAAAAGTGCTGTTTTGATTTTTGCATAGCTCAGTCTCACCATCTAGTGTCGCTTTACAAACATTTAAAACGTTTTATTTGCAGCTGTATAGCGAAGAATTTATGCTTTTGAATTATGGTGCTGGAGGAGACTCTTGAGAGTCCCATGGACTGCAAGAAGATCAAACCTATCCATTCTCAAAGAAATCAGCCCTGAGTGCTCACTGGAAGGACAGATCCTGAAGTTGAGGCTCCAATACTTTGGCCACCTCATGAGAAGAGAAGACTCCCTGGAAAAGACCCTGATGTTGGGAAAGATGGAGGGCACAAGGAGAAGGGGACGACAGAGGATGAGATGGTTGGACAGTGTTCTCGAAGCGACTGGCATGAGTTTGGCCAAACTGCGGGAGGCAGTGGAGGATAGGGGTGCCTGGACGTGCTCTGGTCCATGGGGTCACAAAGAGTCAGACACGACTGAACAACTGAACAACACCAACAAAAGCGTGCTTTCAAACTGCTAGGTTGACAGGAGCTGGGGCAGAGCAACAGAAGCTCACCCCATCATGTGGATTTTAACCGCAGACCTTCCGACTGGCAAGGCCAAGAGGCCCAGTGCTTTAGACCACAGTTCCACCCATGTAAATAGGTGTAATTAGCTGTAAATAGGTGTGAATAGATGCATAAGCCATTATTTCTTAAACCAAGATAGTCTCCGCCATTTCTCAATTCTCCAAAGGAACACAGACCCTGTGTGAGTGCCTAGAACTCCATGGACTCTTGCAACTGCTTGGCAGAGAGATGGGGTGGCACCCAGCTTAAGGTCGTAGCTCAGTAACAGAGAGTCTGTTTTGCATGTGGAAGATCCAAGTTCAATCTCCAGCCTCTTCAGCCTGTAACCCCAGAGAGTCACTGCCACTCATTGTAGACAATTCTGCTCTAGATCTTGGACCAGTGGTCCTTACACGAGCATCCTTGTGTCTGGCTGTTTCCTGTGTTCCTAGAATGCTCATGGTGGCAAACTTTGAGAACTTCATCTTTAGATGAAAGATGCTCTCCAATATGACAACTCCAGTTTATAATAGTGCTAAGATGATGCCAGTGGGAAAACAATGCTTTCGAAACCAACCACTGTTAATATCTATGTTATTGTAATAATTAGATTAAATTGGGCAAGGGATGTTTTGCCGAACAGCTGAGCTGTGAATGTCTGGCTGCATTTAGAGGTGTTGTAAATCAGCCTTGTGATGAGAATGGAGAGGGCACCAAAGGGAAGCCAAGCTTGAGCTCTGGTTTTATGAAGACAATGAAATCACACTTCATTAAACCCTTGGTCTGTTAGACAAGCGGCATTTGGGGGCATTGACTGGAGAGTGACTTAGTTAGAACTCTTTGTATTGCAGTAGGAGAGTTCCAGATCCATCTTGATTCAGCAAAGAAGCACAGTGATGTGATGATGTCTTTACTTTTAAAATATATTAATAAGTCCCCTGCATTATTCTACATGTCAGGAGAAGATTAAGGGTTGTAGCTAACACTGCCATTTCACCGATCTCCATCCTCTCCTTTCTTCTGTATCCTTCCCGGACCCTCTTGGTTGGGTTACCCTGTGCAGCAGTTTTTTGGGGGGTGCTGGAGATGAGAGGACGGGGAAATTCCATTGCACAAGTGGAATATCTCTTCCGCAGCATTGAATACAATACTAATTAAGGCTACTGGTTTATCATACGCCGCCTTGAGTTCTGTCAGTGATGAAAATAAATATTAACAATGTGCTCGCTTCGACAGCACATATACTAAAATTGGATTAGCATGGCCCCTGCGCAAGGAAAATTAATATTAACAAAAATTAATACTTTAGATCGATCAAATAATATTTAACAGATAAGGTGTCTGTCTGTCTGTATGTGTGTATGTATACACACATACACACACACAATAGTGATAATTAGGGATGGCAGACTATCAGGGTTCTCATTTCTCCAATGGTAAATTCAATTCTCCACATTTTGCAGCAATTTGCAGTTCTTTATTTTTAAAAATACAACATTCCAGTGTGAATTTTCCTTAATAAACATTTAATATGATTTTTTGGGTCTAAAGTGCACATTCTTGCAAGCAATTCCCTCTAATATAAGGCATTTTAGTGTTATTTTTTACAAATATATTTCATTTGTATGCCTATTTCCCCCTGATGTATGCAATGTTGTAGACATTATTTGTTCGAGAATTGCATCACCAAATTGGGAGAAGTGTGACTTTTGAAGGATAGCTGTGTTTCAGTTTGCATATTGTTTTTAGAAAATGCTCATTTGACAGATCAAACTTTAAATATGCAGTGAATTGGATTTCTCTTCCATCCCTATAGATAATAATAGATTTATCTGAAACAGAAATTTTTGTGTGGGATAGACACAGAATTTACATTTTTAAATTTCATTTGCATTCTTCGACTTGCCATACATGGTTTCCCCCTCCCTATTTGATCCTTACAACAACCATGTGAGGTACAGTAGGTTGGGGTGAGAGAGGATGACTGGTCCAAGGCTTGGGCCTGACTCATGATGAGCTTCTGCCATGACTCTCAGTCCCCACCACTGTGGCCAGCTCCTTCCTCTGCTGCAGAATTTATTTGGCAGCAACTGCCATAATAAGAGGTCTTACCTTATTGCCAGTGCTTGGAATGAGCTAGTGTGGAATGAACTCATTCAGCTGGATAAAGTTCACTGACCTAGTTCAAAAATCTCTGAATTACACCTGAAAGTAATTTCCACAATGACTGGGTGAAATAAAGGTTTATTGTTCCTTGAAGGATAAAAGTTTGAATAAGTTCTAATACATTTTAACGCACCCACCCCCCGTTTCTCTAGCACAGGCATCGGCAAACTCGGCCCTGCAGATGTTTAGGGACTACAACTCCCATCATCCCTAGCTAAGAGGATCAGTGGTCAGGGATGATGAGAATTGTAGTCTCAAAACATCTGGAGGGCCAGGTTTGCCTATGCCTGCTCTAGCAGGAGGCTTAGACACTTAGCTTCCAGTAGAAATAAAATAGAATTACAGTGGTACCTCGACTTACGAATTACTCGACATACAAATTTTTCGACTTACGAAAGGACATCCATTGGAGGTTTTAGATGGGGTTTACTCGACTTACGAATTTTAGATGCGGTTTACTCGACTTACGAATTTTTCTGAATTTTTCGTTTCCAATGCATTCCTATGGGGAAATCGCTTTTTCAACTTACGAATTTTTTGACCTACAAATGTGCATTCAGAACAGATTAAATTCGTAAGTCAAGGTACCACTGTATGTATAATGGACCTCTATAAAGAAAGTTAGAAAGCAAAAGATGGAGGCAATATTCTTAGGTTTATTAAGCAGATATGAAGATGCTGCTGTTGCTAATGTCTGGAACTAGTTCCTTTTTGAATGAGATGAATTTGAACTGGAAAGAACTTTCCAAGAACTGCTTGTTATTCCCTGGCACCTGAATGCTCAAATAGTTTCCAATTTCCTCTAAGAGCTCGCTTGATAGGAAGGGCAAACACAGAACCCTGACGCGCATTCGTATCATGCTAAACCACTGTTTATTGCTGCATCCAAATGCAGCCAGTATAAAGGAATGACAAATTGTCTCAAACCCAAAGACATGCATTATATTGATTCTTGTCCAAATTTGCTTTTCGTGTTTCAATAAAATTCACGTCTAGTTTGAAAGCCATGCTCGGGAAGGCATAAGTAGAGCAACTTTTCATAAACCTTTGCAATTACATTTAGGTTTTGTTTTTGTATCTTTCTTTGACCAGAATAATCAATCACCAGACTTTGATGTCACTGAATGAGAAAGAGAGAAAACAATCAGAAAGAAAACTTAACACAGCTAGTGACAACATCCCATTGCTTAAATTGTCCACACAAGTCTCTTTAATTTCTACCAGGATACCTTTGATCAGCACCATTTCTCGGTAATGGCTGTAAATTTGCTATAACCAATAAATTTGGAACAGCTGTGAGTAACCATCAGGTATCATACTTCTTAGACAGATCTAGTTTTCAGCTCCACTCTTTGTCATTATTTAATTTAATGACACATGTTATGGCCATAGTTCAGGAGAGTGGGGGGGGGAAGAGTGGAACTTGCTTATTGTAACAAATATAAGCCTTCTAATCAATATTCACTCAACCATGTGTCTGTCTAATAGAAATGAAATGGCACATCCTCTGAATCACATACATGAACCACAGTGTCCGATTTGTTTGCTATTAAATCAGAGCTGTTTCAGTGACTGATGGCTGGCATTACGGACGTTGAGCTAAAGACGAATTTTCCCATTGGATATGTTGCACATCATTACAGGAAAAAATTTTGAGGCATTAATAAGAGGAAGGAACTGTGCCTGTATTGCTTGATCCTTTTATTGACTTTAAGAAGAAGAAGAAAACACTTTGCAAATGTAGAATCCTGGCTGCAATGAAAGTTTTAGGAGACCGTTTTCCTAGGAAGGCACTGTAGCCTATTAATGGTTCATCCTGCTTTAAATTAATATTGTTATTAGTATTAGTATTATTATTTATATTTCCTATGTTCACCATACAGCTCCAGGTTAGGTTGCAACAATTTAAAAGTATGGTATTAACATCCATTAAAGCAAATTGCATAACTGAGAAACAGGATGAGGTCTAAAATATATACAGTATCTCACGTGTCAAGGTTTGAGAGGCTGCAACGTATACCCTGAGAGTAAGCCCCATTGAAATTAATGGGACTTTCTTCTTGGTAAACACACAGAATTGCACTGTCAGTGGAGGTTTTCCATTAGCAAACTAACTTCACATCTCTTTCGAGTATTGTTTATAATATATTCATTTAGGCATAGTCAATTGTATATTCATTTGTACTGGCCAGATTTTGTCTTTTTAAGCATTCACTTTCTTAAAAATGACAAAAAGCACATTAATCATCCACATGCGATGTTTATGGTAATTCAAGAAATCTAATATCCCCCCCCTCCTCCAGAAAGGGTAATGAATCATTCAAACTTAATGTTAGGTAAAGTTTCTATAAATGCAAATGATTCAGTGTGCTGTTCTTTTCTTTGGGCTTTTATCCTGCAACGCCATGGTCAGACTACAGATAATTTTAAATACTTAAAATATAAAATGCTAATGAAACAGTGACCGTTGTCACCAATTATTCAATAAGGCAACAGATTTTTGCCCTTGCAGGTTGAAACCAAACTGGGCAGGCGAAGAAGCTTATGTCTGAGCACCACTCTTGGAAGCAGTATGCCTCTGAATGCCCCTTGTTGGGAATCAGAGGCATAGCGTGGGAAAAAGGGGTGGTGGGCCCGGGAGCAGAATTATGACAGGGGCAGAACCAGGCACCCCAACGCCAGGCTTCTGCCACTTTCTGGAGCCGCAGGGAGGCAAGCTGAGCCTGAGCCGGATCTTCACTCTTTGGGGTTGGCACAGTGAGGCGAGACCAAGAGATGAGGGCTTGCTTGGCCTATGAGGCAGCAAGGATGGAGGCGGCATGGCCTGGGGGAGTGCTGGGCACTGGTGGGAACAGTGGCCGAGGCCCAGGCCAGGGAGGAGGAAGAGGCTGTGGCAGAGACCAAGACGGGGTTGGTGCAGTTGCTGCAGGCGGAGCGTTGACACCTCTACTTGGCCCTCCTGGCCCTGGCCTTGCCAGCTGTGGGAGGCCATGGCCAGTCGGCACTGGCAGGGTGTGTGAGGGCAGTATCAAGATGTCCCATTCCTGGTGCCCACCAGCATGCCCCCCACCTCATTTTGCTACTGCCACCTGAGTGCTGCCCGGCTTGGCTGAGAAGGGGTGGTGGTGTCACTGCCATCCACTGGGGAGGGAGGCAGAGGAAGGCAGGAAAGTGCCCAAGTAGGGAAGCCCTGCTGGCACACGCTTTCACCTCAGTTGTCCAGTCCACCAGGGGGATGCAACACTTGCCATGCCCCGGGCACCAGCAACAGCAACCCATGCTATGCCACTGCTGTGAATCACAAGTGGGGCGAGTCCTGCTGTGTTCAGGTCCTTCTTACGGGCTTCTTGTAGGCATCTCCTTAGGCACGTGGTCCCAAATATACCTGGAGATGCTGGAGACTGAAACTGCATGCAAATCAGATGCTCTTACACTGAACTGTGGCTTGTGAACTCTGTCATCATATGGGTCATGATTGATATCAAAATCCCAACAAGTGGAAGTAACATAAATGGGCCATTGAAGGGCGCTATCACTGAGAAGGGGGGGTGCTTTTCTAACAGGTAAGATGAATTCAGTGCAGAACGCTAAGGTACAGTAGGAAGAAAAATGTGCAAGCATTTTCAAACGGTTAGAATTTTAAGGACAACAATCCTCAGACAACTTCCAGATGTCTTTAGTGGAGACAACGTAGGTCAGACATGAACTACAGGTGCTTCCAATTGACACCAACATGATAAACTGCCAAGGCAGATGGGTCTTTAGCTTGCAGCTACATAGAAACCACATGGCTTTCTTATCAGAATACTGAAAACCTAAATTTGATGAAAGAAGCAATTAGAAAGCAAGCCGGGCAGATATGCATCCTTGACTCCAGAATCATCTGGCAATCTGCTCTGAGCTAGAAGCTTCATAACACAAGAAGAAATATATATGTATATATATATATATATATATATATATATATATATATATATATATATGCTAAATCCCCGATACTGGCTTGGAGGAAAGTTCCCAACCTCCAATATTCCCCCCTGCCCCAAATGTACATGGAAGAAGTCACATTTGCCAGTTAAGTAAAACACACTTAGGGCCCCAGGGATATAGGTAAGTTGGAGGGAGCTACAAGTTAGCAAAATCTTGAAAACACAGAAAGACGTGAGCCATACAATTTGCCGTCATGCTTGATTTTCTTAGAGTAATGAGAAAATACCTGCAGGTTATTGAAAGCCTGTGATTTGCTTATAAAACAAAGAGATGGGCCATCTGCCCATCTCTTTGTTGCTTTAAGGTTCATGATCCCATCAGTTTCCTGCAGCCACAAAGAATTTTTCCCCAGGGTGGAAATTAAGAATTGCAAAGGTACCAAGAGCAAACATATGGCTATCTCTCACACACCTTTTAAAAACACCTGATCTCATTTAAAACTCATATTTTTTTAAATTCTCCAACCTCCTCTTTGAATTGACACCATCCACTTACTTAAAAAAAAAAAGTTTAAAAGTGGAGTGGTGATGATGGCACTGATGATGGCACACCGCACAGGTTGAAAGCCAGTGGTTGGGTGAATTTCTTCTATCAACATACGGAGGGCCACAAGTTCCCCATCCCTAATTCAGCTAGACAAGATCAAGGCATGAGATGTTTAGTGTCCTTTGCAGTTGACGTGCTAAGGGCTTTGATTAAAGCCATCACCTATCTGTATCTCTGTTTGCAACTATGTCTTTCTGTCATGCCTAAGCGTATGGAGAATTAGCTGCTCTCCCATCCTACCTCAGAGAAGACTCGATAACACCAAATCTATGTCAAGGGTGGGTCTCCCATTAGACCCATCCGTCATGGCCACCACTCAGGTAGTAGTCTAGCAACATTGGCAGGGGTGGGGTGGGGTGGCTCACAGGTTCCTTGCTCCTGCCCTACAATGTACCGTAATTTAAGGCTGAAGAATGAAGCAGCTCTTCGGGCATTGAGATTTCGAAGCCCATGGAGCTGACATCTCATTGGCTTTCAGGGACAAAGCTGGCTCCTTCATCTGAACCAGATGTGTGCCTATTTCCATGCTGGTTTTTCCTTTTGCTCTTTCATGAGTGAACGCTTCGAGCATACTGTTGCCAGCTACCTTGTGAACTCATGGGGAGTAGAAGTGCAGCTGAAATGCGGAGCTGGACCAAGGCATTTTGCTCCCTGAGACAAAGGACCAGATGATCCCCTCTCCATCCCACATACCTGAAGGAAGCAGGCCATCTTAGAGGACACAGGATAGACCACATGACCAACCTCTCTGTGTTCCCCAACAACTGTTGCCTGAGGTAGCCACCTCGCAATACAGTTAATTAACTGGCACCTTGGGGATTCCATCTCAGTGAATAGAATCAAATATCTCCGCTACCTCAAGCTGTTCCCCCAAAATTCAGCCCGTTGCCATGCAACAATGTCAGATACTGTACCAAATGTGCTAGAGATCTTTCCTCTTGCTAAGAGAGAAGGCCAGCCAGTACCACTAAAAAAATATATTGTGGGTGGTTGATAGACATCTCAAGAGTGTAGTGTGTTAAAAGATAACAATAGCGTAATTATTCTAAACGAGACCATTTAATTGAAGTTCTTTTTGTTGTCCATGGCCCCTGAAGGGTAAAGAGACTTTCCGATAACTCTTCCCCTTTACTTATTTTTGTATCATAAGCCAGAAGTAATATCTGATAATATTTGTCATGTAATCTTTCTCTTATCAAGCCTATAAGATTAAAAGTACTCGTATATCACTGCTGTCTTATCTGCTAAATTGGCAACATTGGACAGAGAACAAACATTATATAATCTTCCCTATCAGTTTTATTCATTCTTAAGCCACATTCTGTTTGAATATGAGGCGTTAGCTTGGCTCAAATCGACGTGCAGAGCACGTTCCAGAATTTTGCAAGAGAGAAGCCCAGGCTCTCTCTCGGCAATCTTTTCCTCCTCATAAATGCTGCCTCATGAAATAAAATGCCTTCTAATAATTAAAAGATCCCCGCCAGTGATTTTGTTGTGTGTGTGTGTGTGTGTGTGTGTGTCGGTCAGGCAAGCGGGGGTGGGGGTGGAATTTCTCTTCAGGTTGAACAACGTTCATGATGAAAGCCAAATGTTTTTTAATCTTATGAAGATATTTAAACTTAATTGGGTAAAAAGAAATTAAACAACCCAACATAATTATAGCATAAACATAAATGGGTTTGGATCATTGGGGAAGATTGGATTTCCCCTATGTGTGATATATTGCCGAGCACGCTTAGGAGAAAGAGGCTATGCAGTGTTAATGCATTGCTTTCAGTATCCAGAGACTTTTCAGGCTTCAGAAGAGTGTGGTTGCATATCATACTGTTAAACAGGGTGTGTCCTCCCCTTTTTGGTACTATTTTCACACAGAACTGGTTCCATCTCCTCCCTCTCCTCTCCATTTGAACATCATATTGCATAAGAATTAGGGACAAATTCTTCAATGCAAACCACCCACAAGAAAGGCAGTCTTGAAGCACAGAAGGGAGCAAATCCTTAACCCCTTTCTTGCCAGTTTCCTTCCCCCCAAACTCCCTCCCCTGGCTGCTTTTATTCCCACCCGTGTTACAGAGCCATGCCTATCCCATGCAGTCTAGAGAAACTTCTAAGTGCCGACCAGAGAGGAATGGCAGACTAAGTTAATGGAACACGCAGAAATGGCGAGACTGATGGGAAAGATCAGAAAGGAGGAGGATCAAGTATTCCTAAAAGACTGGAATATTTTTAAAATATACCTAAAAGATCACTGTAGACGGTTAAAATCATTGGCAGGGATACAATGACAAATGTAATGTGAAATGAACTTTGGTAACAATGTCGAAACAAAATAGAAAATTCTTTCCAGTAGCACCTTAGAGACCAACTGAGTTTGTTCTTGGTATGAGCTTTTGTGTGCATGCACACTTCTTCAGATACACTGAAACAGAAGTCACCAGATCCTTAAATATAGTGAGGGAGTGGGGAGGGGTATTACTCAGAAGGGTGGTGGGAATGGGTGATCAGCTGATAGGTGTGGAAAACCTGTTGACGACTCTTAACGGCTGCAATTAGTCTTGCAGGGAAAGGCAAGGGGTGAGATGGCTAAAGATAGCTTTGTTATGTATAATGAGATAAGAATCCAATGTCTTTGTTCAGACCAGGTTTCTCCATGGTTTTAAGTTTGGTGATTAGTTTCTATTTTCTATTTTCTATTTTCTATTTTCTATTTTCTATTTTCTATTTTCTATTTTCTATTTTCTATTTTCTATTTTCTATTTTGTTTCGACTATGGCAGACCAACACGGCTACCCACCTGTATTTGGTAACAATGGTTATATAACAGATGGATAACGGTAAAAGATGCAGAAAAAAGAAAAAGAAAATATTTTCTTTGGAAATGGAACCCATGGAGGGAGGGGAGGAGGACTGAAAGGTTGAAAGAACGTTTCTTGTTTTTTTGGATTACAGCTCCTGCCATCATTGCCCATTGACCATGCTGGATAGGGTAGGAATGCAACAGGTTGTGGAAGACTACAGGAAACAGGGCACTCCCAGACTGTTGCCATTTTCAGGTGGGATTCAATCACATACGGGCAAATTCAGGTCGCGCAGTTATGTTTGATGGAGTGGTCTTGCACAACAAACCCACTTCCCCCCAAATTTGGACTTATTGAGAAAGGGAAAATGCCCCGTAAAGCGTATTGATGGTATGTCAACCAGCCTCTCTGCAAACAGATCAGAACAAAGAGTTATTAAATAGCCAGTGCTGTCAAATGTCTCTGCAAACAAATTAGGATGAGTGTTCAATAGCCAGGTTGTCTGGAAGTGCTCCGAAAGCAAGCCTAGAAGTATTTAATGGAAAAGCAGCTTTCATAGGTACCGGTAGAATAGGACTAAACCAGATTGTCCCCTTCTCACAACAGACAGTGGGGAGGTCTTGCTTAGCACAGCTTAGGACTGGAGGCTGCTTTGCAAAAGGGCTGCTTGAAACAGCTCTCTTGTCTCTTTCAAGTGAGCAGGCAGGCAGTCACAGTGGTGTGGTGGGGGAAAGGCCTCTTCCTCCTCTGCCTCCTCTGGCCTGCAGGCTTAAAGGAGATGTATGAGCTGCTTCAGAAACAGCTTTTTTTTTTTTTTTTTTTTTTTTTTTTTTTTTTTAAACAAAGGGCTTAAATCCA
Organism: Lacerta viridis; assembly: GCA_900245905.1. NCBI lineage: Eukaryota > Metazoa > Chordata > Lepidosauria > Squamata > Lacertidae > Lacerta > Lacerta viridis. The sequence continues at coordinate 45,497 of OFHU01000426.1, forward strand.
TTGATTAATATGCATGTTTCTCACACAAGGACACAATCTGTGTACCTAGGTCAATAAAAGGCTTTTTCACACATTACACTGATCACAGGCACATGCTATCTCTACACATGTACAGAGGATGCGGGTGGCGCTGTGGTCTAAACCACTGAGCCTCTTGGGTGTGCCGATCAGAAGGTCAGCAGTTCAAATCCCCGTGATGGAGTGAGCTCCCGTTGCTCTGTCCCAGCTCCTGCCCAACCTAGCTGTTCGAAAGCACGTCAGTGCAAGTAGATAAATAGGTACCACTGTGGCAGGAAGGGAAACAGCATTTCCTTGTGCTCTGGTTTCCATCCCGGTGTTCAATTGCACCAGAAGCGGTTTAGTCATGCTGGCCACATGACCCGGAAAGCTGTCTGCGGACAAACGCCGGCTCCCTTTGTCTGAAAGCGAGATGAGCACCACACCCCATAGTCACCTTTGACTGGACTTAACCATCCAGAGGTCCTTTACCTTTTAATCACGTACAAGTGTTTGTGTGAAAGTATACACTTCTTGGTTTCTATGCCTTTGCTATTGTGTCCACAGCTAGACACCCTCATTGAACTTATATGTGAATAACCCTATGAGTGTACAGTTGGACCGTTTCTGTGCACTGGTGCACAGCTTGTACACTCATGGAATGGAGCGTGTGAACACTGCTAAATAGTTGAGCTACGTGCTCCTTCAGTTATTCACGTGTAACATTCAATGAGTTTACAGTCTGTGTATCTGTGTGCACAATAGTTGAGCTGTACAAATCAATGAGTGGAGATTTTTTCACACATACCTATGTAGACACAGCTTGCAGCTGCCTTTAGTGTCATGCGAGAATCAGCCTATTGTGGATTTTCATTCCTAATGTACAATCAAAGACAAAGTGCAGACAAGGTGCACTGCACCAAAGTGTTTGCAAAACTTTCTCTGGAGTAAGGGAAATAAGACAAATGCTATAGGGGAAGCAATATTGATGCAGTGATGAAAATTTGACAGAGGAAGCACCCTCATCTGTCAAGTCAAGTCATAAAACAGGGGTACATGCTCACCCACTTGACAGGCTGCTTAAGGTTCTTGGACATGAACTACTTTCCCCCATGATTTAGTGAAGTCCTTGAACATAGGCCAGTTGAGTCAGCTGACTTCAATTGGATTAAAACCATGTACCTCCTTTTACCTTGCAGCTCTTTCCAGAATCAAGTTCCGTCGATGCCGAGCCGCTTAAATTCACATAATTTTCTTTCTCTGGATAAGGTTGTGGGTAAGATCAGTTTTACCTCCAACCTTGAATAACCCAAAATGGAAAGCAAAATGGAAGCTGTAGGGCTATGTCGTTAAAGAAAATGTGACTTTTTAGCCATCCTAGACTGGTTCTTATGTCCCAGGGATACCAAGCAGTATATTCCAATTTTCAACTCCAGGTAACAATCACCCACCCTTTTCTATTCTGTCTCTTCCCCAAGAGGGATAATCTCAAAAGGCAAGAGGACTTCATTTCATTTCACTACTGACTCAGAGGCATTCTGAATCTCTTTCCGATAGCATAACTGTAATGACATTACTCCCCAAGCTCCATAAGATAATGTCCAAAATGAAGACAATTCCAAAGAGATATTTTCCCCCTCCCTGATACAAGCACGGATCGTTGCTAATCCTGTTAACCAGATGATTAAAATGACAAGAACATCTGTAAATCAAATTTGCAAGCAGCCTTGCAGTGGCCTGGCAAACTTTGCTTTTTTGTGGATTCAATGGCACTGTGATTATTTGCCAAATTAGTGTTCTTCAATGAATGTGTGCAGATTCTTCAATAATCATTCTTTCGCTTCTTTATTCTTTTTAGTTCAACTAAGTGCAGGTTACTTCATCATTACCTGATAGGGTAATTCTGAAATGGTGTGCCTTTGGTACAACTGCGTTAGGCTGATTCCAACTTCCTTGAAGTAAGTCAGCTCTTGAAATAAGTGCAAGCTCTTAAGATTGCACCTACTGCTAAGGACAAGCACAGCAAGCTGTGATGGGAAGTTGCACAACACAACGAGTTGCCCAGAGAGAAGTCATTGCATGCCAAAGTGTTGCACCTCCTGACTCCCCATCCAGAGAATAACAGCGAAGACACAATATTTGTAGGTCAAATCAGGCTGCAATTTTATTGACTAGAGATGTAAGAGGTTTTGTCATCGGCATTGGGGATAACCATTTAACTTCTGGCCCACCTGCCAGAAGTGAACCAATGTTGGGTCTATGCAGAATAGTAACACCCTGTTGAAGATGCCTTTCTCTGGAAATTAAACCACTGTCCTGACTTTAACATTCAAAAACTTTGCTTGCAGAAGCTTATAGATGAATTAAAACATAGTATTTACAGTCACGTGCTTCTCAAAGCACGGGCTTACAGTTTCTTCTTCTAACTTCCGAACAACTCTATTTTCCTCCCTTTCCAGAGCTCAGCACCCAGCCTTTTGTATTTCAACATGCCTTGCAGCTTTTATGAGAGATGTCCACTTTTACCTTTGCCCGCAACTATGCTCTTACTTTCAAGAAGAGAAGCACTCCTACACTCTATTCAACTTAGCAGTGTTCACAGTGGATTCTAAAACACAGCAGTCATCTTGCTTCACATAAAATCTAGACTAAGATTAAGGCTTATTGAATGTCTAAACCACCTTTTGGTGGTTCCCTCAATGCGAGGGGAGAGGTTCCAGGGAACCAGGCAGAGGGCCTTCTTGGTAGTAGTGCCTGACCTGTGAAACACCCTCCCATCAGATGTCAAACAGATAAACAACTATTTGACTTTTAGAAGACATCTGGGAAGTTTTTAATATTTTGTTAGGAGCTGCCCAGAGTAGCTGGTGCAACCCAATCAGATGGGTGGCTAATAATAATAATAATAATAATAATAATAATAATAATAATAATAATAGTCTAAGAACCAATCACACAAACTTTCAAAGATAGGCATCCATAATTGAATTACAAAATAAAGCAATCTAATCAAAATGTTAAAATATAAATAGCTGTAATTAAAACATGCAACAAGACAATCCAATTAAAACAAATCAGTGCTTGAAACAGAGGCTGAGAGATTGCGGGAAAGCCTGTGTAAGCAAGTGCTTCCATCTTAAAAAGCGGAACACCAGTACACATGGGTTGGTTGATATTTCAGCAAGGATGAGAGATGTGCTTGTGGGTTTCAGACTTCCCCCTTTGAGAGAATGCTCTGCATAGCTATCTGTCTCCCAAGAAATCCCTGAGCACCTGCTGCAAAGCCCTGCCTGCATGCTCAGTTGACACCAGGCATGGGTTAGATCTCTTGGGTTCGTGTGATGCAGCCAATGCACTCGGCTACAGCTGAACATTACAGGGGGAGTGGTGGGGAGGTTGTCTGGAACTTCTCTCGAACCCTGGATTGCCCGACGGAGCAATGGAGAACTTCTGAAACAACCATGGGATATTAGCTCCGCCCACGGCATGATGGAGAGCAGCAACGGCTGGGAAAAGATAGACATAAGATTTTTCAAGGACAGGAAGGAACACCATGGACAGAATGATGGTTACACACAGGAGGAATAAGGATATAGTTTGAATGCTTCACCTATAGCTTTATAAATCATTTAATGTCAAGACGAATGGATGTTGTTAACATTGCAGTTGTTGCATAAGGGATTGTTATTTTGACTGGGATGTAATTGAGATGAATAAGATTTTGGAACACAAGAAACAAAGTAAATCATCAAAGCATCAATTCTAGCACACAGAAAGCCACCTAAATTATAAAACCTGGCATCTGAATGACTGGGATTAGTAATTGTATTATAATTTGGCATTGTTATAATGAGGCTACCATTGGATTATTGTAATTGAAAACTAATATAAATTATTGTCGAACCCTTGATTACCCACAATACAGTTGGGAAATCACTCAGATGTGCACAAGTTAGCTAACCCTTGTTTTGTGGTAAATTTTTGATGCAGGCCTCATTGATGATCAAAATGTCAAGATGTCCAGCCAAACTCAAGTTCCTCAGGGACACGGTAATTTTTCCACCACATGCATGATTCTAGAGGGGACACGCCCCACTCAGAAGAAGAAGAGGAGGAGGAGGAGGAGGAGTTTGGATTTGATATCCCGCTTTATCACTACCCAAAGGAGTCTCAAAGCGGCTAACATTCTCCTTTCCCTTCCTCCCCCACAACAAACACTCTGTGAGGTGAGTGGGGCTGAGAGACTTCAGAGAAGTGTGACTAGCCCAAGGTCACCCAGCAGCTGCATGTGGAGGAGCGGGGAAGCGAACCCGGTTCACCAGATTACGAGTCTACTGCTCTTAACTACTACACCACACTGGTTCTCTGCTCACCAACAGCCCACTGTCTCAGACTGACTTCGTAATTGTCCACATTTGACTTTACTTTGCCTTTCCAAAACTGTAGCTGATGACAAATATTCTGCCGAGACAAAAATCATCCCTGATTATGGTGATGCTCCTGTGAATCCGAGATCAGAATATATTATTTCATCTGAAAAAGTGGACCTCTGCCATTTGGTGGAGAAAAATATATTCGGAAATGATAGGAGACATTTTCAGTTGGAAAAATAGTGAGTGGGTATAAACTGTACCACTTTTCATTACCTATAATCATGCAAATCCATCCTAGCTCTTTTGAAGCTGGGATTTTAAGGCTCAGTATCTCAGATATATCACAAGCTTTGGTAGGCTGAAAAAATATATATGTGCTCTATCGAGCTAGGGATATTTTTTTTTATCAACATAGTTTTATCTGCATCATAAATGTATACAGGCTTACTTCCACTATCCTTCTATGCAGCATTTGCCTGAAAATGCTGGGGGTGGAATGCAAAAATACACCACGACACCATTTAAAAAAAGCTTTATTTTAAAAGACAGATTCCTTCGTTTCATATGTGCTTATGTTTTGTGCTCTGTAGCCACATCTTTCAAATCTCCCTTTCTCTGTTGTGAATACAGCCAAGACTTCATCACGGCTGAGGCTTACTTCTGAGTAGACATTCAACTCAACGAGGCTTACTTCTGAGTAGACATGCTTCGATTTGCGTAGCAATGCTACCGTCTTTAATCTGTTAAGCTCCACTGAATCCAAAAAAACAAAGGTCCACAAAATCCGTCTGACAGCATTGCGAAAGGAAGTAACATGGACATGTCATTGAAAAAATATATATTAAAAATTACGTTATATTAAAATGGTCATAAAATTATTATATAAAGCACATGAGTATTTGTTTTGTCTTCTCCTTGTTTCCTTGTTTCTTTTGGGGATTGGTAAAGGAAGCATGATAGAAGCTTGTTGTATTTCTAAGAAACTGAATGCAGGTGGCGTCACAGCCAATGATAGGAAGAAGAAGAAGAAGAAGAAGAAGAAGAAGAAGAAGAAGAAGAAGAAAAAGAAGAAGAAGAAGAAGAAGAAGAAGAAGAAGAAGAAAAAGAAGAAGAAGAAAAAGAAGAAGAAGAAGAATTTATACCCTAACCATTCTGGGCGGCTCCCAACCACAACACAACAACAACAACAACACCACCACAACAACAACAACAGATAAAATATAAAACATTAAAAACTTCCCTAAACAGGGCTGCCTTCAGATGTCTTCTAAAAGTCAGATAGTTGTTTATTTCCTTGACATCTGATGGGAGGGCGTTCCACAGGGCAGATGCCACTACCGAGAAATCCCTCTGCCTGGTTCTCTAACTCTCATTTTCTTCCCATTTTCCTCCTTCTGGGGGGGGGGCAGGTAACACTAAGGCTAAGGAAGAAGAAACTAAGGGATCCCCCTGGGCTGGACACAAGTAAGCAAGTGGAGGGCTGAAATTGGTGGGGCAGTGCCCCATTTGCCCTAATGGACCAGACAGGCTTCACAACCTCTCACATTTTGCCTTAGCGCTTGACATATAAAGAAAATATTTGGCGACTGAATGGATTACAGTTTTACTCAGAGCAGACCCATTGACAGCAATGGGCATAAGTGTGTTAGGTCTAATTAAAGGTAAAGGGACCCTTGACCATTAGGTCCAGTTGTGTCCGACTCTGGGGTTGCGGCGCTCATCTCGATTACTAGAGCTTCTGGGTCATGTGGAGCAGAAAGCCATGGCCATTTGCAAGGCTACCGGCCCAGCTCCCCACCCCAGTAACTAGACGTCACACAGTAATTTTTGTTTAAGGTTTTTGGCATAATTTTGGCCACAACTTTATTTAAATACAACCAATGTAAAGGACTACTGTCCCCCCAGCCATGGGACAGCTGATTCGCTTTTGGGCGAAGTCAGAAAGGGTACGGAGTCGGGCCACGACCCACGGTTCTCCCCCAAATGCTACTCTGCGTGGCCCTAGCCCCCCACCACTTGAGGTGGGGGTGGACAAAAGCAAGATGAGCCCCTGGATTCCTTTAACAGAATACCCTTTTTGCAGGGGTAGGCCCAGCCAATCCATACCCCTGAAGCAGCATTACTAGGGGCAGGCCCAGCCTATCCTGACCCCTAGTGCAAGCAATTTTAACCAATGCCTAACCGCCAACCTTACAAGTTGTGACGATTTGCTACGCAGTAGGCAAAACCAGTGACAAAAGCCAATCAGCCACTTGGACAAATTCCTACCAGGCTCCTGCTCCAAAGCAGACAACCCCATGACAGGCATAGCAAGGTCAAGCAGCAGGACACCATTCCCTAAAGTTAGGGAGGGCGGGCGGGAGATCCGTTGCACGCAGCAAAAGTGAAACTAAAGTTTCACAAACACAGGTTTTATAGGCAGCACCTGTCAATCATCAAAGTGGCAACATACCCAACTCCCCAGCAACACGCCCCAACCAATCCCAGCTGTGGCCAAACCAAAAACTGCCCAGTAACTGGGAGCTGCTCCTTTAACCCTTCTGCAACCCGTGCTCTCTTTTAAGGGAGAACCCGCTTTACCTTCCCTCCGGAGCAGTACCTATTTATCTACTTGCACTTTTGACATGCTAGGTGGGCAGGAGCTGGGACCGAGCAACGGGAGCTCACCCCATCGCGGGGATTTGAACTGCCGACCTTCTGATCATCAAGCCCTAGGCTCTGTGATTTAACCCACAGTGCCTCCAGCATCCCTTAGGTCTAAATAGGGTCGTCATATTTCCAGAGGTAAAAATCCGGACAAAAATGCTTTTGGAGGGCAATCACCTGCTTGCCCCCTGGCTATACACTGCCACTGCGCTTCACCGTCCAGGAGTCCTTTCCCTTTTTTGCCTTTTACAAGAACAGTACCATGTAGACTGCATTATATGAAGTCGGTCTGTAAGTTACTAGTGTGCAGACTACTGTGGCCAAGCTAACTTGCCCCAGGAATGACCACAGCTGTCACCTGGACCTCTAGGGGAAAAGCTGGGTCCCAAATGTGGATCTTCCCCCAGATTGCATTCCTGCTTCTTCAGAGGTAGTGCAACCGCATCCAAAGAAGGTGATGGAGCTTCTTCTTGAACACAGGAACTACCCAGCCGCAGAGGCTCTGTCTTGCCAGGATTCAAGTTCAGTTTATTTCCTATCACCCAGCTGCAACCAGGCACCAGTCCAGGACCTGCACCGAGTCACCTGACTCAGATGTCATGGAGAAATAAAGCTTTTTAATCTTGAGATGTTTTAGTGCTTTTTGCTCTGCTTTCTTAATAATTTGCTGCTGGTGGTTTTAGCTTAGTTTCGTTTATAGATAGATAGATAGATTTATTGTTACGGTTCTCAACCAGCACACACATATCCATAAAAAACAATCCAAAATACATGCTAAAATATGAACTATAAATATAAACTTTAAGCTTTAAATTTTTTAGATAAAAGAAGATATCACTACTTTAAAAGGTGGGCTACAGCCAGTTATAGCACTGGTTCGTCTTTAGCTCTGTCCTGAAGCTGTGTGGGTACTGCGGACTAGTTCGGACCGAATTTTTATGGCTCTAGCACAGAACCTGGCTAACTTTGCTGTCACATTAGCGTTAGCATCTGAGAGAAGCCACTTTATATATATATATAAAGCCACGTTTATATATATTGTGTGGGGGGTTTTTAAATAATTTTTTTATAACTTTAATCTTATTTCTAACTACCCAGAGAACATTTGTTATTATTCAGCATATATTGCAAATATGTTGTTATCCTGCCCCTCCTTGAAGAATGTGAGAATGACAGTCTGCCTTTGCTGTCCAACAAACCTATAAAGTATATTAGGATTTATTTTATTTATTCATAAAAAAATTATGTACCACTAAATATCTGTCTGTCTGTCTGTCTGTCTGTCTGTCTATCTGTCTGGTTTACAAAAAAATAAAAAAAGGGGGGAGGGAATAAAGTCTTGTTCTTAATTGTTGTTTTTAAAATTGGTTTTCTTTTGGGTATAATAGGTACAGAACTACCTAAACTGTATAGAAACATATCCATGTATGCTACAGCAGCAAGAATGTTACTTGCCCCAAAATTGAAAGAAGCAGATGTTCCAGCGAAAGAAGAATGGATATGAAAACTTATGGAATATGCAGAAATGGCAAAACTTACTGGAAGAATAAGGAATCAAGATAACAGACTTTTACTATAGAATGGTGATGTTTATTGAATATTTACAGATAAATTGTAAACAGATAAGAACATTGGCAGGATTATTGTAATAACCTGCAGTTTTATAAGAGTATATATTTAAAGTAGATGAATAAATGAGCAAATTAAGTTAATTTGGATATGCAGAAGATAGTAAAAACAAAATTTAAATTTTAAGACAGAGGGCCTTCTTGGTAGTAGCACCCGCCCTGTGGAATGCCCTCCCACCAGATGTCAAAGAGAACAACAACTACCAGACTTTTAGAAGACATCTTAAGGCAGCCCTGTTTAGGGAAGCTTTTAATATCTGATGAATTATTGTATTTTAATATTGTGTTGGAAGCGCCCAGAGTGGCTGGGGAGGCCCAGCCAGATGGGGGGGTATAAATAAATTATTATTATTATTATTATTATTATTATTATTATTATTTAATTAAAATAATTTAAGGAACCGCAGAAAGAGGGGGAAGGAAGTCAAGTTTTGAAATGTCAAATTGATTGTAAATATAGTGAAATGTACAAACTTGAAAAGTATAAATAAATAATAAATAAAACAAAAACAGGACTTTAAAAATGATAAGACATAATAACATTATCAAAATATAGATAAAATCAACAGTTTTTATGTAAAATAGACTTGCTTCCCTAAGTATGATGAGATAGTGACCAGCCATGATGGCTATGTTCTGCTTCCACAGCTGGAGGCGGTAAGGCTTCTGAGAGCCAGCTTCCGAAAGCCATAGGCAGCGATAGTGCTCTTGTGTTCGTGTCATGTTTGAAGGTTTCCAACAGCCATCTGGTTGGCCCCTGTGAGAACAGCATGCTGAAATACATGGGCCAATGACCTGATCTGCTGAGCTCTCTGTTTTACTACCATCAATGCCTGTCTGGTCCTGGGGTAGGGGGTCAGGAATGCTTTCCAAGGACACTGAATCTCTCTTCTTCTTCTTCTTCTTCTTCTTCTTCTTCTTCTTCTTCTTCTTCTTCTTCCTGCTGTTCCTCTTCCCAATATTTCCCAGCTTCTGCCCTCTGCAGCCTCTGAACTATGCCCTTCTGCAAACCACTGTTCTAAATCTATACTGTCTGTTCTCAGGAAGGTTCAGGAGAAGGGCAGCGGCCCCCACCATTCCTCCTCAGTCCAGCCCCTGACATATGACTACTCAAAGCTCAACCGGTAGGGTGATCTGAACTAGGTCCATGCCACAAATTTCTCCTGGTTCACCGCAACCACCATTTCCCATCCGTTAGTGAAAAATGTATTTGAAAATCATCACCAAAAAGATAAAAGAAGAAGGGGATTTCAGTGGGATTCTTAGGTGGGATGGGAGTTTGTCTGTCTGTTTGTTTGTTTGTTTGTGTCTGTTGCTTTTCTGGTGTCTGAGAATTATTTGTGAGTATCCTTCCTTTTATCGAACGAATCAGCTCTCTGGCGGTTGGTACTCTGCAGCCTCCCTAGGTGCCTGCACTTATAGGAAAGCCTAGCCAGTGTGGTGTAGTGGTTAAGAGCGGTAGACTTGTAATCTGGGGAACCGGGTTCGCGTCTCCGCTCCTCCACATGCAGCTGCTGGGTGACCTTGGGCTAGTCACACTTCTCTGAAGTCTCTCAGCCCCACTCACCTCACAGAGTGTTTGTTGTGGGGAGGAAGGGAAAGGAGAATGTTAGCCGCTTTGAGACTCCTTTGGGTAGTGATAAAGCGGGATATCAAATCCAAACTCTTCTTCTTCTTCTAGCCATGGACATCATGGGGTTTTAAGGAAGTGTCATCTGGGGAGGCTGCCTCCAAGGGATGTTCAATAGAAGATGTTCAGTTTCACATACGTACCCTTCACCCACCTCATAAGTAAGGCAAGTACTTACCTTACCAACTTGCAACACAGGATACCATTGCTGTTCTGTCTCCGTCATCTGCTATAGCTTCCTGTGCAGATCATAAGTGATGGACCCACTCTTTCACCATGCAAGGTGTAACACTGGCCCAATAAGCATTGGAACTGGGCCTCTTTCTCCTTACAAGGTATCACAATGAAATGGGGGGGGGGTAGAATTCCCTGAGAGATTGCCTGTTGCATCAAATAAAACTTCTCTGCCTTTGCCATGTGTCTCGGGACAGCAATATATGAGCAGCTATAAAGGCCTAATTACCAGTAGGTAGTCATTCTTATTAATGTCTATAGCTTAGTGGGGGCAGGGAAAAAGGAAAAAAAAATGCATTTCAAATCTATCGTAAAATGTAAAGGTGCTTTTGTTACCTGTATAGTCATTTGGGGGCTGTTTTTGTTAAGGGGCAGGATATTTGAAAAAAGGAAAGAAGGAATGAAAGAAAGAAAGAAAGAAAGAGAAAGAAAGTATTGCTCGAGCTGTTTACTTCTGTATATTTTTATTCCCTATTAGTTGTGTATGAATTATGCACAGATAGATAAGTGCGGAGCATGCATGGTGAATTTTTAACATTTCAAAAGGCTTTCCTCATCATTATGGGAGGCAGGTACAGTATATCTGCTCTTCTAAATCCTTGAGAAAGGAGCTCTGTAAGCTTGGAATTCAACGAGAATCTTTTAGCTTTTTATTTTTATTTTTTGAGGCAAGATACCTTGATGGTGTGCCAGGTTAAATGTTTTTAATGGATCCCTCTGAGAAATAATATAATTGGCGTGGCACAATCGTGCTCTCCTTCCACTTCCCATGGGGTGGCATTTTAACATTTTTATTTCCTCCACAAACAAAGGACTTGGGCTGACAGCTGCCCCAGTCTGTGGCATGCGCTACTCCTAAGTGTTGCTATTCCAGAAAGGAGGAAAAATGATCAGTTCCAGTGTTGCATACCATTCATGGTCATAGAGATCCTGTCAAGCCTTCTAGCTCCTGCTATTGCTTCTCCTGTGGCGGACCATTTAACTGTCCTCTACGTTGTACATCTTCACGGATGATAGTACCAAACCCTCCAAGTGTCCCTATTTTCCAGGGACACCCCTGATTTAGAGAAGCCATCCCAGTTTCTGATTTGATCCTGGAATGTCCCACTTTTCCTTAGGATGTCCCTATTTTCATTGGAGAAATGTTGGAGGGTATGTAGCACACATGCACAGATGCTGGTCTTCATTTTGGACAGTGCTCAGATTCCTTACACCCCATGTGTCAGTCAGGAGCTGGAGTCAGGTGTAGTTCAGCAAAAAAACAATAAAGAACCCAATGTCAGTGAAGTTATCTCTTTATTCAAAGAAATCAAAACAGCACAGGCCTATTGACCACAGCAACCCTTCGCAGTAGGTCCTGCTCCAATGAGGCAGTTGTGAGGACTGAAGGTTCCCGTCTTCCCACTGCTCTCTGACGACCCACCCCTGGTTCCTTCCCCAGCAGCCTAAGGCTTCATGGTCTTGCCTCTTGTTGCTCCACCCTCTACATGTTCTGGGAGACCAGGGAGGAGGGGAGCTGGTCACAGCAGAAAGGGGAGATCCCCTGGCTTCTTCAGCAGCCTGACTCATCTTTGCCTCCTGGTCCCCCTCTTCTCCAGCCTCCACTTCTGCCTCTGATACTGGACTGCCGTCTGCCACAGCCTCTTCCTGCTCACTCAACCCTGTTACCTCTTCTGCTTCTGACACCTCCTCCTCCCAGTCTGCTCCCTCTTCTCCTTCTGACCGCCCATTGTTATCCCACCACCAATATCCTGTCTCTAAACCTTTTTTCCCCCATTATGGGTTCCCCAGCTGTTGCTCCCCACTACTCCTATGCATCCAGCCAGTCCACGACCCTGTGTTACCAGCTCCCACCCCCTTAGTTACCATTTTCAGAAGGATGCTAGTGACGCTGGTTTGTGTCCAAAGGGGGTTCTATCCATCCCACCGCCCTTCAATCCTCTGGAGCAAATTTGTAGGCAGGGGAAGAAGGGAAAGATTTGCATTCCGCAAGTCTAAATCCTTGCATCAATGGAACAACCAAATTGGTTGCTGCCCACTGTGTTCCATATGACCTAATGTCCACTCCCAGTGGCTTCATATGGATGTTTGGGGCATAATAGTGTCCATGGCAACCTGAAACACAGTTGCCGGAGCCACAACACATAGTCAGTCAATGTTACTCTTTGCAAGTGTCCCCAGAAGGATGAGGGGAGCACTCGCAACACATGGAGACAGTCTAGGAGGATAACATGGTTAATGGTCAGTGCTTTTTTTCCCCTTAAAAAATGTTTAGGGGTACTCTCATTTTGGCTGCTCCCCCTGTTGCGCAGTGTAAATTAATAATGCAGAGTTTTTCAGTGAAAGGATAAGAGCTTTACTGAGTTAAAGTAAACTTCTTCATAAACAACATGGTTCCAAACAGTTTTGACTTAGATTATGTTATGTATTGGGTTTAACACATGTTATGATTCTAACCAATTGTAGAAGTGTAGGTGGACGAAAGTTCTAATGACAAGCACTGCCAACTGTCAACTGCCAACTGGCACTTCGTGCTGGGGCTTTCAGAGTGTGTTCTTGTGTTAATATGGGAGTGAGCTGTTGAATAAACGAAGTTGCATTGGGCTTCTGACTTCTCCTGAATATTTAATATTGGCAACGAAGGTGGGATACATGAGCTCCCACTAGCTATCAGAGGCCTGAGACTGCAACGCAGCACAGCCGCCTGCCGCCTCACAGTAATCACAACACTGCCACGCTGGACTCAGCAAAGAAGCCCCGGAAATGAGACCGCACCTGCCGCATCTTCGCAACCACCCATAATCGCACAAGCGACTACTTCAGGTGACTGTGGAAGTGGCTAACCCCCCCCCATCCAAACAATGACTATTATTAGTGCAGGTAAGGAAAAAAAATATTTTTATTTCTATTATCTACAATACTGTCTTATTTTTTTTAATAGTACAGTACATTGATTATTGCCTTCATTTTATGGATCAATGGTCTCATTAAATTGCTCTTTTAGGGGTTGTTTTTAATAGTCTGGAATGGATTAATCCATTTTGCATTACTTTCTATGGGAAAGCGCGCCTTGGTTTTGGAATGCTTTGGTTTTGGAACGGACTTCCAGAACGGATTTAGTTTGAGAACCAAGGTACCACTGTACATAGTTTTCATCTGGCAATTTTAGATGGAAATGGGAGATCAGGCAACCCTTCACCACAATTGCAAGCCATGTTGCCAGGCAGCTTAAGCTGATATTGAAGTGCTCTGTGATAACAAATCCTTGAATAAAGAGTTAATATGTGAGATATTCAAGACTGACAGGAGACTGGTACTTAACACATCTAATAAGTCAGCGCATAATCTAGTCACATCCTTCATTAACATATGTTGACAAAGAGATTCACTTAGCCGAACAGTTACCATAGTTAACAATCGTGCTATTAAAAATAAACCCTAATATGTTGGTTTAGCGGTGAACTGTAGGCAAAGTAATTAAGTGGAATTAAAACATTTGTGTTCCCTGTCAAGATAACTCTCTTATGATCTGAAACAAGTTTTCCTTTGACACATTTTGAAATTTTGAATACGTCAACGTTGACTACTATTAATCTTGGGGCTTTGCTTCAGTTGAATTATATTCATATGTCAGGTATATATTTAGCTGCAATTTCAAACATTCTAGGGAGAGTTTGCTTTCAAGTCGCAAAGATCGCAAGCAGCTGATTTCTTTATGTGTAGGAGTGTTGCATTGTGAACCATCTTCAAAGGAGCAACTGAGCTATATTTTATTTAGGGAGAATCTCAGAAATCTTATAGCTTTAAAATGGGACATGTGTAGGCCCTGTAGCTCACATGCCATGCTTGAAGAAGGTCTCAGGTTTAAGCAATTTCAAATTAAATGGATCTCAGGGATAGCACTGGGAAATGCTTCTGGTGAATACCCACCAAGAACTTCTGCTGGTATAGACAATACTAGGCTACTAGATGGACCAATAGCCTGAACAGGCAACTGTAGCCCCCTGATACTGTTTGGCTCCAACTCGCATCAGTTCCATCCAGCATGATCAATCTGCAGGTTCATCTTACATGGACTCCAGCAACATCTGGAGAAGCACAGGCTATAAACCCCATCTGTAGAAGACCAGAATGGAGACAAGTTGTGAGGTTGGTGTGGTATACTCCAGCCCATGTGTTTCCACCATGGCAACCTTCTCACCAAGGATGCCAGCTTGAATAAAATATTGCGGGCCCCGGGTAAGCCCTGCCCTGCAAAATTGACCACAAGACATGGCACACACACACACAGTTTGAATGGCAATGCCCATAAATATTTCCTTGGGGGAGGCAAAGGGACCTTGGGCCCTAGGAGTTGGCTCCTATGCTCCCCACCATCTTGCCCTCCCATTAAGCAGGAGGTCAGGTAAGCACCTGTGCCGTGCCAAGTTGTCGGCTAGTGATCTTCCTACCAGATTTCTGTACAAATTATATCAATATATTAACAGCTTTTGCTTTTTGTTTGAGAACTGTTCTCTTTGTTTGCTTGCTTATATCCCAGCTTTTCTCAAAGGAGCTCAAGATGGTAGATGTGGTTTTCATCTCCATTTCCATTCTCACAAGAACCCTGTGACATAGGTTAGGCTGAGAGACAGTGATTGACCCAAGGTCACCCAATGAGCTTCATGATTTAAACCCAGGTCTCCCAGGTCCTAGTCTAGTACTGTAACTGCCCTGCCCCCGGCTCTCATTCACATACAAAGCCTTTGGCATAGCATAACCCTTCCAGTAATTGGCTGGTTTACAGTATGCAGGAGAGCTTTCATTGTGACTCCTTTACCCACTGTTTGAAGTGGCACAGCCATAGAATTTCCCCATGTCCTACTTTACAGAGTACAACTACATATTTTTGTTGTTTTTCTATTAAAAAATGTTTATTTGGTTTTTCAGATTAAAATTTTACACTCATCTCTTATCAAACATAGATCATAAAAACAAGATTCCAAGGAATCTCCTGGAATTCCATCTTCCCCTTTGTGAGTCCTATTATTAATCATTTCCTCCTGCATCTTTTATGAGGATCCAAAATTCAGATAAGAAGTGTGCATGCTCACATTGTGTCCAGAATTCACCATTAAACTACAAGATCCTACTAACGATTTTTAACTGTTTACAATGGTCTTTAAGATAAGTTATAAAACTTATTAAAATTTGGTCTTTGATTTCTGATTCTTCGGTCATTTTAGCCATTTCGGCATGTCCATCAACTTCATCTGCCATTCTTCTCTGGTAGGGACTTTATCTTCTTTCCATCCTGGGAAGCCATGGCATACATAAGTACAGTGGTACCTCGAGTTACAAACACCTCAGGTTACAAACACTTCAGGTTACAAACTCGCTAACCTGGAAGAGTTACCTTGAGTTGAGAACTTTGCCCCAGGATGAGAATGGAAATTGTGTGCTGGCGGCGCAGCAGCAGCAAGAGGCCCCATTAGCGAAAGCACGCCTCTAGTTAAGAACAGTTTCAGGTTAAGAACGGACCTCCGGAACGAATTAAGTTCGTAACTAGAGTGTTGTTGTTGTTGTCGTTCAGTCGTGTCCGACTCTTCGTGACCCCATGGACCAGAGCACGCCAGGCAGCCTATCCTTCACTGCCTCCCACAGTTTGGCCAAACTCATGCCAGTCGCTTCGAGAACACTGTCCAACCATCTCATCCTCTGTCGTCCCCTTCTCCTTGTGCCCTCCATCTTTCCCAACATCAGGGTCTTTTCCAGGGAGTCTTCTCTTCTCATGAGGTGGCCAAAGTACTGGAGCCTCAACTTCAGGATCTGCCCTTCCAGTGAGCACTCAGGGCTGATTTCTTTAAGGATGGATATGTTTGATCTTTTTGCAGTCCATGGGACTCTCAAGAGTCTCCTCCAGCACCATAATTCAAAAGCATCAATTCTTTGGCGATCAGCCTTCTTTATGGTCCAGCTCTCACTTCCATACATTACTACTGGGAACTAGAGGTACCAATTATTCTCTATTTGAATTGCTGAAGGATCTAAGTACAGCTTAACGTTAAAGGGTCCTAAGAAGTGATATGAAGTTGTCCAACCAAAGTTAAGCACCTGGCCACAATCAACAGCAGATGGAGCATAATCTTCAAAAGAGCTACTAAGTTAGATTTATTTAGCTACGATACTTACCAGAGTACCCTACTCCTGAACTGAGCTACATGTGGGCTGCAAACTTATTCTTGGGTTGCAAACCTATACCTGGGAGCAAGTCTCACGTAGCTAAGTTTCAGTTACAGGTAGGTAGCCATGTTGGTTATTTGAAAATGAGATGCAGTTTTAATATTGAATTTTTATTTGTATTTTAACTGTATTTTAAATTGATTGTGATGTTTTTGCTGTGATTTTAATTAGTGTTAGCCGCCCTGAGCCCGGTTTTTGTGGGAAGGGCGGGGTATAAATAAAAATTTATTATTATTATTATTATTAGGTCAAAACAAAATAAAAAATAAAAAAATTCCTTAGTAGCACCTTAGAGACCAACTAAGTTTGTTCTTGGTAAGCTTTCATGTGCATGTACACTTCTTCAGATAAGGTGCTACTGGAAGGAATTTTTGTTTGTTTGTTTTAGCTAAGTTTGCTGAAAACTTATACTCACTTACCTGGGAGTAAGTCCCCCTTCAGTATGCTCCAGAGGACACATGAATAGATATGTACAGGATTCTGCTGTTCTCTGTGATGAATTTTAAAGCAATCGCATGCATTGTGTTTGGGGTTCTGGGGAGGGAATTCCACATTCACTAAATGTTCTCGTATTATGATAGCCTAAATTCAAAGCTTGCTGTCAGTGTACTATTAAATTCCATTCCAAACAGCATCCCACAGGTATCTCCTGTCATTTTGACTAGTGTCTGTGCATAAATTTGTAGCTAAAGAGAAACAGTCTGGGGTTACCGTTGACACACACACACACACACACACACAACCTGGAACAGCTCTTGGGAGACCTTTCCAAGACTCTAAAAAGACACAGAAATGTTTCATCTGAGCATTTTATTACTGTATATACTTGAGTATAAGCAGTTTTTCACACATTTTTTGTGCTGAAAAAGCTGCCCTGCTTATACTCGAAGGCGGGCGGTGGGGGCGGCGAGAAAGAAGCCCTTTCTCTCTTGGCCACCCGCTCTCCCCAGACCTTTAAGAAGCCAACGGCGGTTCTTTACTCTCCCCAAGCTTGTTCCATTCCTGAAGCATAAAGCAAACTTGGCAAAGGAGGAAGAGGAGGCAGAAAGGGCTGCTTTCGGGCTGCTGTTCCTCCTCCTTCCACAGCGGCAAAGGTGAACCGGCATCTGTCAATAAGCTTTCCCAGGTTTTTTAGGAAAATTAGGTGCCTCGGTTTTACGCTTATACTCGGGTTATACGGTCGTTTTATTCGATGGACTCAAGTAGAGGGAAACATTCTCAATAATGAAGCAGCAAAATTAAGCATGTACAAACAAATCGTGTTCTAGTTAACACATTCAAAGAGGGGGACTCTCTTGGTAGTTCCATCACCCTCAGAAGTGCGAGGAAAAGTAGTCCAGGGGAGACGTTCTCTTTGGTAGCCCCTAAATGGAGGAACTCCCTGCCCACAGAGGTGCATCTAGCATCTTCATTGTACAGCTTTCATCATATGCTGAGACACACCTGTTTTGTTTTGTGGGACAGACTCTTTCTTTCTTTCATTCATTTTATTTATGCTTTTCAGGTTTATAAATTCCACTAATTTTACAATCATTTTAACATTTCAAAACTTGACTTCCTTCCCCCTCTTTCTGCGGTTCCTTAAATTTATTTTTAATATCTTCTGCATATCCAAATTAACTTAATTTGCTCATTTATTCATCTACTTTAAATATATACTCTTATAAAACTGCAGGTTATTACAATAATGCCAATGTTCTTATCTGTTTACAATTTATCTGTAAATATTCAATAAACCATTTCCATTCTTTTATAAAAAGTTTGCTATCTTGATTTCTTATTCTTCTGGTAAGTTTCTCCATTTCTGTATCTATTCTTCTTTTGCTGAGACTTCTGCTTCTTTCCATTTTGGGGCGAGTAGCATTCTAGCTGCTGTAGTAGCATACATAAATAAATTTCTATAGAATTTAGGTAGTTCTGTCCCTATAATTCCCAAAGGAAAAGCTTCTGGTTTTTTTTTTTTTATTTTTTACAAAGGTTATTTTAAACATCCTTTTCAATTCATTATATATCAGGAATCTCTTGCCCAACATGGAGCTCGAACCCACAACCCTGAGATTAGAAGTCTCATGCTCTGCCAGCCAAAGTATCTCAGGGTCTTTAGGTTCATGGTGTACCTATCAGATTCGCATACAAGGAGGGAGAATTTCCTTACATTCTTTGCTGCATGACCACAGTTAGTGGCTGTAAACATGCCCCAGGATCAGGGCCTTCCTTATTAAATAACACTCTTGCCTGGACACCTATGATTTTGGCTGATCTAGTTAATTATTTTAATAGATATAGCCATTTTACCATACCCCCCGTGCCTTCTTTATGGGTGTGCTGGCAAATGAGCATTTTCATGAAAAGGAAACGCTTCTGATATGCATAGAAATTTCCATGTTAGAAATACTTTCCCCAAGCATATTATTTTAATTTGCCCCACTTTTGTAGCACACTTAATTATCATTCCTAAACAGGCAGAAGGAACCAAATAGCTAAACTGGGTAATAAAAAAGCAACGGGTTGGAATTTACGAGCCTTATTACTAAACAAGTGCAAATATATATTTTTAAAAATCTGATTTTGCAATAAAACATGTAATTGTGGCACGGCACTCTTGTGTGTGAATGATGATGTATTATTTTGTACTTCATTGAATCAGAGGCATTCGCCCTGAACAACATACTAGGCATGAAGATGCTATCATTCATGTTCTGCAGTATCTTATTGCTTAAACTGTCCTTTTATGTTAGTACACCTTCCTCCATTCTCAGTGTTTTATGGATCACTGTGAATCTGCAGAATGATTCAGTGCCCATAACCTGAATCCTTCCTTAGAAGTGTATGAATCTTTAAGATTTTAAAAATCTGGGCCTATACAAAATTTTAAATACTATATTTGAGAGTGTCCAACGAATGTTTCAAACACCAGTCATTTCCTATTTTGATTAAATGTGCAAGGTAAAAAGGTAAAGGACCCCTGGACAGTTAAGGCAGTGGTGGAAGAAGGGGGGTGCGGGTCATCCTGGGTGTCATCACTGAGGGGGGGGGGGGTGACAAAAATACAAAAATATGAGTTTTTTTAAAAAATGGGCTCACAAAACCTTTTAGTTCAGTCAACAAATTTAACGAAACGTGGCTGGCACTAGGCGCCACACCGCGGGGCCCAGCATTACCGCGGGGCCTGCAGTGTGCCCAAGCCACGCATCTCTTTTGTAGCCTCCGCGCTGCCTGAAACAGCAACATGGGACTTGCGTCTGCCCTCCGCCTCTCCCTCAGCTGCCCTACAGCTGAGGGGCAGGTGGTAGAGAGGCTCCACACAGCATGCCCCACCCCCATGGGAGGCTCGCCCTGCCTCCGGCTGCAAGAAGAAGAAGAAGAAGAAGAAGAAGAAGAAGAGAAGAGTTTGGATTTGATATCCCGAAGGAGTCTCAAAGCGGCTAACATTCTCCTTTCCCTTCCTCCCCCACAACAAACACTCTGTGAGGTGAGTGGGGCTGAGAGACTTCAAGAGAAGTGTGACTAGCCCAAGGTCACCCAGCAGCTGCATGTGGAGGAGCGGGGAAGCGAACCCGGTTCACCACATTACAAGTCTTCCGCTCTTAACCACTACACCACACTGGCTCTCACATGTGCGCTGCACCGGGCACCCGAGCGACTAGCTACGCCGCTGGTCGAAGGCGACTGCGGGATGTGGCACTCATCTCGCTTTTTAATTTTTAATTTTTTAAGTTACGCATTAAATGTGTAGGAGACAATAGTCCTCTATGGGCCCCTTCAAAATGGTGGCTCCCTCCCTCCCTCCTGCTGTAAGGTATATTCTGCAACATCATACTGACACAATAATAATATGCTTCCAAGGAAGGAGCTGCATTGAGATGTAACTCTTCTGAGTATGGATACTGGCACACACGCACAGCGAAAGGGGTGCCACACCCAATCCTTCTAAATCATCCATCAGAGGTTGATGGATTGATCCAACAGAAACAAACCCCAGAACAGTGGTGGATGGTGCCCACTTGAACTGGTAGGTAAGGAAGCAGAGCTGGCGCCAGAGCTGATGACAGGCAGAGCTAGAAACAATGGCAGACAGGACCAATGCATTCTGCTTCCCTCCTGAGTTTTACAAGGGCAATGCTGAGATGAAGGAGGATGACTCGTTGGAAGGAAGAGAGCAGGCAGCTAGGGGCTGGCAGAGGGCAAACTGAAGTTGGTAGGGCATTGTCCCATTTCCCCTAATGAACCAGCCTCCACTACCGCAGAACCTTCTGGACAAATTGTCAATGGGCCTTTGTCCAGGAGAACACATGGCTCATAATATCCATCTGCAGAAGCTGTTACTGAATACTTTTTTACTCTTCTGTTGATAATACCACTGAGCTCTATGCATGCATAGGGTGAGATGGAATTCTTTAATTAAAAAGAAAACATAAAATGATAGCAATGTGTCTGTGCATCTATTTGGCAGCATGCGATTCCGGCTCTTAAAAAGCAAGACAAATGTGCAGTTAATGTTTTGGAAGAGCAAAGAACAAGCCAGAACATCCATTGTGCCACAACCTGCCTTTGTGGTTCAACAGTCTGTTAAAATTTACATTGCTATGGTTCACCCTCGGAATAAATCCGATTCCTTTCAGAAAGGTCTGATTTGTTTGAGTAAATGTTGCGCAGTGCTAATATAGTACAAAGACATGTAGGCATCTGGGAACCATTTCTCAGCCCTAAAAATAACCGAAAGGCCACTATGATCTCAAAGTTGTAAAAGCAAAATAAATCTAAAAGCTGTGAGCTGACTTTCTAATGCACAGGAACACACAACACAGTTCCTCCTTGAACTGATGGTTATTTTCTGTTTTTTTGTAGGATGAGAAATAACCCCATGATTAGAGCAAAGAAAACAAAATTTTGTCCATGTTTTTGTAGCTGTGATAAGGGATTTTTTTTTTTAAGGTGACCAGGTCCACAAAGTGGAGAAAAAGGACAGCCTTAGGAATTTAAGGAAGTTACGGCAGACTCGTAATCTGGGGAACCGGGTTCGTGTCTCCACTCCTCCACATGCAGCTGCTGGGTGACCTTGGGCTAGTCACACTTCTCTGAAGTCTCTCAGCCCCACTCACCTCACAGAGTGTTTGTTGTGGGGGAGGAAGGGAAAGGAGAATGTTAGCCGCTTTGAGACTCCTTGGGTAGTGAAAAGCGGGATATCAAATCCAAACTCTTCTTCTTCTTCTTCTTCTTCTTCTTCTTCTTCTTCTTCTTCTTCTTCTTCTTCTTGAAGAAACTAAACAACTTCGCATCACTATTTCAGAAGCACTTAAACCTTTAACCAGGCACGTATTATTGCCATTTCAATTTGCAATGGGTCATTACACAACCACTGACCACCTCAATTTTAAACACATTTTGGGAAAGTGTGTCCCATTGGCTTCAATGGAACATGATTCCAAGTAAATGTGCTTAGGACTGAAGCCAAATCTGTTTGGGAATGCGGCCAAGATATTCAACAGTTCCATATTTAAGTCAGCACTGTTGCTCAGGTGAGCATAACAGGAACAACCTGTCCCTTGCCATTGGGATGGAGGCTTGAGACATCCACCAAGGACAATAAACAGGCAAGCAGGGTGGAGAAAGCACACAGGAACGTCTATTAATCCTTATTAGAATAATAGAATCAAAGAATTGGAAGGGACCATGGGGGTTATCTAGTCCAATGAGGGTCATCTCGCCCAAGCCTCAACAATGCAGGAATCATTTTGCCAAGGGACCTCAACACATACACATACCATGAATCTAAGGAAGGTTTTGCTGACTGTACCTGAGGGCAACAGGTTGGTTCCGCTGATACTGCAGCTACCCCTTGTGACAAAACCAGCTTTCTCCCCTTCAACATCTTGCTCTGCTCCCTGGTCCCTTGTGTGTGCCACCTGAGGTTACCACCTCACTTTGCCTAAAGGTAGGGCTGGCCTTCTTGTCTGTTCAAGAAAACCCATTGAACATCTCTTTCATTTTTCCAATCAAAAGATGATGATGATGTCAATCTTTGTCTCTGCTTTTGCAGCTAGGTGTTTGATCCTATTCTCATAAATCCTTTCAAAGAACTGGAGGGCCTATGTTAGCTTAAATATTCCTGAAATATTCTGAATGAGCATTTTACTAATCAATCTGGCCTATTCAGTTTGTTCTTGTTTTTATTTTTTTGCTGCTCTGGGTGACTACCTTTTAAGCATTTAAATATACATAGATAATTATCTGATGCTGTAAGGATTAATTTGATACAACCCCAAATTGCATGTAATTGGGTAGGTTTATATGCGGGTGCCTCTTATATATTAATCCCATTTTTATTTTTTTTGCTGTGTAATTGGTCCACCAAATATATGCATCAATTACACTTTAATTACCTTCCTCAATATAATCCTATCAGGGCATAATGTACCATTTCCCATTCACCTTGCAATAACCTTCTAATAGTTCAGATGAAGAAGTAGCATTAGACTGAACTTAATTTCAAACTTTGGTGCGCAGTGTGTCCTTTCAGATCTTTCGCCCATGTCATTCACATGGACGAGGAACAGAATTCTGCTGACTACCCTTAATGGCGCCCACCAACATCTCCTGAACATGAGGAAGGGCCATGGCTCGGTAGCACAGCAAATGCTTTGCATGCAGAAGGTCCTAGGTTTCAAACCCCACCTTCTCCAGGTAGGGTTTGGAATGCTTTCTGTTCGAAATCCTGGAGAGCTGTTGGTGGTCAGGTGGTTAATCCTGATTTAGATGGACCAGTGTCTGATTGGTTAGCCTGGGAAAGAGGAGACTTAGCAGAGATGTGATAACCATCCTCAACTATCTCGAGGGCTGTCACATGGAAGATGAGACAAGATTGCGTTCTCCTGTGCCAGATGGTGGATTCAATGGATTCAAGTTACAAGAAAGGAGATTCCAACTAAACACCAGGAAGACCTTTTTGATGGTAAGAGCTGTTCAACAGTGGTACAGGGGCCCTTGGGAGGTGTTGGACTCTCCTTCCTTGAAGGTTTCAGAGCAGAGATTGGATGACCATCTGTCATGAATGCTTTAGTTGTGATTCCTGCATTGCAGGTGCTTAGATGACCCTCTGGGTCGCTTCCAACTCTACAATTCTATGATTCTTCATCGGAGCTGGCTCAGATGCAGGTCGGCACTCAAGATGCAGAGGCAAGCAGAAAAGTGAGCCCTTCATTCAAGAAAACAGAATGGAAGGCATCAATGCCTACCAATAGGAAAGGATCCTATGGATCAGTTGCCAGGAAAGAAGGTCTCTGCTCTCTAGTCCCCCTCGCCAAGTCTCCTTCTCAGCCGGACATATCCAAAGCAGCCTTAAACCACGCCAGGGGGAAATCTGTGCTCTTCGTTCTGCTACATGTGCAGCCCCCTGTTTCCTTGGTTGGGGCCCCTGATCCGGAACCTGGGAAAATGGATTATGGAACCATGGGGATGGGGTGGGGGGCTGTGGGGTGCAACTCTTCTTCTGCAGCCAGATCTGACAGCTTCCCAGGCTTTGGTGGGTGGCTCTTACTGCCCTCTATTGTATTATCTTTGTAGTGGTAGAGATTATTATTATTATTATTATTATTATTATTATTATTATTAAAATTTATATACTGCCCTGTACCTGCAGGCCTCAGGGTAATTTACAAGATAAAAGCACAATATAAAAAGCACAAAATGTGCAATCAAAACAGAAACAAAAGCAACCCTATAACCCTCTCCCAACACATTTTAAAAGGGCATTGGCTGTTAATGAGCCAAAGGCCTGGTAAAAGAGGAACGTTTTTGCGGTGCCAGGCAAACTTCCATGGGGAGAGCATTCCACAAGCAGGGAGCCACTGCAGACCTCTCATGGAGGAGGCAAAATAAGAAGGACCTCAGATGATGATCTCAGGGACCAGGAAGGTTCATATGGAGCGAGGTACCTTGAGATACAGTAAAGCCATGGAAGAGGAGGAGAGATGATGATGATGATAATATTTATACCCCGCCCATCTGGCTGGGTTTACCCAGCCACTCTGGGCGGCTCGCAACAGAATATTAAAAATAGAATAAAACATTAAAACGTTCCCTAAACAGGGCTGCCTTCATGTGTCTTCTAAAAGCCAGATAGTTGTTTATTTCCTTGACACCCAATGGGAGAACCTTCCACAGGGCGGGCACCACTACTGAGAAGGCCCTCTGCCTGGTTCCCTGTAACCTTACTTTTGCAGTGAGGGAACCGCCAGAAGGCCCTCGGCACTGGATCTCAGTGTCCGGGCGAACGATGGGGGTTGAGACACTCCTTCAGGTATACTGGGCTGAGGCCGTTTAGGGCTTTAAAGGTCAGCACCAACACTTTGAATTGTGCTCGGAAACGTACTGGGAGCAAATTGTAGGTCTTTCAGGACAGGTGTTATATGGTCTCGGCAGCCACTCCAAGTCACCATTCACCAGTGATGATCATAGTTGTCAACCCTCCCTGCTGTTCCCCACTGCTATAATAAGGGAATTTCCCACAAAAAAGGGAAAGGTTGACAGCTATGGTGATGATGAAGAAAAAGCAAAATCGGCTTCATTCATTTGGCTGCAGTGGCTGCTCTCCATTCTTCCAGTTATTGTTTTTTTTTAAATATATATAAAAATAAAATAAAAAGAATGATCTTTCATCTGCTCTGACAGACATTTTGGCTGAAGAGCTGGGTAACGCTTACGGACAAATGAGTAAATACTCCATGAAACGGTTTCTCTGATAAATCAAGATCAGCAATATGCTCAAAAGGACTTAACTCATGTCCTGGAAAGGAAAGTAGCACAGACACCCCTTCTTCTTCTTCTTCTTCTTCTTCTTTTTGCACTCTGAAGAGGGAACACATTGTGAGCCAGTGTGGTGTAGTGGTTAAGAGCGGGAGTCCCGTAATCTGGTGAACCGGGTTCGCGTCTCCGCTCCTCCACATGCAGCTGCTGGGTGACCTTGGGCTAGTCACACTTCTCTGAAGTCTCTCAGCCCCACTCACCTCACAGAGTGTTTGTTGTGGGGGAGGAAGGGAAAGGAGAATGTTAGCCGCTTTGAGACTCCTTCGGGTAGTGATAAAGCGGGATATCAAATCCAAACTCTTCTTCTTCTTCGACACAAACTCACACTGCTTCCTATTGTAGCACGCGAGAAGATAGCTAGTTAGGAGCACCTTGAGGACCTACAGCTAAATGACTGCTTTTCATTAGCTACTTGTTAAAGGCAAACCCCAATTAATCAAGCCGGCAAAGCATATTTCTCGGGGAAGATTTGCCGGGCAGGAGCCTGTGGCATGGCAAAGCTCAGCGCATCCCTCTGGTGCCCTAGACTGTAGCCTACAAAACTGTCAAGTCGGATGGGCCACGGTAGGTCTGCATTGTTAAACCCGACAACTCCTTTCTCCTCAGGAAGGAGGGCAGCCGTCGCCAAGTTTGCTGCAGTAATATTTCAGCAAGGACTAGTAGCTATCGTTTAATGGGAGAGCACCATCTGCGTGTAGGCTAATTTATATTAGAGAGACTGCCGCAAGTTTAACTATGGCAGTGAGGAAAGCTCTGCTTTGATGAAATATGGAGGAAATGGCTAGAATAAAGGAGCACAGAGATAGGAGCTTAATGACCTCATTTTTAAAAATTTCAGCATGGGGAGGGGTTGGGCTGTCTTCTGGTAGAAACAGTAAATGAAAGTCTGGGGTCGTTAGAAGCATCACATTAAAACCACATTATTTTATGGGTACTCTTTATATGATTTCGTGGGCAGAAATGTGACTCCCCCTCTCCCTGTTGACATGAAGCTTCCTCTTCTTTTATGAAACAAGAATCACAGTGAAGAATGTTTCTGCTTCCTAGAAGACTCATACAGAACTTAGCATTGATATATTGCAGGCTTTTTTCCTTAATGATCAAAATGCATTTTTATGCACACCCTACACTAGCATATGCATTTTTGTACATATTACTTGGATAAAGAGCTGCACTGCAGAAGTGACAGAAGTATGAATTTCTTTTTTTAAAAAAAGTTTTTCATTTGATTTTACAAATATAAATTTGTAACAAAATCAAATACATACCCATACAAAGTGATTTCTCTGAATCTCAAGACTTTCCCCCCAATCCCCTCCATGGGTCCTAATGCCAAAATTTTCAACTGCATATTATAACTTACTTCATATTTTATATCTATCCATATTGTCCATAGTAACTGTTATACATTACAAGTGAGATTAAAATCGTGCTAATGTTTTCATCTGTTTACAGTGGTCTCCTAAACAAATTATATTCTCCCCCACCCCATTCTTTAGAAGCATGAATTTCAAAGTATAGCTCTGTTTTGGATCGTATTGCTTTGGAAAGTACAACTTGGGTAGATTCACCGTTAAAATGCGAACGTTACAGAATTTCCTCCCCATCCTTCTCTATAATCACAGGCTAACCACACTGCTTTGCCATGCTCTTGTGGCAAGTTCTGCACAAATCTCTGGAAAGCATGATGTGCTCCCCATTTATTAACAGTGTTGGAAACTGGAGGGAAGGACAGTTTCATGGCTCTCTAGGGGCGTGCTTGGAGGAACTCCAAAGCAAAGCGCAGCTGTAGGGACCACCCTTGACCACTTTCTGGCCCCAGAGAGGGAGGACAGTCCTTGTCATTTTGTCTCTGCTCCACCAAAGCGCTCAGAGTGCACTGTGTTTTTCTTTAAAAATGGCAAAGGGAACCTGATAAAGAACAAATGGTTCTGCTGGAGAATGGTCCGAAGAAGAGGACTGGGGAATGTGTTCTATGACAGACCAGCTTCTCTCCAATGGAGAGCTGGAGGGGGAAGAGTCGCCCCCTCCTTGTCCCCAGAGTGTTCAGAAGCAGAGAGAGAGAGAGAGAGAGAGAAGCTGAACAGTTTAGGGAGGAGTTGCCCAGTTACGAGATAATGACAAGAGAACCAGAAGGGAGGGGGCAGCTAGTTGAGACATTACTTGAGAGTGTGGGGGACCCCCCCTCACCATGGACTCGGAGGTCTGAACTTATCAGAGAACAAAGGACTCAGAGGGAGGGAGGAACTTCTCGTTGGCACCTAAAATGCTGCGGAAGTCGGAAGGAGGATTTAGAGTAGCCAACTGCCCTCCTTGCGGAGAGCTGTGTATTTGTGCTTGCAACATGATGCTGTAATGAAAGGACTATAAATCTATCAACTGCTCATTAATTCTTATCTGTGAAGTTACCAAAGGAAGAAAAGAACTCTCCACACCTGACAGGTTCAAGTGATCTGTCAGACTGCTTTGTACTCTTTTAAACTTAGGCAAATTTGGTGGATCGATGGCACCAACTTTATCCCAGAGCCTGGCCAATATGTGGAAGTCACTGGCATGTGTATGTAGACAACAGAACAGCCTATTAGATAACATAAATTGGTTGTCATTCTCTTAAATACTCAAATGTTACGTTGCCACAGACTTGTGCTGGCTTTCTTCACAGTTATCTCATTCCACCCACTGCGAGGATTACACTGTTTTCTGCAAGTCACTTTTAGAGTTTACAAATCACAGACTAGGGCATGAGCCATGATAAAAAGAACACAGGACCCCATTTGTCAAAGAAGACTGTAAAACAATGTTATAGTCCTTCGGAATTATTAATTCCATAGTGGTAAAGACATCATTCATAGCTGCTGTATAGATTTTCTTAGAGATAGAAATTTTATGTACCAGCCATGTCCCTCAAGAGCTTATAGATCAGCTCAGGAACCAACTAAAACTAATTACAATATGCATTATTGGTATTATATTAAGCTGTATAAATTATATCTCTAAAGCAAAGCAAGCGTATTTCACAGAGTATGGGAATAAACACTTAAATGTTTATAGTGACCATTGCCATTAGTAGTGGTGGGAAAGGAACTGTGTGACTGATATTTGTGTTTCTTTCTGCGGCTTTCCTTCAATAAGATCAGGATGGAACATATGGTCTTCTCCATTTTATCCTCACGGCAACCTGATAAGGTAGGCTCAGTGGAGAAGTAATTGGTCCAAGACCATCCAGCTAGCTTCATAACTGAGTCTTCCTAATTCACGTATCATGCACTGTTCAATAAACTACTAACAGGCTTCGGGGAATCAGATCTGGTGGCAGCAAAGAAGCAGAGAAAAACAAGGGAGGGTTCTTACCAATTAGTTTATTCAATAATCACAGCAAGAGACTAAGGAATGCATTCTCTTTCTCTAAAATGGCGTTGCTCCAAGTGAAGTCCCACCCCACTATGTCTCCCCTATTTGCCATCACTTCTGTGTCAGCTAATCTGAGCTTTCTGCCGCTGAGCTCTTGTTCTACTACCCTCAATGCCCATCTGGTCCTGGGAGAAGGGGGGTCAGGAATGCTTTCTATGGACACTGAGTCTGTCAGCTGTTTCTCCTCCTCCTCTCCTCCTCCTCCTTCCTCCTCTCCTCCTCCTCTCCTGATCCTCTCCCAATATTTCCCAGCTTCTCCCCTCTGCAGCCTCTGAACTGTGACCTTCTGCAAACCACTGTTGTAAATCTATAATGTCCTCCTGTTCAGGAGAAGAGGGGTGGCATTCCCCACCATTCCTCCTCAGTCCATCCCCTGACACCCACATTTTAACTCCAGTGTGAATCCATGTGTTGAAAAGTTCATCCTGCGGTGCTTATTTGGACCTGTAGGCAACTGAGCACATGCCAGGCTTGCGTTCAGCATCCTGCTTAGCCATTAAGCTCTCAAAGTGGCTTCAGAGAAGTTGGTGTATCTCAGCTCTTAACCTATGTTGGAATCCAGTACTCCTTAAGGATGACTTTTGATATATAATTTGTGATATTTGAATGTTTGCTAGAGAATACTTACATTGCATGTGTCAGTGTTCAACAATAGACTTAGGCTGAATCTAGACATACAGTTGTACCTTGGATCCTGATCACCTTGTGAGGTGAATGTTTTGGCTCCCAAACGCCGCAGACCTGGAAGTGAGTGTTCTGGTTTGCAAACATTTTTTGGAAACCGAACGTCCGATGCAACTTCTGCGGCTTCCGACTGGAGCTTCATGCAGCCAATCAGAAGCCATGCTTCTGATTTCCAGACTTCGAACGGATTCCGTTCGACTTCTGAGATACGACTGTACTTCCAATGGCATTGAAATGTGCTTGGGGGCTAAAGCCTTGGGTCCAATTAGACATCTTTGCCTGAGGTCTGAAGCAGCTTTTTCTCACTGTGGATGTGGGAGAGACCAGGGCTTTTCCCCCCAGTCGGAATGCAACTGATTATAATTGCAAAGACATACAATTTGAATTAAAGAGCAGATTGTCCCTGAGCATATTCTGAGTCTAGAAATTTGTTTCTTGTACCAGAACTGAACTGAGGTCAGTGTCTTTCTATATGAAGTCCACTCCACAGGAGATTATTAAAAATTATTATTATTCACTAGCCTTATTTAGGTGGAAGGAGTCATCTTGTTGAGGCTAATGTTAAATGGTTAGGAGTTAGAAACTCTTGCAGATTTATTGCAGAACATCCGGAGATCTACCAGTAAATTCTGATCTGCCTTCGGCACACCTCTGCCTTAAAAGACCGAATGAATTCAAAAGATCAGCAAGAGATAGCACATATTTGTTTAACTCGATGCAGATTTCACTTTACTGATTTTTTTTTTCAAAATAAGAAAAACACCTTGTACAGTTTGTTGGTGAAGCAACAGAAGATTTATTTTATTTTATTTTTAGACCAATGTTCTATTTACAAATATGCTTGAAAGCTGCTGAAGAGTAATCCATTTTGAGGTCAAGTCCACAAACATATTTATGGCTGCAATCCTATCCTCAGTTACCCGTGAGTAAGCCTCACTGGAATCAGTGGAATTTTTTTCTGAGTAGACATGTATAGAGTTGTACCAGGAAAGCCATCAAACTACACAGGCTCTTCACTTTGTCTACCAGTTAGTTAATTTTCTCTTATTCTGGACTTGTTCCCTGGGACAACATTTTATCCAACAAAAGCTGAGGACATGTAACGTCAGCAAGTTGCCTCTCCTCAGTCTTTCCCCTATAGTTCTCCCCAATAAAAAAGGAACAATATGCTAATCAGTATCACTTGAGAATAAAAACTGAAGCTATCACTTATGAATTTGCCCATAGTTGACAGCTTTATTAATCTCTGCACTGGCTGTCATCTGATAAAGAATAACACATAATAAAATCTCTGCAAATTACCTAATTAGACATTCTGGAACTGCTACTTTGCTACCCTAACATCAAGAAATAAAGTAAAAGAATGGGGGGGCATTATTTTGTATGTATAGTGGAAAAAGCTCATTGAGAGTGACCCTCATTTGTGATGATCTATCACAGTGAGATAAGAATAAATGAATAGTTAACTGAAATATTCTCTGTTTGGAACCATTATCACTTAGAGCTGCTTCAAATATGGCATGATTTGCTCCAGGGGATTAATTCTGGCTCCTCCGAGTTCTTGCATTGATCACAGTTATTGGCTGGTAGCAGAAAATATTAGCCCATTGTTCTCACCCCCAACTAAAATGCATCCGACTGGGCAAATGGAAAGAACCCCAAAGAATGTTTTGCAGTTAGGAAAGTGACGGGGAAATGCACTGAAACGTATGGGATGAATTTATGATTTTCGGGAAGGTGTGTAAAAGAAACACATGCAAGTGAATCAGGAGGAACGCTTGGTGAACTCTCATTGTTGCACAACCTTCCCATGAGCAAATCAGAACAAATGGTCAATGAAGATTGGGCATTTCTGAATCTCTGTGTGAACTTTCTGCACAAGCAAATCAGGATGGAGGCTCAAGAAACAGGCAATCTACAGGAGCCCCGTGACTCTCCCATCCAAGGAGTGTCATGCAAGCATCTGCTTAGCCCCAAAGAGTAGTTCAGGTCACTGGCAAGGGTTACAAGAAATAAGGAAACGTTAAAGGAGCAATTGCATCAAAGGAGATGTAAAAAGAAACAAACCAAGTGCTCTCCAAAAGCAAAGTAATCGAATATGCCCTCCTCAGTTCTTTTGTCTACAGCCTTCAGCCCTAATTTAAACAGCCTGTCTTTGTGTCTGCCTCTCAAGGAGTCATTAATGAACATATTATCTCCTTGGATTAAGTGTTGCAACTCTTTCTAATCTTAAATCTCACTCGAGCAAACCATATTAGAGTAAATCAAATTGTCTTTTCCTAGGAGACCGTCTCTAGCGATTCCGCGCAACGTGGCAAGGATTTTATGTGACACAGTATATCATCAGCACTTGCAGTCCACAAGGGCATTTATGAAGGAATCATTTGTATTATTTAGTGTGACTTTTCTTTTTTCTTTTAGATTACGCACTGAATAATGTGTCCCTGTTTTTCTGGGAGGAAAAATGGCCAAACTAACAAAATTTGAACTGAATGCTGTCATACAATCAAAGGGGGACAATAATTTGCTTTGTCAGGCTTATTTCTTTGCAGGTTTCAAAGCAAAAAAAATAAAAAAAAATTCAGAGAGAGGAGCAATGGTACGTGATGTTTGCACACAAGTTATGAATCTGATCTCCAACTATTTTGGTCCTCTATGTGTCTTTCATGCAGAGTCAGAACTTGCTTTTATTCTCTCCTCTTGTTTTTCTGTTAGCCTAGCATTTGCTAAAATACTTGGTCAACATCTCATTTTGGTGGAGGCGGGGAGCAGTCAAATTCAGAATCACAGTTGACAATAGTTAAATACAAAGTGAACACATAATTAATAGGAATGAATGGCCACAAGATGTAGCAAAAGCCTCTGGGTGAGGCAAAGTAAACATTCAGAAAGATGTGGTACAATATTTCCTGGAGTGTGGGCTGGGAACTCATGTTTGAACACTCCCCCATGTAAAAACCTCCCTGTATGTGGAAATACAGCGTACCAGAGAAACAATTTTTAGCTTCATCTTCTCCCTGATGTTCTAGTGCAGTGGTTTTCAACCTTTTGGGGTCCGTGGCTCCCTTGACCAACAACATTTTTTCTGCGGCATCCCTGTGGGGCTCAGGAGCCTAGTTATGTCACCCCTTGTCTGCTTAGCTGGCAGCCTCTCACCCTTTTTCAAACACCCTCCCTTGTGGAGTGTTCCCTCAGCTTCCTCTCCTCTCCTTGGGAGTCCTCTGGGCAGCCGCTGCCACTGCCTCTGGTCTCTGAGGCAGTGCTCCATCCACCCCATGCATCGACCTGGTATTGCAGTACCTCCAGGAAAGATAATGTATAGTCTCCAATCACTGTCTTAAGGCAGTACATTCAATCATAGGCATCACTATATCAGGATCGGGGTTATTGGTTTATATTTTCCTTTCCCATCTGTTAACTGCATATAAGATTGACAAAATCAGTTAAGACCAATTTTAATTTACTTGTAAGCAATAATACGCCAAACTAAATGAACGCTAATGCTTGCATTTTGCAACATTTTGTTGGTGTGGTTGTTTGTGTGGTTTGTTTTGTTTTTGTTTTGTTTTGGGTAAGCAGGTGAAAACTATTCAAACAGTGTAAATCTGAAATCTAACCTCAGGCCAGGATCAATCATCATGGATTGATGTTAACAAGGATGATGTGTATCTTGGTGACATTTGGATGCTGGTTCTCTGCAAATGTTTGTAGAACTTAGATGTCAATCCAAAGGTTGTGGTTACGTTTATGGGAAGCAAAATGTCAGTTCGACAACTGTGCCATTTCTTGCTGCAAAATGGGCAAGCAGAATGATAGTGCTGGGTGCTAGAATAATATAATTCACTTATTTAATGAAGATACATTTCCCAGTTTTGTTGGTTTGCAATTAAAGGGAGGGGAGGGCGAAGAGAGATTCGAGTGTACATTGACATCTACAGAAAGCCGAGGTCTTCTCTAGATGTACTGTGGGAAGACTAGGAAAAAACCCCACCCCCTTGTAGTGGTGTAGTGGTTAAGAGCCAGTGTGGTGTAGTGGTTAAGAGTGGCAGACTCATAATCTGGGGAACCAGGTTCGTGTCTCTGCTCCTCCACATGCAGCAGCTGGGTGATCTTGGGCTAGTCACACTTCTCTGAAGTCTCTCAGCCCCACTCACCTCACAGAGTGTTTGTTGTGGGGGAGGAAGGGAAAGGAGAATGTTAGCCGCTTTGAGACTCCTTTGGGTAGAGATAAAGCGGGACAAATCCTGAGGTGTTGGGATACTCCAGATGAAGAAGATGATGGTCATGCTCTGTTATATGTTGGAATAGGCACTTGGGGACGGCAACCTGCAACCTCTGGAGTTGTTTACTGCATATAATCTTGCTAATGAAAACAATCTTTACATTCCAATGCTGTTTTGTTGCCGTGACATATTTTACCAGCCGTGTTCTCTGCAACAACAAGTACACTTTGCAGAAGTGCATTCAACAACAAGTACACTTTGCAGAAGTGCATTTACGCGGCCGTTTCTTTCCAGCATGCTCAGTTTGCAAGGTGTCTAATATCTGCAATTTTAACAGACTGAGGAAGTGTGGGCTTTTATGCAAAAGTGATGATAATATTTTACGAACCAGATTAATGTTGGGAGCCATTCTTAATATTTTTATTTTATTTTATGGAAACAGACACTGAGGGGCTTGTAAACTGCAGAACAATTTGGGAGTTAATAAGGTAACAAAGCACAATACTGTTATTCATAGCTTGATTTTAATTGTATTTTAGGCATAAACCTGTCTGAAGATCTTAGTGCAAGAATGCATCATGTCAAAGAACGGAGCTTGCCTCTGCTAAGCAGCCTCAATCATTATTTGTTATGAGTGGCTGAATTGATGTTCTATATTTCTAAGATGGTTAAAAAGCTGAATAGATTTTAAGTGAAAAATAAAAAAGGAAATTAAAGTTGCCAGATGTTTACGAATGCTACTTCACAGTTGATGTTACCCGGGTAAATGATATTAAAGAGAGGCGTGCTATGAAAAAAGTTAATATTGCCAAAGTATCAGGGTTGAATGGAAGCTGCGACAGACCAGGGCTCAAGTCCCGAATCTGTTTATGGTGTTGGGGATTAGTCCTGGATCAAATGAAATAATAACAGGGTGCCTGTAGGCCAGAGCTTTCCAAACTGTGTGTTGTGACACGTTAGAGTGTTGGCTGCAATGTGTACATGTGTCGTGAGAACGCTCCCTGCACTCCTTCCAGGGCTGGAAAGGGGTTAGTTTAACCTCTGATTTGCTAGTAAAACTGAATTCCTGTGTCGCAAAGCGATGCACGTCCAAAAAGTGTGTTACCAGCATGAAAAGTTTGGAAAGTTCTGCTGTAGGCAGATAGAGCATGTCTTTCTTTTTTAAAAAACAAAAACAAAAAAACAAAGTGATGTTTTAAGCCTGTAATTTTTAAGCAATGGAAAGGATTTCAATGATATTCAGTAAGATTTTCTTATGAGTAGACAAATATAGGATTGCTCTGTAAGGCCCACAAAGACAGCTACTTTGTTGTCATCATCTAACAACCTTCAGAGATATGAACCTGATGAAGAATCCCCATCTCACTATGATACGATGAAGTCCGTTGCATCCTGAGATGGACTTGTAGGTTAGAGTAACACAGGAAGTTTGTCCTACGCCAACCCCGACCTCTCTCACCACCAAAGGAGCACAAGCGAACAACAGAGAACCTGCACAAAAGACGCTGACACCAAACCCTACATATATTAAGTAAAGTAGAAACATTGCCACCCCACCCTGCCCCACCCTACCCCAGTGGTGTAGTGGTTAAGAGTGGTAGACTCGTAATCTGGTGAACCGGGTTCGCATCTCCGCTCCTCCACATGCAGCTGCTGGGTGACCTTGGGCTAGTCACACTTCTTTGAAGTCTCTCAGCCCCACTCACCTCACAGAGTGTTTGTTGTGGGGGAGGAAGGGAAAGGAGAATGTTAGCCGCTTTGAGACTCCTTCGGGTAGTGATAAAGCGGGATATCAAATCCAAACTCTTCTTCTTCATCTCTCCATCCTGCCCACCTCTCTCCCCCTTTTCTTCCTAATGTCTCAACAAACGAAACAGATGTGTAAAAATGTTACATGGAAAAATACGAGAGTGACATTGCATATACTTTTGTAAAACAAGAAAATACTTAATAATAATAAAAAATTGGAAAAAAGAAGGCTAAGGCTTCCATGAAGACTAAAGATTCAACACACTCAGAAGAGTTATTATTAATTACTCACCATTTCCCCTAATGTTTAGCTGTATGACCAGGTGTGTGTGTGTGTGTGTGTGTGTGTGTGTGTGTGTGTGTGTATGCCTGCTATAATCGTTTCCGTTGTCATGCCTAGGCAGACTGGCATTGCAGCTAGGTAAGAGGTCCTCCTAGCACAATTCAGCTTCTTTGTGAAAAGAGGCAGGGATGAGGTAGTCCTTTCTGCATCCCGTTCCCCTCCAAAAAAAACTGGCAGGTGACATTTTTCATCTCCACATGTGCAACTGCTCCATATACGTACCCTCCTTTGTACTGAAGCAGTGATGTTCTTTGCAATCGCTACGTTGAGATTGGAGCATGGTATACAGGTGAAACTCGAAAAATTAGAATATCGTGGAAAGGTTCGTTTCTTTCAGTAATTCAACTTAAAAGGTGAAACTAATATATGAGATAGACTCATGACATGCAAAGCGAGATATGTCAAGCCTTTATACAGCTTGTTATAATTGTGATGATGCAAAGCGAGCTATGGCATACAGCTGATGAGAACCCCAAATTAACAATTTCAACTTTGGGGTTTTCATCAGCTGCATGCCATAATCATCACAATTATAACAAGCAAAGGCTTGACATATCTCACTTTGCATGTCATGAGTCTATCTCATATATTAAACTCCAGTAGCTAATGAAAACAATTGCTTACATAAATGGACTTTTCCACAATATTCTAATTTTTTGAGTTTCACCTGTATAACCTGGCTTTCTTATGTATAATCTGTCACACGTGTTGGGGGTGGTGGAATGAGCAACGGGCCCCTTTTTGGGGCATGAAATGTGCCCCATCGTGTTGCAGCTTTGTTGCATGGCAAGCACAGAGCAAATTAAGAAAACGTAACTTATTAAGAACCGGTTTGCGTTTGCCTTTCAAGTTGCAGATCAATACAAAAATGAATTCTACAACTTCAGCAACTCTTCTCCGGGACAAAGGCTATGACAATGGATGATCTATGGTATAACAATGCCGAAATTCCTGACTCGCTTGCGGAACATTCCACCATGATAAACCCATCAGAACAAAGCCTTCAAGCTAAGAAAACGCAAATCTGCTTAGTGGAAGAAGACATGGCTTTTATGTTAAGATTAGTATTATCTTTAAGAGGCAAGCAGCATTACAGCGGATCTGTGATCCATCATCCATTTTAAAACTGCCTTTCTTCATTATTTAGGATTTTTATTCTGCTGATGAGAGCTATAATTATTCACAGACGTTCCATAATTTGTAGCAACTGTCTGCTGCCGTTAGGCTCAGTGTAATTGTGAGAGACACATATTTGTTGTAGAAAAGAAGGGAGGTTTGAATACTCGGGGGGGGGGAATAGCACTATGCAAACTTAGAAAACTAAGCAACACCATCAACTTAAAAAAAGAGAAAGCACCTATTGCGTGTTTAGACCTTTTACCTTCCCCCAAAATAAATTCACACAAGAGTCAGATATTTGGTTTGGTTTTTGGCAGAAATTTAGGCCACAACTTTATTGATTACAATCAAGTGAGTGGTTGCATAGGTTCTGGTTCGACTAACTCCCTGCACCCTTGCAGGCAGCGCTGTCCCAGAGCCACGTTCGTAGGACAGCCAAGGATGAACACCAGGGACAGCTGCTGGAAGGAGCACCAATCAGCCGACCTGATGTCCCCTGGACTCGGGCGCAGGCCGGACCCCTTTCAGGGAACGCCAAACCAGTGAGTCCATGGATTCCTCTACCGGAATATCCTACATTTGCATAGGCGTGGCCACGTCACGTGCCATGCCTATCACCTGAACCAGAGCCTATCCGCAACTTACAAGTTGTGACTATTTGCTACGCGGCAGGCGAAACCCAAGTGGCACCGTCCAATCCGCCAAGTGGGGGAAATTCCTGCCGTGCCCCTGTCCCAACGGCAGATGACACACGACGGCATAGCAAGGTCAAGCGCAAGCCCTAAATATAGGGAGAGGTGGGCGGGTGTTCCGATGCGAAAGCCCCAAAGAGGAAGCTCAGTAGCCTCGCATGGGCTTAAATAGGTCCCACGTTGCTGCTCTTTTAGCACCCCATTGGTCAGATTGCACCCCAGCAACACGGGACCAACCTATCGGGGGTTGTGGCTGCTTCCAGATTACTCCCCCCCCAACACCGGGTCAGGAGGCCAAGTCGCACCGCAACACGTGCCCTCTGTTATGGAGGACACGCTTTAGCTTTCTAAAACAAACAAAACCCCAAATCCTATGACTTTTCAAATACCAGGGAGAGATGGGGTAATAGAACCTAGGCACTCACAAGTCATACTAGTATAAATTGCTGCTCCCATGCTCCGTATAAAATGTGAAAATTAACAGGTAAGGAAACATTGGGAAGATGGAGTAATGCGTTCATAGGGAGCCCTGTTTACTTGGAACTGAAAGAGGATTCATACATCACTGAATCTGCATGGTGACCTCTCCACTTTCTTTCAGTGAGTGTAAAGGCTCGGAAGCAAGCCTGGAAAGAAAAGATAGGATCCCTATTTGCAGATAATATTGTTCCCCCCACCCCCATGGTGCTGTTAATCTAAAAGCTATGCTGTTAAGAGCAATCAAAGGGAAAGAGTGGACACTGTGCATTTTAAACTTCTCTGTGCAACTCATAAACAACATTGAGATGTATTAATGTTCACTTTATGACAGATTTGAAATATCAGTCTGTAATCCAAACGCCCACTGCAGAGAGTTTAAGATTCATTTCCCCTAAACTATTTTTTATTTTTTAGCTCAGTACGGTAAAAATGACTTGCTGTCCATTAACATTGGTGGGAGTTGCATTTCCTTCTTCGTTCAGCACACTGAGGATGCATCCCCAGAAGTTAAGGGATTTCAGAAGTTAAGAGGATGTAATAATATTCTGGCAATTAACATTGCAGTCCTAGAGATATCTAGGAATTCAATAGGACTTACTTCTGAGTAGGCATGAATAGAATAGCAGCCTAAGGCACTGTAGGGGGAAAAGAAGTGGATTCCTATTTCTCAGGCAGTATGAATATTAAAAAGGCAGCTGCTGAAATCAGTTCACCCAGCATAACAATACATATAACGAATGGAGACTTCTAATGAATGGTAAGAAATGAATCTGGCATTGTCATGAGAGTAGATACTGCAGTATTACATATGACGAGAAAATTCTGAAACAAATGCACATCAAAGAAATGAAAAGGGGAATTTTTGTGTCCTGGAAGTGTATGGGCAGTTGGCTTTTTCTTATGACGGTTAATATATTGCAGGTACTAGATATGGCTAAGTATCCACACTGGAACTTAATTTTCTGAACTGATGGTTAATGTGGTCATAGCTGGCCAGTTTTATGAAACGATGAGATCTTTGGGTTGTCAGACTCCCAATTTAATTTCCCAGGACCTTGAGGGGGAATAGTAGGGATGTCCATGAAAGAAAATGGCTCATAAGCAAAGGAAGTTAGATATCTTTCTTGAAACATTTGTCAGCATTTTTCCTGTTTGGGCAATAGATGTATATTGACATTTATGCGAACAGATTTGTGCAATTCGTGGGTCTGTAGATTATGCTTCAGGTTTAGCCCCATCAATATCTGCCACCCAAAACTGTAGTGGGCCCCTCCATCTTCCCCCTTCCCTCCCGCCGTTCTCTGTGTGAGCCTCAGCAAGTGTCACTGGATTCTTCTCAGTGCATTTTCGCTAGGTTTTCAGCCTTAGACCGAAAAGTAAAAAAGGCTGCACAGGCTAAAACAGACTGGAGAGTTGTCACCATTCACAACTTTGTCAGATAGCAGCGGAGGATTAAACTTTACTTCTAACACTGAGATGAGAAGTCATTACAGGAGACACGTTGGCTAAAGGAGAGAATTGAGCCATCATATCGGGACGCGGTTGGCGCTGTGGTCTAAAAAACAGAGCCTATGGCTTGCTGATCAGAAGGTTGGCGGTTCGAATCCCCGCGACGGGGTGAGCTCCTGTTGCTTCGGTCCCAGCTCCTGCCCACCTAGCAGTTCGAAAGCACATCAAAGTGCAAGTAGATAAATAGGTACCGCTCCGGCAGGAAGGTAAATGGCGTTTCTGTGTGCTGCTCTGGTTCACCAGAAGCAGATTAGTCATGCTGGCCACATGACCTGGAAGCTGTCTGCGGACAAACGCCGGCTCCCTCGGCCTATAGAGCAAGATGAGCACCGCAACCCCAGAGTCGTCCATGACTGGACCTAGCGGTCAGGGGTCCCTTTACCTTTACCTATTGTTCTTAAGTAGATCTCGCTGCAAGACGGCCAAGGATGGAAAAGTCAGTGTTTCTTTAAGCATTCGCTATCTATTTAAAGACACAAGGATGTGTGGGGATAAGTGCAGCATTGCGATTGCATGGCACAAACATTTGAGGCTTCCCGCTTCAGGTCGCTGTCCAACTCATGGAGAGCAACCAAAATTTGTTTGTGTGGTGGAGCTAACACCTTTATCCCTGTAGCAACCCTCATGTGCTCACTTAATTTGGAGAGTGAAGGCTCAAATGGGAGACACCAAAGGGCATTTCCCCTGGACATTGTCCCTTCAGGGGGTCACTGTGAAACCTCTTGAGACCTTGCTTATGGCTGGCAGGATCAATGTATGTTTGTTAGGATGCTGTCAGCGGCTCCCGGCTGGTTGCCCAGGAAAGTATAAAGACAAGGAAAAGTTTCTTACAGTCCTTTTTTATTTCAAACTTTACAGAGAGAGGCTATAGAACCCAGCCTCTTGGATAATGGCATTGTCCTGAGTGAATCTCCACCTCTCCCACTTCCTCATTCGTCACTTCTATGGGTGCTGCTACATGCCCTCCATCTTCGAGCTCTTTGCTCTCCTACTTTTAAGGCTCACCGGGTTCTGGGAGATGGTGGGTCTGGAATGCTTTCTAATGACAACATGTCAGTCAGTTGCTGTTCTGGCTGTCCCATTATTTCCCAACTTCCCCCCTCCTCTGCCTCTGAGCTGTGACCTCCCGGAAACCACTGTTGCAAATATATACTGTCTTCTTCGGTTAGGATGGGGAGGCGGTCTCCACCACTCCTCCTCATCTGTCCAGTCACTGACAATGTTGGTTGGAAGGAGAGAAGTGAAGTTACTGTAAGATGATAACCCATGGTAATGATAGGCATTGGTAGGTGATGAGAGCCAGGGTGGGAGTGTCTGCACTACTCCAGGTAAAGAGATGGGGGGTGGTCCTTAGCTGCTTGATGGTTGAGTTCTAGATAATTGGCTTATCTAGAATATTGGTGATGTGTTCTATGCTATGATTCTATTTATGCTATTAAATTAGGTTTGCCAGTGTGGTGTAGTGGTTAAGAGCGGTAGACTCATTATCTGGGGAACCGGGTTCGCGTCTCCACTCCTCCACATGCAGCTGCTGGGTGACCTTGGGCTAGTCACACTTCTTTGAAGTCTCTCAGCCCCACTCACCTCACAGAGTGTTTGTTGTGGGGGAGGAAGGGAAAGGAGAATGTTAGCCGCTTTGAGACTCCTTCGGGTAGTGAAAAGCGGGATATCAAATCCAAACTCTTCTTCTTCTTCTTCTTCTTCTTCTTCTTCTTCTTCTTCTTCTTCTTCTTTTGTGTCTTAGACAATATTCTACAGATTGATCTTTTGTGCTTGTTTATATTATATTATAATTATTTCTAATTGTTCTAATTATTTCTAATATGCTTTTTTGAATTGCTGTGCTTACTGTTCATTCGATACGTTGTGAGCCTTTTTGGGTACATTCTTGTGAAAACAAATGGCATGCAAATAAACAGACGGAGGACAGAAATCCACTTCCTAGCCAAGACTGAACTCCTTTTGCTCCCTGGCCTGAACTTTTTTCATTATCAGATTTGTTAAACCATCTCTTCCTATTGATTCTTTCTGGGTAAATAAATTCTCTGGAGGACCACGCTGCAGTAACATGCCAGAGGAGTGCTGGTGTAAGCTACCCCGAGTACCAGGACATGGGTGACACTGTGGTCTAAAACACTGAGGATCTTGCTGATTGTGAGGTCAGCAGTTTGAATCTGCGCAGCTCCTGTCATCCTAACAACTCAAAAGCATACCAGCAAGAGTAGATAAATAGGTACCACTGTGGCAGGAAGGGACATGGTGTTTCCATGCTTTCTGGTACTCGTCATGGTGTCCCATTGTGCCAGAAGTGGTTTATTCATGCTGACCACATAACCTGGAAAAGCTGTCTGTGGACAAACAGCAGCTCCCTCAGCCTGAAAGCAGAGATGAGTGCCGCATCCCACAGTTGAATTTGACTGGACTTAAGCGTCCAGGGGTCCTTTACTTTTTTACTTACATTGAGTACTATGGAAATGTTTTGATTAATAAATAAAAGCACATTCTTGTGACATTGAGCTTGAATATTGTCAACCTAGATGTCATGGTCCGGGTTACAGGCAGTCGGAGTCCTGGCTTGGTACGTCGGGACCGGGGTAGAGGTCGGGAAGCAGGAATCAGCAGTCCAGGGGCCAGGAAGCCAAGAGTCCATGAATCAGGAAACCAGGAGTCAGAAAGCCAAGGGTTCAAGAGTCAGTATACCAGGAGTCAGGAAGCTGAAGCACAGCTAGGTGGGTAGCGTGTTGCTGTGGCAAAGAGCCAGAGGGAAATTCTGGTCTTATATACCCCTCCCGGCCCTTGCCACCAGGTGCTACGAGTCTTCTGTCAAGCCTCACCTGTGTGGCCGCGCCTTGCACTTCCAGGCCAAACTCAAGAAGGCCCCAGTCCTGTGAAGTCCTACCAGTCACAGGGCCTGACTCCTGTATGCACTCCTGGCAATAGGGCATGAATATAACCTGCTGCATATTAATAGTTGATTTCTTACAGTTATCCATCCAGATAAAGACATGAAATATGGTTTTTAAGAGCATAGAAACATCAGAAGAGCCTGCTGGACCAAGCCAAAGACTCATCTAGTCAAGCCCTCTGTTCTCACAGTGGCCATCTAGAAGACCATGTGAAGTCCAATCGCAGTACTTGAGCACAGCAGCAATACTCTCACCATCTAACATTCCCAGTTCTACACATACAGGTGGAATTTCGGATACCTTTCCTCCATTCTGGAAGCAGATATCTGGAATGCCACCCACTAACCAGTCACAAACATCGTCGAAACATTGGAAGTAGACATTGACGCAGCACATGGCACTGATATTTGGTGATAGGTACCCTGGTATCATCCTCAAGTTAGCATGTGTCAGGATGCTGTCAAGCAGCTCCCCGGCTGGTTGCCCAGGAAAGTATAAAGACAAGGAAAAGTTTCTTACAGTCCTTTTTTATTTCAAACTTTACAGAGAGAGGCTATAGAACCCAGCCTCTTGGATAATGGCGTTGTCCCGAGTGAATCTCCACCCTCCCCATCTCTCCCACTTCCTCATTGTCACTTCTACGGGTGCTGCTACATGCCCTCTGTCTTTGAGCTCTTTGCTCTCCTACTTTTAAGGCTCACCAGGTTCTGGGAGATGGAGGGTCTGGAATGCTTTCTAATGACAATGTGTCAGCTGGGTGTTGTTCTGGCTCTCCCATGATTTCCCAGCTTTCCCCCTCATCTGCCTCTGAGCTGTGACCTCCCTCAAACCCCTGTTGTAAATCTATACTGTCTTCCTCTTCCTCCTCCCTGGAAGGGTCAGGATGGGGAGGTGGTCTCCACCATTCCTCCTCTGCCCAGTCCCTGACAGCGTGCCGTAGCAAGCAGAGGTTTTGTAGCATTTGACCTGGCATACAAAATGGAAATATGGACCTGTTGAAGGACTTTGAAGGACTTTGAAAAAGTTTCACCACTTCCACATTTAATCCAGGATTACACACACACACACACACACACACACACACACACACCACGGAAGGAAGACAAATGCCTAAAGCAGCCATGTGAATCAATTTGATGTGTTAGTGCTATAGTTAACAGGGACTATTAGAATTGACGACATATCTCCTAGATTTCCTCAGATCCACACACCAACAGCTGCCTTTGTTTCCTTTGTCATAAAACAGGCACTTCCTTTTCTTTGTCATGTGGATTGTACTAAAACTTACACCAAACCTTGCCAAATTTTATATGGGCATTAAAACATTATGCAAAATGGAGTCCTTTAAAAAAAGAATTGGATTGCGTTCCCGAAGTAAGTGGAGAATTATTTCCAAATGTCATGTGAGAGATATAATCCATGCAAAAATGGCTTAAGGAACTCAGTCAGACATGCTAGCAGATATTTCATTGAAACTGAACAATTCAAAACTATTCTTAGCAATGAGAAATGGGCCACAGACCAGATTATACAGCAAGAAGGAAGCCCACTTTGCCAGTCTGAAAGATGGGGGAATAAGTTGCTCCATTGGTTTGCTTTTTTTTTTCCATTCCCAGTTGCCTCGATCCTGAGAGACTGGTAGCTTTTCCACTTCCAACTAAACATAGACAAGGGATTCCATAAATAACACACAAGTGTTCTCAAACATCTGTAATATATTTGAGCCTGTCATCAATTGACATATGTTTTAAATACAAAATCCATTTTTTTAAAAAAGAAAGAAAGAAAAAAAATCAGACATCAGTTGTACTCTAATGCTTTAGAAACTTTGTTCCCATTTATGTGTATATACAGAGGCACACTGTATTTAAATTATGGTGCTGGAGGAGACTCTTGAGAGTCCCATGGACTGCAAAAAGATCAAACTTATCCATCCTTAAAGAAATCAGCCCTGAGTGCTCACTGGAAGGACAGATCCTGAAGTTGAGGCTCCAGTACTTTGGCCACCTCATGAGAAGAGAAGACTCCCTAGAAAAGACCCTGATGTTGGGAAAGATGGAGGGCACAAGGAGAAGGGGACGACAGAGGATGAGATGGTTGGACAGTGTTCTCGAAGCGACTAGCATGAGTTTGGCCAAACTGCGGGAGGCAGTGAAAGATAGGCGTGCCTGGCATGCTCTGGTCCATGGGGTCACGAAGAGTCAGACATGACTGAACGACTGAGCAACAACAACAACAGAGGCACAAAGTTTGGTTTCTAACCATAAGGCTAGCTTTTCAGATGCTTCCTTGTGTTGCACTATTAAATTCAGCACCAT
The DNA here is from genome assembly GCA_900245905.1 of Lacerta viridis. NCBI lineage: Eukaryota > Metazoa > Chordata > Lepidosauria > Squamata > Lacertidae > Lacerta > Lacerta viridis. Next base: position 90,466 of record OFHU01000426.1, read on the forward strand.
GGTCAGAGACATTAGAGAATACCAGGTACAACCCATAGCTCTGAAGGTTTCTATTTCCTCTCGCTGTGATATAGAGCAAGGTTATGTGCCCCGTCCCACCCCACAACATCTAAAGGTGTGTGTGTGTGTGTGTGTGTGTGTGTGTGTGAAAAATAGCTCTCTGATCCGCTGCTAACCCGTGTAGGAATGTGTTCTCTGTTGACCCGTGTAGGAATGTGGCCTGCCTTTGTGTGTCTGTTCCTCTTTGTGTGCTGTGATACGTGAGCACTGATGCACATGTGCATGTTCTGGTGTGTGTGTATGTTTGCGTGGTGAGTGTGTTTGCATGTGTAAGAGTCTAATGTGGCCATGCCTCTCTTTTGAGCAGACCCACTATTGGCGAGCAGCCCCAGTGGTTTTCCAAGCAGGAAGTGCACCCCTTGGGCAGATTTTTTTTTTTTTACCCACCTCTGAAACAGATGCATGCCATCTGATTTTACCATAATGGATTAGGCAAAGATGAAGTTCACAGCACCAAGTCCAATCATCACCTTGTGTATTCAACAGTTAAGATTGCAATCCTGTGTGTGCTTACCTGAGTGCAAATCCCACCAAACATACTGCGACTTAATTCTGCAGAAATGCGTAGTATCAGGCAACATAAAGTGAAGGAACAGTAGAAATGTAGATGGAACTTCGATCTGCCATGTAGATCACACTGAATATGGGACTATTTTAACAGGATCTAAAACATGGGGGGGGGGGAATTGTGCAACTTTCCCTCCCAGGTAACATTTTTATAAATCAGTTTTGGTTGTTGAGATATTAGGAAGAAAAGGGGGAGAGAGCTGGGTGGGATGGGGAGATGGGTGGGGTGTACATTCTTGGGCTTAGAATCATAGAATCATAGAGTTGGAAGAGACCACAAGGGCCATCCAGTCCAACCCCCTGCCAAGCAGGAAACACCATCAAAGCATTCCTGACAGATGGCTGTCAAGCCTCCGCTTAAAGACCTCCAAAGAAGGAGACTCCACCACACTCCTTGGCAGCAAATTCCACTGTCGGACAGCTCTTACTGTCAGGAAGTTCTTCCTAATGTTTAGGTGGAATCTTCTTTCTTGTAGTTTGAATCCATTGCCCCGTGTCCGCTTCTCTGGAGCAGCAGAAAACAACCTTTCACCCTCCTCTATATGACATCCTTTGATATATTTGAACATGGCTATCATATCACCCCTTAACCTTCTCTTCTCCAGGCTAAACATACCCAGCTCCCTAAGCCGTTCCTCATAAGGCATCGTTTCCAGGCCTTTGACCATTTTGGTTGCCCTCCTCTGGACACGTTCCAGCTTGTCAGTATCCTTCTTGAACTGTGGTGCCCAGAACTGGACACAGTATTCCAGGTGAGGTCTGACCAGAGTGGGGTGACAATGTTTCTATTTTACTTAATATATGTAGGGTTTGGTGTCAGCGTTGTTTGTGTAGGTTCTCTGTTGTTCGCTTGTGCTCCTTTGGCGGTGAGAGAGGTCGGGGTTGGCGTAGGGTGTGATTGTTCATTTGTGGTTGGCTGTGGTGATCTTTGGTTTCCTGTGTGAGTGGGGTGGGTGGGTGTTTTGGATCAAATTGTGCAACTTTGATTGATTGAGGCAAAATGGCGGTGCATTATATGACACTGTTTTCAGACAGATCTCCTTATTTCATAGAGAACTTTTTTTTTTTGTATTATCAATATTGCGTGTTTTATATGCTCTAACAACCCAGCAGGCAGCCTTTGTTAATTTTGTACAATATGGTTGATTGGACCACCAGAGGTTCTTTCATAAGTAGCCACCTGGATAATTAATTTGCAGTATCCCATCTTTTCCTTTGTCTCCACTGATACTACATTATTCAACTCCCGCATCCCTCGAATCCCTTTGTACACTATGATTGCCAGACCAAAACCCAGCATTAAAGACATTAAGGAACATTTTGGGGTGGGGACAGTGGTGCTCAGGGTATAAAATGTGCTGGGAAATGCCGGGGAACGAGAGACATCTATTCTGCGAAGTGTTGGAATCCAGGGTGACTCCTTAAGTTAGGGACATCTGGCGAGTTGGCAGGGCTGGCCATGTTACTAAAACATGAAGCCACCCTGCCTAGCCCAAAGTGAGGCCATATGTTCTGCTTTCCCCAACATAGTAGATGTCAGATACGTGCCAAGCCTTGGCTGCCCCAGTCATCGCTCTTGATGGACATAACTTGTAATGGAATCTGAACATTTAGCTCTTTGGCATCTGTGCTGCGCTGAAGATCAAGCTCAAATCCTGAACTTTCTCTGCTTTGCTTTTTTTTCCTGATTGATTGATCAATCAGCGGTTGCTGAGAGCATGCCCACACATCTGTGTGAGGAAATAAGCAAACACGTATCATCCTTATTGTGGCGCACCTGGCCAAGTTTAGACCAGAAATGGGGTCTCCATCCACAAGAATGTTTTCATTTCCTGGCCAGTGCAAAGGGCAAAATAAAATCCTGTTTCAATAGCCAAGATGCCTCCACGGTAGGAGAAGTCTGTGCTTGGGAAGACTAAACTTAACGAACCAACAGACAGGCAAACTGTTGTGTTTCCCAGAGGCTGCTTAGGCAGATACATCTGGCATGTCACCAACTCTCAGCCATTCATACAGACATGAATCTGTCTTTTTGAGTTAGTTTCAAAACCTTCCATGCATTACCTAGGGCCACTGCCAGCTCTCTGCATGTAAGAAAGGAGGATGGGGTGCCCCAATTTTCAAAGTCCCCCCTTCTATAATTTTTATTACATTTTCTATTTTACATTTTAGAATATTCATTTAAACAACCTTTAAAATATCAATGGCTTCCCTTCTTTTCTTTCCATGGTTTATTTTGCATAACATAAATCCCTGCATATTTTACGTACACTAAACCATTCAGTATTCCATTATTCCATCCATCAAAACTTATTTTCACTGTTGAATTTATTTTAATGCTGCCAGTGTTTTCAAGTGTACACCATCCCCCCCATATAATCAATAAACATTTTCCAATTTTCTTTAAACATATGTTCTTCTTGTTCTCTTATTCTACAGTATATGTTAGGTCTACAAGCTGCACATATTCTATCTGTTTAAGTTGCCATTCTTCTTTAGTTGGGACCTTGCTCGTTTTCCAGCAAATTTTCAAAGTTTCTCTATGGAACACATAGAGGTATAATATGGTATAATATGGTAGAAGCAGCTATCCTTCATGAGTCAAAGGATCAACAGCTATCCTTGTTGCATCAAAACTGACATAGGTTTTAGCCATCTCTCACTTGTCTCCAATGAGGTGTAGCAGACATTTGAAATTATGTTACACACACCCCCAAGGCTCCCTCACAAGTTGGTACCTCTGTTGATAAGTGTGGGTGCCTTGTGGTGTGAATATTCCTCAACTTTCTCCCGGAGGAATAAAGGACTCACAAGTACGTGGGTGATGCTGTGGTTTAAACCACTGTGCCGCTTGGACTTGCCAATCGGAAGGTCAGAGGTTCAAGGCCCCGTGACAAGGTGAGTTCCCGTTGTTCGGTTCCAGCTCCTGCCAACCTAGCAGTTCGAAAGCATGCAGTTCAAGTAGATAAATGGGTACCACTCCAGCAGGAAGGTAAATCGCATTTCCGTGTGTTACTCTGGCTTCACCAGAAGCAGCTTAGTCATGCTGGCCACATGAACCGGAAAAACTGTCTGCGGAAGCGGACAAATGCTGGCTCCCTCAGCCTGTAAAGTGAGAAGACCCCAGAGTTGTTTGACACTGGGCTTAACTGTCTGGGGTCCCTTTACCTTTACCTTATAACCCTCCCAGTGCATGATAGAGGGTTGGGGGACACCAAGGGATGTTGAGCCTAAGCAAAGACCTTCTACTGATGGAAAAGCAACGAGAAATCTGAGATCGGGGTTTGTTTCTGAATAATGCAGACGCACCTTTGTATTCTTACACCTGCAAAGTAGGGGGAGCAGGTTTTGTGTCGGCTTTGAATCTGGCATCCTGGTGTATGCCAAAATCCATGACCGTGAAGGGACGGAAAGCCTGGGGAAGTTGTCGTCGTCTTTGTATGCCTCATTTTCAGATTCCAGACAGACATTAGGGGCAAAGACAAACTGAGACGGGTATTGTGGAGTGGAAAGCTGAGGCCTGAGAGAACTTGGAAATGTGCTGTGTCAGAGAATGTTTTTGCTTATCTTTCCTGAGCCAATTCAGGCACTGCCGCTCGTGAGGCATCCTTATCAATAGTAGTTTTCCTATACTTGGTGTTGGCTTATTACTTTCCCTGACAGTACAGTACATGCTATCAGACAGAAGCAAGTTTACTAGAGGCCTGACTTTGAGATTAACTCTAATGTGCAGCTCATTGAACACATTTAATCTTCTAAATTCCCCGGTATTGATTTGCAGAATGGAAGCTTATGTCTGCAGATAGAAATGTATTGCTCTTGTTCAAACAGACGATAACTCTCATCCTTGCATATTGTATAGGCTCGCCCTGTTCCGGAAAGGTTACAGCATCTTTTAAAACTTTTGAAATGGCCGCTTTTGTGCCTGGTGTGACTCAATATCCCTTGACACAGATCACCTTCCCCCATTCTGGTGCCTTCCAGATATTTTCAAGTACAAGTCCCATGAGTCAAGGCCAATGCTGGCTGGAGCTGCTGGGAGTTTCATTCCCAAAAAAATCCAAAGAGCACCAAGTGGGGGAAGGCTGACCGACCACTGTAAAAGAATCCTTCTAGCTAATGATATCACTTCTAGTTTGCTGTAATGCAAGCTATTTCAGTTAAGAGAGCCATAACATCTTTTCTCTTTACCCTCCCAAACCTTGCCAGTAGGCAGGGGCGTAGCAAGGGGGGCGGGGGGCCCCGATCAGCGCCCCTGCTGGGGGGTGACACTTTGGGCGGTGGCCCCGCCCCCTGGGCTTTTATATTTTTATTTTTTAGGCTATTTTCAGCACTGCCGGGGTGGAGCCGCAGGGGCGGCCAGCGAGGAGGGGTGTCACACCCCCTTGCTGGCCGCCCCTGTGGCTCCACCCCGAAAATAGTCCCCCCCTTCCAGCGGTGGAGCTCGGCATGGAGAAGGGCAGGCTAGTGAGGAGGGGTGACACCCCTCCTTGGTAGCCCGTCCCTCTCCCTGCTCCGACTTGGGCTCCGCCAAGGGAGCCCGGGCGGCGGATTTCGGGAGTCTTTGCAGCCCGCAGAGACTCCCGAATCCGCTGCCTGGCACCCCTTCATGCGGCGGCTGCTCGCACAGGCACAAGCAACTGTGGCACGAAGGGGTGCCGCCGCTGGGCGGTAGCTTTGGGAGTGTCCCAAAGCTGCTGCCCAGCATCCCCGGGGGCAGGGTGTCATGTCACATGCGTCATGACGTCATGACACACACACGCACCGTGATGCCCCGCCCCCAGGGGTGCCTCTTGGCTTCCTGCCCCGGGCAGCCAAGGGGCTAAAAACGCCCCTGCCAGTAGGTGTTTTGATAAATATTTACCTACATTGAGCCTCTGTGTGCTGCAGGATTGCTTTGCTTCCATTTCGTGAGAACAAGGGGGCCCTTGGGATAAGAAACAGGAATGGTTTTCAACCTCAAAGCCTTTAATGAGGAATCTCTACATATCTGCTATGACAACCCTGTACATTGTAGAGTATTACAGGAGTCATACTTGGTTCATGTGAAGTGCTGCCCCACTGGGTCTCCTCATCACCCTCTGTGACCTGAATGGGCTGCCTAGAACACACCCAAACATCTCTTGCAGCTGTGCATTGCAAGGGGAGGGGGGCAGAGGCGGGCAAGTTGTTCTTCAAAGAAGGGGATTCCATTTTTCATTGGGGAACCAATTCATTAATCAAGATACTCATTCATTGATCAATTCATCCATATTTCTATTGGGGAACCCCTAATAAACTTTGGAGGGATGCCTTTGTCCCCCCCACCAGGGCATTAAACACACACACACACACACACACACACACACACACAACTTGGACTTCCGAACCCCTGGTTTTGTAAGACCACTCACCTTCCAGGGTGGGCGGCATTGTGACTGGGCATCAGGGCCCTTGTAGCATCCCGGCTAGGGGGCTGGGAGTTGACGCCCCCTCTGCACCAGCCCCGGCCACGTCACCCCTGCCCAGCCAATCCATGCTGGCGTGGGGCGTGGCTGCAGGTAACTTAAACCATGGCGTGGCCGGGGGCTTCCCTCTCTTGCCTCCACGCCAGATCTGATGTGATGTTACAATTGCTTTGCAAAAAAGTAGGCGGAGGGCCTTCTCGGCAGTGGCGCCCTCCCTGTAGAATGCCTTCCCATCAGTTGTCAAGGAAATAAACAACTATCTGACTTTTAGAAGACAGTCCTGTATTGGGAAGTTTTTAATGTTTGACATTGTATTATGTTTTTATATGTGTGGGAAGCCGCCCAGAGTGTCTGGGGAAGATGGGTGGTGTATAAATAATAATGGATAAATTATTATTATTATTATTATTATTATTATTATTATTATTATCACAAAGACATCTTTGGGGAAGTCTTTCTGGGCTTGGGTGCATGCAATTGTGTCTGTGTAGCTGGTTCTGTTGTGGCCAAAATGCCCATGGAGTGACCTTAACCCCCCCTGCACCATTCCAGATACATTTCTATCTTGCTCTTGCACACATCGAAAACAAGCGTTAGCTACATTGAAGGGATGGCTATGCCAGGTTGAGAGTAAGGAGGAGGTGTTAGGGCGCCCACAAGTTGGCGTGCTGAAGTGCAGCAGTCAGTCAGATAAGCCAAGGTCAAACAGTCCGGGTCAGAAGCCAGCTGAAGTCAGATATCAGTATGGGGTCAGGAGAAGCCGAAGTCAGAACAGTCCAAGTCAGGAACCAGCCAAGTCAGTCAGGGAAAAGCCAGGAGCCAGGAACAAGCCAGGAGCCAGGAACAAGCCGAGGGTCAGGAACAAGCCGAGGTCAGGAACAAGCCGAGGGTCAGGAACAAGCCGAGGGTCAGGAACAAGCCAGGAATCAGGAACAGAACGAGCAAGAGCAACCACGCACTCAGCATAGCAGTTGCAGGTGCTAGTGAAGGGAGGAGCTAGCCTTTCTTAAGTAGCTGGCCTGCAACCACGTCTCTTACGAGTTGCAGCTGCCTCTAATTGTTCCCTGCGTCTCTCAGCTCTACGCTCTACAGCTGAGAAGGGAGGAGGGGAAGGGCTGTTTCTCTCCTCACAAGGGCCTGATTCTGGCTCGACTTCCTCCTCCTCCTGTTCTGGTCTTTCCCCCTCTCCATCTGACTCTTCCTCTTCCGAGGAGTGCCGCCACCAGTCTTCTCCAGGTACGAACTCCTCCATTTCCCCAGGTTCTTCCGTGGGTGCAGCCTCACCAGGGGGGGGGCTTGCCACCACTCCTCCTCATCTGGCTCAACCCTGACAGGAGGAAGCAAACAGCTTTAAAGAAACCAGTCTCTGCTGCCTCCTGATGCTGTTGGACAATAGGTCCCATTATCCATGACCATTGATCATGCGGAAATGATGGCAAGTAGGCAGGCAGACAGACAGACAGAGGCTGGTTGAATGCAGATTGCTGTTGGCAGGGGCAGTGCCCCATTTCCCTTAATGGACCAGCTTCCACTGAGCTTTGAATATTTCAGCCTCGATTCCTCATTTATTTTAGATGGAGCACCTCGAGTTGGCAAGCTGTGAAAGAAGCTGCTGGCTGAACTTGTTATTGATACAGAAGTACTTTCATCTGAGACTGCGAACTGAAGATAACACTTCATCCATCTGATGAAGTGGACTCAAGTCCATGAAAGGTTATGCTATAATAAATTTGTTAGTCTAATAAGGGTTTCTTCTGTCATTTTTTGAACATGAGGCTGTAATCTGAACCAAGCATATTAATTAGGAAGTTGAATGGAAATCAATGGGGTTTATCTTCGTATAAAGTGTCCTTTATCATGTCAGACTTGGATTTGGGAGACCAGAGCTCAAATCCCGACTCAGCCATGTGGTCCATTGGGTGACCTTGGGCAGGTCATGATCTCTCAGAGGATTGTTGTTAGGATAAAATGGAGAGCAGGATAAGTATTAATGCCAGCTTAAACTCCTGAGAGCTAAATAAATAAAATCAAATCTAGTGGCTCATCCTAAATATCAGACGCATCCATCAAATTCAGTGGTGCCAGGTGAGCATTGTGGTAATGTAGGGATGCGGGTGGCACTGTGCTCTAAACCACCGAGCCTCTTGGGCTTGCCAATCAGAAGGTTGGCAGTTCAAATCCGCACAACGGGGTGAGCTCCTGTTGTTTTGTCCCAGCTCCTGCCTACCTAGCAGTTTGAAAGCACACCAGTGCAAGTAGATAGATAGGTACCGCTGCGGCGGGAAAGTAAATGGCATTTAAATGCGCTCTGGTTTCCATCATGGTGTCCTGTTACACCAGAAGCAGTTTAGTCATGCTGGCCACAGGACCTGGAAAGCTGTCTGTGGACAAACGCCGGCTCCGTCGGCTTGAAAGAAAGATGAGCACCACAACCCCATAGTCGCCTTTGACTGGATTAACCCATCCAGGGGTCCTTTACCTTTACTTTTGTGGTAATGTGTGTGCCTAATTCAGCTGTGCATCTGCACCAGATGGACATATGGATTCTGCTTGTCAAATAGGGGCAAATGTGTATCGGATCAGACTGCCTCCTGTCCACTGCGGCTCATATTATACTTTTTTGTTTTTTATAGACCTATAAAGATTTCTCTCCAAGTATTTAGTAGCGGTGGAAGAGCGCCATTCAAGAATATATTGTCAGCAAGCTATATGGGGATGTACTTGTGGCAAAATCCCCATAAAACAGCACTAAAATGAAATTACATTTCAATGGTTACAGGTTCACCATTGCCTGCGATTAATTTTCTTTGGCTGTCTGCAGGGAAGTTAGTCTTAAAGCAGATTTTCTTCTTTGAAACGCGTGCGCATCTAAGCTCGGTCCCAGAAACTTGCAGCACAAGAGAAATGTTTCAAAGGATGACTAAGTGAAACAAAAGGGGAAATGTTCAGAGCAGCCAAGAGCCGCTGGCAATTGTTGTCCCTGACAGGGTATTCTCCATGCACTTGGATTATTTCATTTTAGCCCTTGGATGAGGAGGAATATTAAAGAGGTTCAATTTGGCAGTTTCCACACTCCTGCCAAAGCATAATGTCCTTTTCAGATTTCCCACCGCCTACTCATGGTTTATTCTCCATCTGACACTTGAGTAATTGTTATGCACCATTTCCACCTGTGATTTACTTTGTATTTCCTCTCGCAGGTGACAGTTAATGCATCTTGTCTGCTGTGTGAAATAAACAATGGCCCGAAAAACGCTAAGAGCAAACATCGACAGTGATTAGGACGCAAGAACTGCTTTGACTATTCCCCAACACATTGTTTTTAAAGCGATGAGATATTCTAGCACAGCTTTCTCCAACCTGTGCTCTGCAAATGCTTTGGACTGCCCTAGCTATGTTATTTTGACATAGATTTCACTTCCTCTCAAATTATCATCTCCAAACTCGGGGTCCAGTGTGGTGGGGGTTGGAGGTGTCTTCATCACCACGTTCTGCACTTCATCAGGTTCTGCACTTAGGCAGGAAGAACCAGATGCACAAATATAGGATGGGGGACACCTGACTTACTAGCAGTACATGTGAAAAGGGGTCTTGGTGGACCACAAGCTTAACATGAGTCAACAGTGTGTTGCAGCAGCAGCAAAAAAGGCTAATGCTAGTTTAGGCTGCATCAACAAAAATATAGCGTCCAGATCAAGGGAAGTCATAGTACAACACTATTCTGCCTTAGTCTGACCACACTTGGACTATTGTGTCCAATTCTGGGCACCACAGTTTAAGAAGGATGTTGACAAGTTGGAATGTGTTCAGAGGAGGGCAACCAAGATGATCAAGGGTCTGGAAACCAAGTCTTATGAGGAGCGCTTGAAGGCGCTGGGTATGTTTAGCCTGGTAATGAGGAGACTGAGAGGAGATATGATAGCCATCTTCAAGTATCTCAAGGCCTGTCACATGGAAGAGGGAGCAAGTGTATTTTCTCCTCCTCTGGGGGGTAGGACTTGAACCAATTGCTCCGAATTACAAGAAAGGAAAATGCGACAAAACATCAGGAAGAACTTTCTGACAGAAGGGCTGTGGAATGGTATTTCTCAGGAGGTTGTGGACTTCCCTTCCTTGGAAATTTTTAAGCAGAGGTTGGATGGCCTTCTTTCATGGGTGCTTTAGCTGAGATTCCTGCATTGCAGGGGCTGGACAAGTTGACTTGGGCTCCCTTCCAACTCTAATAATAATAATAATAATAATAATAATAATAATAATAATAATAATAATTTATTTATACCCCGTCCTTCCCCACCAAACCGGGCTCAGGGCAGCTCTACAATTCTGATTCTATGGAAAGTGCCACTTGACATCATTACTTATAAACCCCAGGCCTCCCAAACAACATAACAAATTGGGGGTTTGGTTTGACAAAGACTGCCGGAAGCTAAGATCCCTGCTCAGGAAACAACAAAACAAGGTAAAACAGGAAAGGACTCTGTCATCTATGGTAAATTTCCACAAGTGGCGCTCTTACTGTAAAAACACCTTAAAACTCAAGAAATCCCTTTATAGGAAGGAACAATGGGACACACTTGATAAGGCGATTAAATTGTGAGATGATAGGAAATTTTGGGATATAATAGCACAGGGAGTCTCATTCAAAGGAAAAATTGTAAACAACAGCATCTCATCTGATGTGTGGTCTCAACACTTTTCCCAGTTATACACATCCTCAAATACTGCTAATTTGAGTCCGTCCCTCCCATTGAAGAACGATCATTTAGCTAGCTGGGATCCTGTTACGGAATCAGAGTGCCTACAGCTAATTAAAACATTAAAAAATGGCAAAGCTCCCAGGTGAGGACATGATCTCCCCTGAGGTGTTTAAATCAAACGCCCAATGGTGGGCCATCTTTCTGGCCAAATTTTTTACGGCAATAAACAACACATGTAAAAATTCCAGCAAACGGGAAACTAAGTGTGATAGCCCCTATCTACAAGAAGGGAGATATACAAGATCCAGGTGATTGACAGGTGGGGTGACCCCTGATCACCAGCCAGTTACCTGCTATATTGGTGTGGGGATCCAGTTCTCCAGCCCTGTTCTAATTCCATGCTCCATTTGAATCCAGCGAGACTTACTACCCAGTAAAAACCGGCATAGGATTGGGCTGCATGTATCAAAGGCTTATCCTGATTCTAACATTTCCATTGTTCAGGAAACACATTTCCATTATTATTTTTTTGGTGCTGGATTAATAACATATGAAGCATGGTGTGTTCTTGCAATATGCAAATATTTTATAAAAAAAAACATTTTTGGGGTGGGGTGGGGTGGGGGTTTGAATTGGTGAGCCTTTGCAACCCCACCGCCCTGCAGCGATGTACTTGCCTTCCAAAGCCATTATTTAAAAGGGAGAAAGGGAAGCAATGCACCATAGAGATATCCTGTGGAAGTAGCTGCTCAATCAACAGAATGACAAAATGATGGTGCTCGAGTTGAGAGGCTCTCCAGCCTGCAGTAAAAAGAGCCATAAAACACTGTAAAAACAGTTTCAAGCACTGCCTTCTCTATGCAGTAGTGGCAAGGATATATATATATATATATATATATATATATATATATATATATATATGCACTGTACAACCACCACACTAACAAAACTTCTGCAATATTGGCTTAGAAACAAGCACAGATACAAAAATACAGGGCCCCATTTCTTGCTTCTGCGGAAATTCTAGTTACTCTCATCTACACCCAAACCCCAGCATGCCTGTTAAGGGAGAAGAGGCACTTTTTCAAAGGGATGAGAGGGGCTGTTGTCTTCTTGAGCATTGTGATGAAGGGGAACATTGCCACTCTTTCAACAAGACTTTAACAGGAACAGAGGCGGAAGAATTCAGGTGCAACCTCTCCTCCTAATGCACCTTTCTATCAAAAGCTGGCAAACATGCAGGGAAATGTGGTGGATGCTCTGAATGGGCACAATCCAGACAAAGTGCCAGGGCTGTAGCCCAGAGATAGAGCATCTGCTGTACAAGCAGAAGGTGACAGGATTATTCCCTGGCATCTCCAAGGTAGGGCTATATGAAACGCTAGAGAGCCACTGCAAGTCAATGTAGACAATACTGAGCTACAGTGCATGGATTGATAGTTTGACTCAATATGAGGCACTTTCCTATGTTGGCTGGCCTTTTTTTTTTTTTTAAGTTCCCCTGATTTCAATGGCACTCCCTGAAACATGATTTACCCTTCCTCTGAAATCAGTGGGACTACTTGGTGAACAACTCTACTTGGTTCCATTTGCGTGGACAAACCCCAGGCGACCCCCGAGTGGAATAATGACACAAGATAACGTGCTATGGGATTAAAATTGGCCACAACTTTATTAAGATTCAGATGTAGGGAGACCTTGGCTCAGGCATTGGGCATTTATCCTTCCCAGCCCCCAGCTGGGGATCTGGGAAACTCAGGGTTATCCAGAATGTGTGGGGATTGGGCTGGCTCTGGAGAACATATGTTCAAGCAGAGAGCCCGCCCCCCGTTTGCCGCCACTGGTGGGGGAGAGCAATGACAACCTCTCGGCGTATGGACAATGCCTCCCCCCAATACCCCTTTAATGGGGAACCCTGTTATCGCCGCCACACTGGGGGCATGGAGTCACCGCCCCACGCCCCCCCATTTAGGAAGATGACTAAAGGATTCTGCCCAAGGCCTGAAACCGCCAAAGTTGTGACGAATTACTACAGGAAAGGCGAAACCTGCCAATGCAGGGAAAGTCCTTTCCTGGTCCTTCAACAGCGGCCTTGGCATAGCAGCGCCAGCGTGCCTGTGTGCCTGTGGGGGGGATAGGTTAACCTGTAAAGTAAGCGTTAATTGAGGGAGTGGAGGGTGGGAGAAGCTCTGGAGCCGCTGCTGCTACTCAGGAAGCTACACTCTCTATTGTGTGGGCTGGGAATTCCCTCCCCTTACCTGGCCAATCCCTTGGCAATGCCTCCCCCCAGGCATGATTGGACAGTTAACTGGGTAGGCGGAGACACCCAGGTATCCCTTCTGGGGGAGGGTGCAGCCAGCCGAACTACCAGGTGTCACCCTGGAATTCCAGGGGGCTGCATGCAACCATGCAAACCTCGCCCCCCATTTGAGGTGGGGAGCGGTCATTGGGAAACCGAAAAACTTGACCATCTTTCTTTTTGTGGCAGATACTTAAGATTGCCCACCTCAACTGGTAGGCTCTTTTACACCTGCATGAAATTCATTCCCTAAATATCCATGCCAATGAAATCTTCTTTGTTGCATTCCACCTGCCCCCACCCCAAATCCAGTTTTTTAAAGTCAAAGGAACATTTAAGGGGGGGAGGTGCTTTCTAATACAAGCAAACATAGCTTAATAAAGTTCTTTTGAAAATCCAAAGATCCATCGTTTAACAGTTCAAGCTGTCTTCCATTGTAGGTCTGGGGGGGGGAGGGTAATTCGATTCAGTTCGCATTTAAAAGAGAACATACATTATTCACACTTTTTGGAGCAGTATGTTAACTGAAAACAGTCATCCTTTGAAATTCGCACTTCTCTGAATTTTGCAATACATTTCTCCAGCCAAGCAATATAGTTGAAAATGCATGTACAATAGTCAAGGGTGCTTCGGAAGGCATATATTCGGGGGAATTGTTTTACCAAAATGCATTATATTAGGGGGAATTGCTTTGTCAAAAATGTGCATTGGCAAAACCTGCTTTGCAAAAAACATTTAAGGTTGTTGTTGTTGTTGTTGTGGCTATATATTTATTTATACTCCATCTTTTTCTCTGACAGGGACTCAAGGCGGCTTACAGATAAAATGAGAGAAACTAAAAACAGAAGAAACCCAATACTTAATAATAATAGTATAATAATAATAATGATAATGATAATGATAATAATAATAATAATAATAATAGATTAACAGAAATATATAGATAGCATACCCTCCAACATTTCTCCAATGGAAATAGGGACATCCTATCCCATACCCTCCAACATTTCTCCAAGGAAAATAGGGACTTCTTAAGGAAAAGCAGGACATTCCTGGATCAAATCAGAAACTGGGACAGCTTCTGTAAATCCGGGTCTGTCCCTGGAAAATACAGACACTTGGAGGTTCCGGAGATAGATATGATCTATTAAAAGCATACAATATCCTAAGTGTTAGGGGAACGAGCAGCTTCTTGAGGCTCTTCCACATGCTAGAAGAAAGAGATTCAAGCAAAAAGCTATTTGACAAATTTAGGTAGGTCTAGGAGACTGTGGGATGCTATATTCGAGGTCTCTTCATTGCCCACTTCCAGGAATAAATGTTTCCTTTTCCTCTTAGCACCTGCACAAGCAACATCAGTTAAATTGGCACACCCACTCTGAGGTCCTTATACCTGAACCTACACATTTTAAAAAGCCATAGCACAATTACGAAGCTGGCATCATTAGTCTTTAATCGTGCTAGGCCCGGCCTTCAGTTTCTGAAATGTTCTCTTCACTTGCAAAGGAGGCTGCTGTTTTCTTCTCTTGCTTTAGAATTCTTTTATACTTTTGGGGGTGGCGGTACAAGATTGAGCTTATTAATCACCGCGACGTGGCTGTGGGTGGTTTGTTTTCTTCCCCCTTCCCATTAAGCATTTCTTCAGCACTCTCCAGCCTCCTCAGATGCCTGTGCTTCCCCGTTACAAAAAAGCCCCATGGGAGGGGTTACATTAGGACATTTCCCACCCGGATGTGTAATTGAAGTGTGGGAAGCTGTGAAGAATGGCTACCAAAGCACTTGAAGATTGGTGCACTAACTGATTTTGTTCTTATAGTACGACCTTTATCTTTTCTTTTCTTTTAAAAAGAATCCTTCAGCTCTGATTTCTGTAAAAGTAAACAGACTTCACTTTTCTAAAATAAAAATAAAAAATCACCACAGTAGGCAATTCTTCTCTGCCCACAAGGAAATCCCTGTGAGGACGTTTTGGGGTTTTCACGAAGCACAGGCTGAAGGAAGGCTGAAGATGAAGGCCCTCGAGAGAGACAATTTGCGGAATAAGCAAAAGCACACTGACTAACACCCTTCGGCTACTTCAGAAATAAGCCAAGCGCAACCAAATCCCTGCACCCCACTCATGAGGATTTCTCTCTCTTTTGAAAATATTTGCATGCATTTTTTTCCCTGCTTAATTGGTGGAGAATGGGTGGAAGAGGAGCAAGGGGAATTTTTGGCACAGAGCTAGCTTGCAAAGACTTACTGCAGATTAGATGCAATAAATGTAGCATGCTTGACAACCTCCCCCCCCCATGCCCACATTTTAGATTTCATCACATGGGGACCACAGTACATCTCAAGTGCACTGGTTAGGAGAACCCTGGGTTCCCATCAGGTTCTTATTTTGATGGACCAAGTTCAGAAACAGTCGCAAGTTCACACGACAATGTTTGGTAATATAAATGGACGTTCTCTGGGCTTGTTAACTGGTGTTTTTACTGGGAAATGGAGGGGGGGGATGAATTCAAAAAGGGCACTTGGGAATCCTGCGGAAGGGCATTTGTTCATTTTAAATAATTTAAAATGCATGTATTTAAACAAATATCGAGGAACATGTGTTTTAATATTAAATGACTGCAACTTAAAGCCGCTTGGAATTTAACATTTAAATAAAACTGCCCAGAACTGGGTGGAGCAATGGATGTAAGGTAAAGGTAAAGGACACCTGCGAGGTTAAGTGCAGTCAAAGGCGACTATGGGGTTGCGGCGCTCATCTTGCTTTCAGGCTGAGGGAGTTGGTGTTTGTCCACAGACAGCTTTCCGTGTCATGTGGCTGCTTCTGGCGCAACAGAACACCGTGACGGAAAGCAGAGCGCACGGAAACGCTGTTTAGCTTCCCGCTTGCGCTGGCATGCTTTCAAACTGCTAGGTTGGAAGGAGCTGGGACAGAGCAACGGGAGCTCACTCCGTCATGGGGTTTTGAACCGCTGACCTTCTGTGGTTTTTTTATTTTTATTTTTTATTTTATTATTATTTATTAAACTTATTAGTTGCTTGCCATCCAAAGGTCTCTAAGCAACTTACACACACACACACACACAAACACACACAAATACCCATAGTTAT
This sequence comes from Lacerta viridis, assembly GCA_900245905.1. Lineage (NCBI taxonomy): Eukaryota > Metazoa > Chordata > Lepidosauria > Squamata > Lacertidae > Lacerta > Lacerta viridis. Next base: position 106,641 of record OFHU01000426.1, read on the forward strand.
AATCAAAGGAGTGAGTGAATTAAACATGCTTAACAAGGGGATAGAAGAAAAATGAAATATATTTAAACGCTATGGAATGGGATAAATGAACATGATGGGATAAATTAAGTCCCAGATCTAAGATAACAATTTTCAAGTAAAAATGTCAAATTTGTATATTTAAATTTTTTAAACCATTTTAGAAGAGCTAAATCGAACCTTTGCACATTTTTCGTACACCTAATATTCATTTTGGAAAAAAAGAAAAACACAAAAAGACATAAAAAAGAAAAATACAAAAAAGAGATTCTTCTTACAATAACATAACTTTCTCTTTACATCAACAAGTGACTTCCCCCAGTCCCCCCCTTCTGAATTTCAATTCCCTAATCTTCTTTGGCAGTTTCTAACAAATGACAATCTTAATCAAAATTTCTTTCAAACCAATTTAAATTTTAACCTAATTCCTAGGTAAGTTCTGAAAACCTACAATTGGTTCCCTAAGCTTTAATAAATGTTACATTGGTTCCCTCCCCAAATATAATTTAAATTTCTTCCAGTCTTCTTCCACCGTCTCTTCTCCCTGGTCGTGGAGTCTCCTTGTCGGCTCAGCAAATTCCATAAAGTCCAACATGAACCATGACCTTCTGATCGGCAAGCCCAAGAGGCTCGGTGGTTTAGACCACATTTTACTTTGGTACAATAGCCTAGTTCCCACACAGACCTGCACATCCTACACATCCTTCATCCAGGCCAGCAAGGGGAGATGCAAGAGTGCAGGGGGACATTCCAGCCAGCTGGAAGCACTCAAGGAACATATGAAGCAAGGGGAGTGGGCTAGGAAGAGAGGGCTTGTGAAAATCCCAAAGCCTAGATAGAAAAGACTGAGTGGCCCATGGATCTGAGGTCCTTCACCACTCATTTAGTCTAACTGAGGCCACAGCTAGGTTGCTTGAGCAAAATAAACGTTTTCTCTTGTCCCTTCACCTTCCTCACAAACCGCCACCTACAGTGCCAAGTTAAACCCACTTCCAAAAGACATTTGTCAGTAATCTCTCTGCCCCACAGGTCTGTCTTCTAATCTGCTCTCAGAGTGCTATTTTAAAAGCCACCAAGAAGTGATTGGCTGTGCTAGAAAGTCCACGTGAATTACATTTGTGCATGTTGCTTTTTTCAGGTCAGAGCCTATTTAGGAGAACAATTGATTTTGCAGGACGTGGTGGCATCAAACTTTTAAGTCGATTACAGTCTCCATGCTTCATAAATTACATCAGTCACACCTTTTTTTGGAAAGCCCAAATGCTCCGCTTTAATTTCTCTTAATAAGAATTAATGCTCTTCTCCACCTAAATGTGCACAGGAGCTACTGAACATAAACATAAACATAAATCCATATTTAAAGAGCTTTATCAAAAAGGCGTTTTTACATAAAGCGTGACAACATCATCATTCCTTATTGAAGACCGGCAGACAAAATGTGTGAGGTTGTGAAGGGTTGGCACAACAGAAGGCTTCAAGAGGGGCCTTTGCATTGTGCGAGGACTGGTGGGAAGGATTGGAACACCATGGGTTGCTTTGCACTCTGCACACATGGGAATGCTATACCCTGCTGGGGCACAGGCAAGGGCTATAGCTCACTGGTAGAGCATCTGTTTGTATGCAGAAGGCTGGAGTTTCAATTCCCAGCATCTCAAGGCAGGGCAGGGAGAGGATCTTGCCTGAAAACCCTGGAGATGTGCTGCCAGTTATTCGTTGAGGGTGCGTATCAATATATAAACACTCACACTTGTATGCATTGCTAATTTAACTGTCAGGCGTGGAGAGTCCTGCCCCTCCCCTTCGGTAACTTCACAGACAGGGGCATCTTAGCCATGGAGGCTAGTGGTGTGGGGTGCCATGGTGCCAAGTTCTGGAGGGCGCCAAGGAAGAGGCGGAGGCTGCCTCCCGGCATCAGCTCACCGTCCTCGCCTGCCTCTGCCATGCCGCACCGCGCCTGGAGCCTCCTACCTGCTGGAGGAGCCGCCCTCCAGACCCGCCGGCAGTGCTACCCTTGCCCGCCTCCCCCATGCTGCGCTGCGTCGCGTCTGGAGCTTCCGCCCTGCCAAAGGAGCCGCCCTCCAGCTGCTGCCCACCCGGAGGGAAACGTGGGGGTGGGGGGAGCTGGAGGGATCCTTGCACCAATGGCGCCAGATAAGCTTAAGACAGCCCTGTTCACAGATAAGAATTAACGTGCAGTTAATATATTTATACTCCTTTTGTTACAGCATTGTGCTCCAAGCAAAAACACACAGCTCTCCGCAAGGAGGGAAGTTGCCTACTCTAAACTCTCCTTCCGACTCCCTCAGCAAGAAGGGCGCCAACAGGAAGTTCTCTCCCGCCTCCTCCTTTGTTCTCTGATACGTTTGGACCTCCGAGTCCATGGTGAGGGGTGGTCCCCCACACCCTCGATAGGGAACTGCATAGTCACCAGGTCTTGGTACACAACTTATTGCAAGCATTGTTGCTTTACTCCCAACAAGACTTAGGGAATGTGTGCTTGCCAGATGTTATTATGCCCCAAGCCCTATCACCCCCCAGCTAGAATGAAAAATGACGAGGGTGGGTGCTATAATCTTGCAACATCTGGAGGACCATAACGTTTCTGAGCCTAGCCATGCCCTGAGTTCCTTGCTGGAGTCATGCTCAAGTCATGCTGGAGTTTGACAGATAACAGGCTATAACATATCCCCGCTGCTCAATAAGTTCTCATTTTAAAGTAGCTTGAAAACAACAACACAAGTCTCTTGTTATCCCAGCTCTGACAGCTACAGTGAAAATGTCTGCACTTCCGGCCGAACGCAAACAGAACAAACGGAAGGTTTTAAAGTTATGTATATATTTATTCACATTTCATTTTGGGGTGCTGATCCAGCAGAAGCTTCTTCCCTGTACAATTCTTCGCCAATTACCTTGGCTCTGGCCTGCGTGAACCTTATTTCCTGTAGTAATGAAAACTGACTCTGTTCCCTATGAGAAAACTCGAATTAAAATAAATAAACAAAAAGAAACGAGAATTCTCTCAACTGTGACAGATCATTGGAGCTAAACAATTTGCCTTGCTTGAGCAAGTTAGTGCTATGGGCAGCGGGCAACAGACAAGTGCAGAAAGTAGAAGACAGCAGAAGTGCCCAATGCTTATTTAGATAAGTACTTGTTTGCAAGCTGATGAACACCGCAAATGCTTAAGTCAGGGGTGGGGAGCCATTTTTTTTCAGACTGAAAGGCACACTCCTATCTGGGCAGGCTTCCAAGGGTCACATGTCAGTGGTGGGCGGGTCTTGAAGCCAACATGGGTAGACCAAGACAAGTTTTTGTTTGTTTGCTTGCACAGTAGGTGAATTTCAGACTCTCCAACTGTCTCTATTTTCCAGGGACAGTCCTGGATTTACAGAAGCCATCTTGGTTTCTGATTTGATCCCAGAATGTCCCTATCATAATTGGAGAAATTTTGGAGGGGAAGGAGTTATGAGACCTCTGACCCAAGGAGACAAGTAACTATACAGCCTTTAGAAGACATCGGAAGGCAGCCCTGTATAGGGAAGTTGTTTATTTTAATGTTTAATGTTTTATTATGTTTTTATATATGATGGAAGCCACTCAGAGTGGCTGGGGCAACCCAATCAGGTGAGCAAGGTGTGTGTGTGTGTGTGTGTGTGTGTGTGTGTGTAGGTGTAGGAAGGTCAGGTGGTATCCAGTGCAGAAAATTTCTTGACACCCCCCATTGATTCCCCCCCTGCAAAAATGGTTTTACGTTATTTCATATTTTCTTACAAAGGAATAATAACAAGTAATAATAATAAACTTTTATTTATATCCCGCCCTCCCCGGCCGAAGTCGGGCTCAGGGTGGCTAACATCAGATACATAACATTGGTATAAAATCAAACAATAATTAAATTACCTCCTAAAAACATCTCAAAATCAAATTAAAGTCTAATTAGATGGCTTTCCACAGGGTTAGGGTTGGGAACAGTAAGTGCTCCCTGAACTGAAATTTCAGCCTTCATGACATAGGAAAACAGCCAAGTGAACAGCTATTTTGGTGGAGGAGGGTCAAGATATTAACCGATATGCATGAAATTTCATATATAGCTATATAATCCCTAGTATAGTAAGATAAGACCTTTGGAGCAGGCATTTTTTAAAAAAGTTTTTTTTTATGAACCGCCCTAGTAGGGCAGTAATCATAGAATCATAGAATCATAGAGTTGGAAGAGACCACAAGGGCCATCCAGTCCAACCCCCTGCCAAGCAGGAAACACCATCAAAGCATTCCTGACAGATGGCTGTCAAGCCTCTGCTTAAAGACCTCCAAAGAAGGAGACTCCACCACACTCCTTGGCAGCAAATTCCACTGTCGAACAGCTCTTACTGTCAGGAAGTTCTTCCTAATGTTTAGGTGGAATCTTCTTTCTTGTAGTTTGAATCCATTGCCCCGTGTCCGCTTCTCTGGAGCAGCAGAAAACAACCTTTCTCCCTCCTCTATATTGTTCCTTGATAATTTGTCACCCCCTCCTTTATGGAACATGGGCCGATCTGCCCCCTACGCCACCCGCTTGCTACACCGGTGTGTGTGTGTGTGTGTGTGTGTGTGTGTGTGTGTGTATTTGAAAAGTCTTTTCTGTTCCTTTGGGATGTTGGTACCTACAATTCCTAATAAAAAAGGCTTCTGGTTTCTTTTTTACAAAAGTTGTTTTAAACATTTTTTTTATGTATGCGACAACAGAAGCACAGATGCTATTAGCTTGGAGATGGAAGAAGAGGAATGGCAAATTAAGCTGCTAGACTATGCCAAAATGGCAAAACTGAATGGAAAGCTCAGGGATCAAGAAGACCAAAATTTCAAGGAAGTATGGGGAAAATTTATAATTTGCTTAGGAGACCATTGTAAGCCGATGAAAGCATTAGCAGGATTTTAATCTCACTTGTAATGTAACAAATACTATGGATAATATGGAAAGATATAAAATACAGACTATGATATAATATGCATTGAAAACGTTGGCATTAGGACCCATGGAGGGGATGGGGAGAAGTCTTGCGATTCAGAGAAATCTCTCTATATGGATATGCACTTGGTTTTGTTATAAATGTATATTTGTAAAATTAAATAAAAACAAGTTAAAAATAAAAAATATTATTATTATTATGGAATAGGATGTCCCTATTTTTATCAGAGAAACTTTGGAGGGTATGGGCTTTCTACAAACACACACATATCCACCTTTATCATCCATCCATACAACCATTCAAGGGCAACTTCCTCTCAGTAGGGCAGATGAGAGGTGTGGTGTGTGGAGAATTTTAAGGGATAGATAAAGAGACCCCAGGGCCGAGGTTACCTAACCCTGGTTTAAAAGTTTGGATGTCATACTGGAAGTTAGATTTAGGAAAGCTGTGCTTTCTGTCTGATTTCAGATGGGCTGACAGGACTTGGTGTGGCGTATGGCGCAAACAGTGGCAAAAAGAAAAATACCATTGCGAAATCAGCCGAAATGTGTGGTGCTCCTTTCTCTGTCCCTATCTCACCCGCCTCTCTGTCGGCAAAAGATTCTGACAGGTTCACAGTTTAAAACAAGGAAATGACACCAGTGTTAACACAATCAACAGAGTTGCCTAACAAGTGTCTAAAAGGAGGCAAAGATTACAACAGTTTAACATCCACTCTGTTGAAAGTGTTCTGAAATTATCATTTTTTAAAAGTTGGCACCTCAGTGCCAAAAAGGAAGATGCCGAGTGAACATGGAATTTAGGCTTGCCATATGTCAGGAAAATTCATGACATGTCCTGGTTTTTGGGTGTAAACATGAGGAGAGGATTCTGCCGAACTGGCAAAATGTAAGAGAAAACCCAGATGTATGACAATGCGATGGAAAAAGCAGTGGAAACAGCTCCTAAAACTTAAAATCACTATTTTGGGGGAGGTTTTCCCAAGAAAGGTCAATAATTTGGGTTTGTTTCCCCAAAGAAGCTCAACAAATGGTTTCCTAAGCAGCTCAATAACTTTGTCAGTGCCAGGAATTTTACTTTTTGAAATATGGCAACCCTAAGGGAGTTCCATATCTGAAATGTCTGCAGTGAGGGATTTACAGATTCCTGATGAACCTCCAGATGCTAAAAGCTATAACTTCCATCATCCCTGATGAGAGTTTTAGTGCAAAAATCTGTTGGCTACCCCATGTTATAGATCTTATGGTCACTGCTATGCCTCAAGCAGGAGAGGAATTCACCAATGGGAAAGTTTGAGCATAACTTAGTTTCTGTTACTCTTGTCAGCGGGGGTGCCAACTTGAATAAAATATTGTGGGGACCCAGGTAAGCCCCGCATGGCATAATCGATCACATGACTCAATATGCATACACCATTTGAATGGGAATGTCCATTAACTTTGTGGGGGCCACACCTCCTCAAATATTTTATTGTGAGGGCCAAAGCCCACATGGCTCCCATGCTTGTCAGATGGCTATATACATACCATGGGGTACGCAGGTGGCGCTGTGGTCTAAATCACTGAGCCTCTTGGGCTTGCTGATCAGAAGGTTGGCAGTTTGAATCCCCACAACAGAGTGAGCTCCCTTTGCTCTGTCCCAGCTCCTGCCAACCTAGCAGTTTGAAAGCACGCCAGTGCGAGTAGATAAATAGGTACCACTGTGGTGGGAAGGTAAACGGCGTTTCTGTGAGCTCTGGTTTCCATCACGGTATTCCGTTGCACCAGAAGCGGTTTAGTCATGCTGGCCAAATGACCCGGAAATCTGTCTGTGGACAAACGTCGGCTCCCTAGGCCTGAAAGCGAGATGAGCGCCACAACCCCATAGTCGCCTTTGACTGGACTTTACCATCCAGGGGTCCTTTACCTTTTACCTATACATGCCATCCATATAAAGCACATGACACCCCCCAGAGAATCCTGGGAAATGTAAGAGTGCTGTGAATTGTAGCTCTGTGAGGGGTGAACTATACTTCCCAGGATTCTTTGGGGGAAGTCATATCCTATGAATGGATGGTCCATCCGCCACCTAAGGTTTCATTCTGTACTCGATTGTCCGTAGGTGACACTAGGGTAAAATCCCTTCGACAAATGTATAATCTTCCATTTCAGCGGTAATAATATTTATGCATATAATTCTTTCCCCGACGTTTTTCATAAAATTCACGCTGCCGTGTGATGTAGATCAACATTATCTCCTCCATATTATCCATCAAAATACCCAACTCACTGCTTGTCCGCAGTAAATCAATTGGGAGTTAGTACAGATTAGAGGCAGAGCTATTTCCTCTTTGCATGATAAATGTCAACATTTTAGGAAGAATTTATTTTCTTTAACCTGTTTCACCTAATTTTTAAACCTCTGCATGTCCACATAATATTGTGCATAATCAAAATGGTTGCTACGGACTATTGCTACTGCTGCTGTAATTGATTTTGCAAAGGGATGGTCACATTCACATTTATTATTCTATTTCATTCCTGCATATATTTTTCTTCCCTTATACTTATTTCTGGGTGGTTTTTTTTTGGGGGGGGGGAGCAGTTCAGCAATGGGGTGGATATATATATATGCCTAGATACAAAAAATAATTTCATGCTACAGAGATTAATGTGTGAAGTCTGAATTTTCTCTGTGGGGATCTGGTTTGTGCTCAAGACAATATTGCTTCCTTTCTGGTTCACTGAGGGCCAATTCAAACATCATGCCACAATGCACAGGCTGCAAGAACAACCCTTCATGTGGTAGCTCTCTGCCCAGCCAGTTGTTTACATGCCATATGTTTTGGCCCAATTGCAGAGAATTCCCATGTCAAAGCTACACACTTCTGTCAATGGTTGGAACCAGTGTGGAGAGTCTCCACAGAATTAGGCCAAACTACACGGGAAGGTTGCCTTTGGAAGGATCCAACAACCCCCCCCCCCAAGTTATTGTCTGCATTTTTCTCTTAAATTAAGAAGAGACTATAGCTGCTCTGAAGCAGTGCTTGGATGCTGAGTTGGGCTGGATGAGGTCCAACTATCTGAGACTGAGATAAGTGCTGGAAGTGTAAAGAGGTGGAGGGAACTTTCTTTCACATGTGGTGGACATGTAAAAGGGTTAAAGAGTATTGGGAAATGATTTATAATGAATTGAAAAAAGAAGTTTAAAATTACTCCCCCCCCAAAAAAAAACCAGAGTCCTTTCTGTTGGGGTTAATTCAGACTGAAATTCCTAGGTGTCAGAAAGGGTTATTTATGTATGCAACAACTGCGGCCCGTGTTTTGTTAGCCCCAAAATGGAAAACGAGCGAGGTCCCAACCAAAGAAGATTGGCAATTTAAGTTGACAGAATATGCGCAACTTACAGACTTAACATATAGAATAAGAGAACAAGAAGAACATGCATTTAAAGAAGATTGGAAAACATTTATTGAATATATGGGAAGTAACTGTATACAGCTGAAAAGGCTGGAAGCATTAAGATAAATTCAACAGTGTAAATAAGTTTTGATGGATGTGATAATGGAAAACCGATTGGTATAGTTTTTATAAAATATAAGATATGTAAAATGAACCATGGAAAGAGAAGAAGTCATTGATATCTTAAGTATGTAAAATGTTTATCTGAAATCGTAAAACAGAAAATTTAATAAAAACCATATTCAAACAAACAAACAAGCAAACAAACAAACAATCTCAGACTGAATCCCAGTAAAATGCACCCACTCTGGGTGAGCAGTTCCTAGGTCTGTGGGTTAGGGAGTTCACCAGTTATGGATGGAAGAAACAGGTAGTAGTAGTAGTAGTAGTAGTAGTAGTAGTAGTAATAATAATAATAATAATAATAATACCCTGCCCACCTGGCTGAGTTTCCCCCTCCGCTCTGGGTGGCTTACAGCATATCTAATTCATAATAAAAACACCAAGCTTTAAAAACTTCCCAAAACAGGGCTGCCTTCAGATGTCTTCTAAAAGTTGCACATTTCTTTATCTCCTTGACATCTGAAGGGAGGGCATTCCACAGGGCGGGCGCCACTGCCAAGAGTGCCCTTTGCCTGGTTCCCTTTAACTTCACTTCCCACATTGAGGGAACCAGCAGAAGACCCTCGGAGGAGGACCTCAGTGTCTGGGCTGAGCGGTGGTGGAGGAGACACTCCTTCAGGTATACTGGGCCATTTAGGGCTTTAAAGGTGAGCACCAACACTTTGAATTGTGCTCAGAAACGTACTGGGAGCCAGTGAAGATCCTTTAGGACTGGTATTATATGGTCCCGGCGGCCGCTCCCAGTCACCAGTCTAGCAACCGCATTCGGGATTAGTTGTAGTTTCTGAGTCACCTTCAAAGGTACATCATTTGGGCTGCTCCAGATATATCTTTGTTACCATAGACTCAGGTCTTTTATTATGAACTTAGACTGGTGCACCAAATACACGCTTTCCTGGACAGGGAAAGCATGGCCACTGTGATTCAGGAATTGGCGAGCTCACAATAAGACTACTGCAATGTGCTGAATGTGGAGCTACCCTTAAAACTGGTCCAGGAGTCACAGCTAGTGCAGAACATGGCAACCAAGTGACTGAATGGAATACTTGGATGCACACATACTGCATCTTTACTTTGGGAAGAACATTCAGCTACTGACCATCATCAATGTCTTGTTATACGATCTAAAGCCCTGAACAGCTCATGATCCTTCGCTACACGGGAAATTATTTTTGATCATGTTACCTGAAGAGCAGCTTGCTCCAGCATAGACTTAAAAGATCACGAACGCAACACGGGAAATTATTTTTCATAGCACTGCACCCTACAGAACATCACAGGGTGGTAACATGGTTGACAGGACTGGGAAGGAATTTTACTCATAGTCCAAAATGGGCCCGGTCCATTGGTTTTTTTACCTCTTCTTCAGGAAGGATATATGATGTTGTACAGTGGTACCTCAGGTTACATAGGCTTCAGGTTACATACTCCGCTAACCCAGAAATAACGCTTCAGGTTAAGAACGTTGCTTCAGGATAAGAACAGAAATTGTGCTCTGGTGGCGCAGTGGCAGCGGGAGGCCCCATTAGCTAAAGTGGTCTTCAGGTTAAGAACAGTTTCAGGTTAAGAATGGACCTCCAGAACGAATTAAGTTCTTAACCCGAGGTACCACTGTACATATGAAGATTATATGATTTTCATCACAACTTCATGGGGAAATGCACAAGAACCTTCTCTTCAGAGGGATCCCCATAAGGGCCATTGGATTCCAGCTCTAGCTTGAGGAGTGGGGTGGAGGAACGCTGGTCCAGGTTTTTGCAGAATCTGCCCACCAGCAGCTTCTCAGATTGCCTAAGCAAGCAGGCTGGGTGATCAGTCCAGTCCAAGCGGAAAGATCCATTGCCCCCATGTCATGCCAAACCACAGTTTTTTGTTTGTAACTAATGGATGTTCACTGCTTCCCTAGTGGACGTCATTTGCAGAGCCTTGCTTCAGAGACAGCTGGACCTCCATGGTCACTGACTGATGGGGAACCCCCCTTGGCTGTTGCAGTCATGGGGGCATTACTTCCTGGCTAGTAAGCAAGGTACAAATGGGCCAATCTGAGCCAAGGTCATGGGGAATTCCTTTGCTGGCTGGCTGGGCATTGACCACAGCCGGACAGCAACATATAAAATGCCAGCTGCACAAGTTTATCTCCGCTGTGGGTTAAACCACATAGCCTAGGGCTTGCCGATCAGAAGGTCGGTGGTTTGAATCCCTGCGACGGGGTGAGCTCCCGTTGCTCGGTCCCAGCTCCTGCCCACCTAGCAGTTCGAAAGCACGTCAAAGTGCAAGTAGATAAATAGGTACCGCTCCGGCGGGAAGGTAAACGGTGTTTCCGTGCGCTGCTCTGGTTCGCCAGAAGCGGCTTTGTCATGCTGGCCACATGACCCGGAAGCTGTCTGCGGACAAACGCCGGCTCCCTTGGCCTATAGAGCGAGATGAGCGCCACAACCCCAGAGTCGGACACGACTGGACCTAATGGTCAGGGGTCCCTTTACCTTTCCCTTTATTAAAGTTGTGGCATTGTTTTCACCCATACATAGCCTCTGTCTAGTTCTTGCTCTCCCCAACCTGCCTCCTTTCTGCCTGGTGTGTAATAGGGGATTTGATGTTTCGAACAGTTCTCTTGTCCAAATTATGCTTTAAATGCGGCTATTATCACACTAATGTCACGAGCAATGTAAAATGCTTCTAAGGCGGCTGTTGACTTTGGTTTTAATTTTTTTTGGGGGGGGGGTTTCCATTTAGTTTCTGAGTCACCTTGATTTGGACATAGTTATTTAAGGGAGCTGAAGTAACAGGCAGATGGCTTTTCGTCTTTTGTTTAAGCTTAAAGGGCTTACTAGCACTAATCATTTTGAAATTGAATCCTGTGATTATTATGCATTATTTCAATGAATAATGTAGGACTGTCAATTCCTTGGCAGAAATTGCAAGGGAGTACTGTAAATCCAAAAGTGAAATAAAGGCTCTTAAATTTTTTAAGAGTATAGGCTGGGGACATCGCAGTGTCAATCTACATTTCAGTATTTTTCTGAAAGTGAACATATTTAAAAGAGGATCAAATTGAGAAGTATGTTTAGAAGCGAATAATATTTAAGCCCCTTTCTAAAATATGATTAAACTCATTAAGATGCAGGGAAAAGCTTGCATGTATTATTCTCTGATGTGGAAAAAATGGAGTTAGGGAAAATAGACCACTTGTGCGTTAAGTCTCAATGGGATTTTTTTTATCTTGCAAACCGCCTTAAGATCTTATTGATGAAGGGGGGTAATAAGCAAATGCACTCACAACATACATGTTCCCAGGTAAGAGAGTCAGAATTGCAGTGGGACTTACTCCAATGCAAAAGTGAATCACTGCTTTATATTTCAAAGAATCATAGAATCATAGAGTTGGAAGAGACCACAAGGGCCATCCAGTCCAACCCCCTGCCAAGCAGGAAACACCATCAAAGCATTCCTGACAGATGGCTGTCAAGCCTCCGCTTAAAGACCTCCAAAGAAGGAGACTCCACCACACTCCTTGGCAGCAAATTCCACTGTCCAACAGCTCTTACTGTCAGGAAGTTCTTCCTAATGTTTAGGTGGAATCTTCTTTCTTGTAGTTTGAATCCATTGCCCCGTGTCCGCTTCTCTGGAGCAGCAGAAAACAACCTTTCTCCCTCCTCTATATGACATCCTTTTATATATTTGAACATGGCTATCATATCACCCCTTAACCTTCTCTTCTCCAGGCTAAACATACCCAGCTCCCTAAGCCGTTCCTCATAAGGCATTGTTTCCAGGCCTTTGACCATTTTGGTTGCCCTCCTCTGGACACGTTCCAGCTTGTCAGTATCCTTCTTGAACTGTGGTGCCCAGAACTGGACACAGTATTCCAGGTGAGGTCTGACCAGAGCGGAATACAGTGGTACTATTACTTCCCTTGATCTAGATGCTATACTCCTATTGATGCAGCCCAGAATTGCATTGGCTTTTTTAGCTGCTGCATCACACTGTTGACTCATGTCAAGTTTATGGTCTACCAAGACTCCTAGATCCTTTTCACATGTACTGCTCTCAAGCCAGGTGTCACCCATCCTGTATTTGTGCCTTTCATTTTTTTTGCCCAAGTGTAGTACTTTACATTTCTCCCTGTTAAAATTCATCTTGTTTGCTTTGGCCCAGTTCTCTAATCTGTTAAGGTCATTTTGAAGTGTGATCCTGTCCTCTGGGGTATTAGCCACCCCTCCCAATTTGGTGTCATCTGCAAACTTGATCAGGATGCCCTCAAGCCCATCATCCAAGTCATTGATAAAGATGTTGAATAAGACTGGGCCCAAGACAGAACCCTGTGGCACCCCACTAGTCACTTCTCTCCAGGATGAAGAGGAGCCATTAATGAGCACCCTTTGGGTTCGGTCAGTCAGCCAGTTACAAATCCACTGAATGGTAGCATTGTCTAGCCCACATTTTACCAGCTTCTTTACAAGAATATCATGGGGCACCTTGTCAAAGGCTTTGCTGAAATCAAGAAATCTCTGAATGGTTTACAAATAAAGGTCAAATAATAAATATATAAAAAGGATCATGGGTGGCCCTGTGGTCTAAACCACTGAGCCTCTTGGGCTTGCTGATTGGAAGGTCGGCAGTTCGAATCCACATGACAGCGTGAGCTCCTGTTGCTCTGTCCCAGCTCCTGCCAACCTTGCAATTCGAAAGCATGCCAGTGCAAGTAGATAAATAGGTACCGCTGCAGCGGGAAGGTAAACGGAATTTCCATGTGCTCTGGTTTCCATCATGGTGTTCCGTTATGCCAGTAGCGATTTAGTCGTGCTGGCCACATGAACCAGAAAGCTTTCTGTGGGCAAACACTGACTCCTTCGGCCTGAAGCAAGATGAGCGCCACACTCCATAGTCACCTTTGACTGGATTTAACCATCCAGGGGTCCTTTACCTTTACCTTTTACCTTACATAAATAAAATGTTGCATTTTAGTGCAGCACAGGACAATCAGATAAAAAAAAATCCTCTTAAACATCAATATAAACTAAGGGGAAATAATAACTGCTAGCAGATCCAAAATACAATGGAGACAATCATCCCCGCCTAAGGATGTTGGAGAATTATGCCCAAAATGGAAATAGGAGTGGTAATTCCTGCAATTTTCATGAATGGAAACAAAGCAAGCAAATATGAGTACTATTTGCTTTTTCTTTTAGTCCACAAACATTACATAAATATTTACATTATTTTCTGCATAGCTTTTGGCCTCCTCCCATTGAGATGCCTTGGAATTAATAATGTAGTTAATGACTTAAGTTTTGGTCATAGTAGCTTGTGTAGGTTTTAGCAGAAGCTGAACTGCAGTGGAACAGAATCATCACTGCTTGCGATAAACCCAGGCTGGGATGGAAATCACTGCCTCTTAACACCCCTAGCCCCACCCACCAAATATACAGCCACGTATTAATAGGTAGCAGAAACACTCTTATTCTGTTATCTCTGTTGAACAGGATTGCAAGCTGCAAAGTTTCGTGTGGAATTGGGGAGGGGGAGGGTGCTGTCAGGTAAGACAGACAGTCTTGCTAATGTGATGGGACATCCAACATGCAGGTTCTGAAGTTTTGTTGTTTATTTGTTGTTGCCTGGGTGAACAAAGGTATGTTTTCCTTCTGTCTAGCAAGGAGGAAGGGGAACGTCTTTGCAAGTACACATGTTGGAGTTGCTTCCATGAACTAAACAGTGTGTTACAGTACGCCTAGCTGCATTTGTGTGCTATATTGTAGAGTGTCAGGCTCCTATCTGATTGTGAGTTGCCTTTCTCCCTGCCAGACCCCCTCCCCTCTTGGTGCCAGACATCAAAATGACTAGGCTTTGAACATGTTTTTTCCTCCGCCTTTGTTCACCTTAGGGATCTCTACGAAAATCATCCTGGACCGAAGGCACAAATGCCTGAGATATTTTTCTGGCAAGTTATTAAATCTTCATTACAAGACTATACTGGTCTAGAAACAGATTCATTTTTATGCAACCTTCAGTTTTCTCTGAAGACTTAGTGTTAAAATATTTTAATTTAGAAGTCCAAAGTTGATTAACATGGTGCACTCGTTCGGACATGTATAGTGTGTGTTGTGCCTAACCTGCTTGGAGCCATGCTACATACTTGTAAGGAGAGGAACATGCAAAAAACAGGGTTGAATTTAACTGGTGGTGACCAGTGCTGCTGAGGAATGCTACTTCCCTACACACAAGAAATCCCATACCTTTGAAGGGCCTGCAAATTTAAAGCCAGGAAGATGATTTTGAGGAAGTGGTTGTTCATTCTCTCTCTCTGTCTCTTTCTCTCTTTCTGTGTGTGTGTGTGTGTGTGTACGTGTGTCCAACTTTCCATCTTCAGAGGACAAGGGTATGGACATAGCAGAAGTGTCAGAGCATGAGGGAGAGTTAGCCACATGCTGAACACAGTGGCAGAGGCATGGGAAGGTCAGGTGGTACCCGGTGCAGAAAATTGATTGTCAACCCCCCCCCATTGATTCCCCCCCTGCAAAAATGGTTTTACGTTATTTCATATTTTCTTACAAAGGAATAATAACAAGTAATAATAATAATAAAACTTTTATTTATATCCCCCCTCCCCGGCCGAAGTCGGGCTCAGGGTGGCTAACATCAGATACATAACATTGGTATAAAATCAAACAATAATTAAATTACCTCCTAAAAACATCTCAAAATCAAATTAAAGTCTAATTAGATGGCTTTCCACAGGGTTAGGGTTGGGAACAGTAAGTGTTCTCTGAACTGAAATTTCAGCCTTCATGACATAGGAAAACAGCCAAGTGAACAGCTATTTTGGTGGAGGAGGGTCAAGATATTAACCGATATGCATGAAATTTCATATATAGCTATATAATCCCTAGTATAGTAAGATAAGACCTTTGGAGCAGGCATTTTTTAAAAAGTTTTTTATGAACCGCCCTAGTAGGGTAGTAATTGTTCCTTAATAATTTGTCACCCCCTCCATTATGGAACATGGGGCGAACCGTCCCCTACGCCCCCTTGCTACGCCCCTGCACAGTGGTCCCCATTACCCCAGAAGCTCCATACCCCAAGTCTATTCTGCAAACAACTCTATGGTCTGAGGATGTTGCATTGCCACACTCTAATGCTAAGGACTCAAGTACAGAAGCTCCAGCCGAACCAGTGCTTCCTCTTGATAAGTCTTTGACTGCTAAAATGGGCAATGAGTCTTTAGCTAGAAGAGTGCCACCCACAGGTGAAGAGGAGGAGGAGGAGGAGGAGGAGGAGGAGTTTGGACTAGATATCCCCCCTTTCACTCCCCTTAAATAGTCTTAAAGCGGCTAACAATCTCCTTTCCCTTTCTCCCCCACAACAAACACTCTGTGAGGTGAGTGAGGCTGAGAGACTTCAGAGAAGTGTGACTAGCCCAAGGTCACCCAGCAGCTGCATGTGGAGGAGCGGGGAAGCGAACCCGGTTCACCAGATTACGAGTCCACTGCTCTTAACCACTACACCACGCTGGGCGGAGGCAGAGTTGCAACCACCCTTGAGGTTTGCCTGCTGCGTTATCTGCTGAGGGAGCAGCATTCTGAACTTCTTTCAGCTCCACGTGAAGCTGCACCACCTGCTCTACCTACCAGAGCAGAACACAACCAAACCCAACTACACCCTGCCACATTTCATGCCCTCCAACATTTCTCTGATGAAAATAGGGACAGTCTATTGTACATTGGGTAGCTTCTCCCGTGTTCTGCTACAGTGGAACTTCTTTCTGAGTAGACAGCATTGGGCTCCATTTATGATAAAGGAATAAACATGCCACACTTTTCCTAAGAAATGGCTGGCCATTGAAGCATTGCAATTGAATAAATTAAAGCGGATTGGCGACCTTTTCCTTCAAAATCACAGGAAGGGCTTCGTATGTAAGCCTCGTCTTTTCCTTCATTTTATTTTCATTACAAACAGGACTCCATTTTTGCAACTGCATACACATGCCCCACTTTCAATTGTTCTTCAAGATGTGGAGAGGAGGAAAAAAAGGGAAACCGGGACATTCTGGGATCAAATAAGAAACCAGGACGGCTTTTGCAATTCTGGAACTGTCTCTGGAAAATCGAGACGATTGGGAGGGTATGAGATTTTCTAGTACTGAAATATTGCTGTTTGAGCAGTGGGGGGATGCAATATCGGTGACCAGTGGAAGACAGGAGTGCCTGGTGTGCTGTGGTCCATGGGGTCATGAAGAGTTGGACACGACTAAATGACTAAACAACAACAACAAAAAGGAAACCCCTACAGCTTCTCCACAACAAATGAATAACTATGCTTTCATTCTGTGACAGAATCATCATATGGAGAATGTTTTTCCTGCCTCTTTGAGGTACTTGCTAAATTCAGTACAGTGCTCATGACAATTCCCAGCACATGGATTTACAACACATATACTGTCCTCTAAGAACTAATGCACTGTAGCAGCTCAATAAGCTTAACAGCCCAGAGACTACCAAGTCTATATGTTTCAGTCGACATAATGGACTAGAGCAGATCCTCTGAAGCCAATTTACTTTGGTTAGTAAACAAGGATTTTTTTTTTTTTAAGAAAAGGAAAGAAAAGCAAAAAAAAAAAAAAAAGCAAACGAATCTTGCAGTTGAGCTTTGCTTCCTAGGCTTTTGCTTCTGTGCACTTGACAGCGAGTTCATGTTAAAGGCTGCAGAACCTTGCCTGAAAAGGGATTGTTTTTGTCATTGTCTTGTTGGGCTGTGTGTGTGATGAAGGAGAACCATACCGGGGTGAAGGTGTCTTCTTCTGTTTGTCCCCGTGTCAGTTTCAGGTTACTGGTTAGTTTTTCTAGTAGGGCTGTTTCCCATACTACTTGGTACCATTGGTCCATGTTTACTCCTGACAGGTCTTTCCAGTGTCTGGTTATGATGTTTCTGGCTGCTGAGAGTAGATGGATTATGAGTTCTTTGTGTTGTAAGTGGGCATTATTGTCTTGGAAGATGTTTAGTAAGACCAATTCTGGGGTGGTTTCTAGCACTTGCTTGGTTATTTTACATATTTCTCGTATGGTTGTTGTCCAGAATGGTTGGATTTTGGGGCACTCCCACCACATGTGGAAGTATGTGCCTGTGGAGGTGCACCCTCTCCAGCATTTTGGTGAGGTTCCTGGGCGTATTAGCGCTAATTTTCTTGGTGTTAGATACCACCTGTAGGTTAGTTTTAGGGTGAGTTCTCTTCTTTTCGTTGATATGGATTTAAAGGGGGGTTTAGACCACATTCTGGTCCATTGGGTGGGGTTGATTTTGTATCCTATGTCATCCTCCCATTGTTTTTTGATTGTGTCTAGGGAGCTCGTGGGATTTTTGAGTAGTATTTTGTATATTGCGGATACCAACCCTCTGCCGTGTCCCTTTGTCATTAGGATGAGGTTGTTGTTGTTGTTGTTCAGTCGTTCAGTCATGTCCGACTCTTCGTGACCCCATGGACCAGAGCACGCCAGGCACGCCTATCCTTCACTGCCTCCCGCAGTTTGGCCAAACTCATGTTAGTAGCTTCGATGAAGACAATGACAAAAATCTACCAACAGCATACAAATCAATATGGCTAACCTGATCAAAAACACCCACCCACCCCACTCACACAGGAAACCAAAGATCACCACAGCCAACCACAAATGAACAATCACACCCTACGCCAATCCCGACCTCTCTCACCGCCAAAGAAGCACAAGCGAACAACAGAGAACCTACACAAACAATGCTGACACCAAACCCTACATATATTAAGGAAAATAGAAACATCGTCACCCCACCTCACCCATCCCCCCATCCCACCCACCTCTTTCCCCCTTTTCTCCCTAATGTCTCAACAACTAAAACTGATTTATAGAAATGTTACATAAAAAAACCCGAGAGAGACATTACACACACTTTTGTAAATCAAGAAAATCTTAAATAAATAAATAAAAGGATTGTTTAATACAAGGGTCCCCAACCTTTATGAGGCCCATGAACACATTTTGAAATTGGACAAATGATCCTTTTCATCACAAGAAATGGCTGCCACAGGGGCCTGATTAGTTGTAAAGACCAAGTATGTTGCCCAATAAACTGAGTACAAGGCAGAGGCTGGGTCTCTGCCTCAAATGTCAAATCTGACTCCACATAGCACCAGAAAATACCAATTTTACAGAAGGAAATTTAGAAAACAGATGTCAAATTGTTAGAAGGCACCAGTGGAGCTGGAAAATACAGCAGAAGGAAAATAATAAAAATATATTAATAATAATGCTGCTGTATTTTACAAGAGAGTTGTACACAGGAAAATACCCATTTCTCAGAAGGAAGTCTGGTGCATCATTCTTAAGCTTACCCAAGCACATCCAACCAGGCAATCTGCACCCGAAATACCTACCCCAAACCCCACAAAATCACACACTCAACAATTAAACCAGGAAATGGACCCATCTCTCCTTCAAACATTCGTTGAAAGTTCTTCAATCAATTGATTTATCCGTTTTAGTACCTATCAACTCAAAGCAAAGGAGCTTCTTTTTTATTTGGACACTGCCATAGATGGTTTGCTTCTCACCGACAGTGCTGACGTTGTAAAATAAACCTGCGTTGCAACTGACATTAGCCAAACAACTCAGAAATCTGGACAGCATTACCCAGTGGACCACACATTCTGAGTTGACTTTACCCAGCCAGGCATGAAACATCTCAGGATTCCTCCCCTGCTTTGACTTTGTACAGCTCTCTTGTGACATACAGCAGCAGAACTCAGATGTGATTTTCTTGAAGAGCACCCCATCCCCTTTTTTGTAGGGTAGGAAGTGTTTAGATTTCCTAAACTACGAAGTGCAAAGGATTGCTGAAGGAATGGGCTCGCCCAAATTGGCTGGTAAGGTCTTTGGGTACCCCAGTCTTATTTATTTATTTAGAAACATAGTTAGCTGCCATAAAATGAGTCAGATCAATGATGTATCTAGCTTAGTGCTGTCTACTCTGACTGGCAGAAGACCTCCAGGGCTTCAGATTGGAGCTTTTCCAAAGCCTACCTAGGGATGCCAGGGGTTGAACCAAATACCTTCTTCATGCAATTTAGAAGGTTTACAAATGCTTGATCTAAAAAGCTCTCCAAGTGGTGTGCAAATACAATTAGAGTCAAAACACAGGTAAATTGAATTAGAAATAAAACATAGCTTAAAACCTTAAATAGGGCAAAACCAAGATATGCAAGATATTAATGTCTTTGGAAGCTTTTTTGTCACTTGAATTTCCTCATGCAATGTGGACAGCCTGCAACAGCCATGATCGTCGCCTCTGGCCCATTGGTATCTTGTGGGATTTCACAAGGCACCAGTGGAGCTGGAAAGGTCAGCAGAAGGAAAATAACAATAATAAGTGAAAATCAGAGAGAGAGAGAGAGAGAGAGAGAGAGAGAGAGAGAGAGAGAGAGAGATGACATCTAATGAACTGGTAGATGACGGAACAGTGTTAGTGAGACAATTAAAACCCTGTAATTCCTGTGCTCACTGAAGTCAACGCACATTAATAGTCTTGAAGCTAACAAACCCCTATAGGACTTCATAATGACCTCGTTCTACTTCAGTGATGACCTTCTCAATAGAGGAAATGAAACATCATAATAAAAAAAGATGGATCATATGTTATAGAAAAGTATAACGTTAAGTGGTTTATGATGGCTTGGTAAGCTGTTACTGTCAGGGTGCTGCCAACGGCTCCTGGCTGATTGCCCAGGAAAGTATACAGACAAGGAAAGGTTTCTTACCATCCCTTTTTATTTCAATATTTACAGAGAGGGGCTATAGAACCCAGCCTCTTGGATAATGGCATTGTTCCAAATGAATCCTCCACCCCCGTCTCTCCCACTTCCTCATTCGTCACTTCTATGGGTGCTGCTATGTGCCCTCTGTCTTTGAGCTCTTTGCTCTCCTATTTTTAAGGCTCGCCGGATACTGGGAGATGGTGGGTCTGGAATGCTTTCTAATGATGACTTGTCAGCCAGTTGCTACTCTGGCTCTGCCTGCTCCTCTCCCATGATTTCCCAACTTTCCCCCTCATCTGCTTCTGAGCTGCGACCTCCCGCAAACCCCTGCTGTAAATCTAGATTCTCTTCCCCTTCCTCTTCCCTGGAAGGGTCAGGATGGGGAGGTGGTCTCCAACACTCCTCCTCCTCTTTCCAGCCCCTGACATCACTGCTCTCTCCAAAGTCCTCCTCCTCTGCCCAGGCCCTGACAGTTATCTAATCATTCCAGTATTTGAGTATATAAGTCAAAAGTCACAATGTGTGTGCACGTATGAGTCTAAATTAGTAAAATGCAGCATAGTCAGAAAATATGCTGCAATGTTATTAATACTACAGTTCCTCAATATATATTTTGATGGCATCCATCTGTCTCTGGAGACAATGGGAGTGTGTGTGCCTTTGAGGGTAAAGTTAAATTACTCTGGCTTTAGAGACAGATACAAGAGAGACATGTTTTGTTGCAGTTACAGGTGGGTAGCCGTGTTGGTCTGCCATAGTCAAAACAAAATAAAAAAATTCTTTCCAGTAGCACGTTATTTAAGGATCTGGTGACTTCTGTTTCAGTGTATCTGAAGAAGTGTGCATGCACAAGAAAGCTCATACCAAGAACAAACTTAGTTGGTCTCTAAGGTGCTACTGGAAAGAATTTTTTATTATGTTTTGTTGCAGTTTAGGCAGATGAAGGTGGCCAGTTTTGCTGCTGCAGATACACAATGGCATTTCATTTCTGTGCTCCTTCTGATGATCATTCCTCTTCTGCTCACTGCTGTGGTAACACAAACTGACTGTCTGTCTCCAGGCACTGTGGTCATCTGCAAGGGATTCCCATACAGTGGGGCTGATGTTGCCAGCCTTCATGCCATGTTTGCAGACATCTTTATAACCCAGAGTTGGCCTGTCAACAGGCCTGATGGCTGAAACAAGATCCAGGTCAATTGAATGCCCCTAACTGGCTGGTCACCGAAGAATTGATGCTTTTGGATTATGGTGCTGGAGGAAACCCTTGAGAGTCTTCAGAGTCCCATGGACTGCAAGAAAATCAAACCTATCAATTCTTAAGGAAATCAGCCCTTAGTGCTCACTGGAAGGACAGATCCTGAAGCTGAGGCTCCAATACTTTGGCCACCTGGAAAAGACCCTGATGTTGGGAAAGATGGAGGGCACAAGGAGAAGGGGACAACAGAGGACGAGATGGTTGGACAGTGTTCTCAAAGCTACAACATGAGTTTGACCAAACTGCGGGAGGCAGTGGAAGACAGGAGTGCCTGGTGTGCTCTGGTCCATGGGGTCATGAAGAGTCAGACACGACTAAACGACTAAACAACAACAAAGTCTCTCAACCATTTCTCCACTCTTCAGTTGGTCGGTTGCTGCATCTGTATCCTTGCCTCAGCCTCAGAGGAGAAGGCATGGGAAGTGAAAGCTGAAAGATAGCCAAAGTCCAGGGACTGCCAGGTGCCAAATTTGTGAACCTGTGGTAGAAAATGGCTGCGCGGAGGTGGGTGCCTGCCAGAGAAGAAGCTGCACATCAAAGTCCAGGCCAGCATCCTTATTTTCATTTGAGGAATGCTGGTGCTATGCTCATGGGTCATGATGACTAAGGATGCAAGAAGGCATTGATTTCTATTCTGGTCTGTATTTGTTGCATGGAGTGCTCTTTCTGTACTGCTGCAGCCAGACCTCCGACAAAAGCTATATTATTTTCTCACTGTCCACTGCAGTGGAAACTTACATGATTAATTTTGAAATTAACTTCATTATTGTTACATTATTCCACACAATTGGTTCAGCGCAAGGAAAACACAATGCAATTCAGGAGGGAGGAGTAATTAATTACATATCAGTTGCAAACGGATAAAAACAACAGTGAATACCAATCACGTTCCCCGAATTGATCTTCATTCTAGACCTGGGATGAATAAGCATTTTCAAAAAGTTCTGGTCCCATTTACATTTCCACCAGCGTTCTCCGACATCCTTAGTCCTGACCCACCAGTTGAAGGCTGACCCACCTTCTTCTTCCATACTTGATATTTTGAATCAGGTGACTATTGCATTATACACTCGGGCTGCAAAGACAGGAATAAAATAGTAACGGAGGAGGAAGTCAATATTTGCTTTTGAATATTAAAAATAGGATCAAAGATCTGGTGCATCACTTCAGTCAATTAAAATTTTAATAGTGAGCTAACCTTGTTACATAGATGTGATAGATATTTCCCATTAATTCAGGCCTCCGATTATGGTAAACATATAAGATAAATGGGAAGAGCTTCTCTTAATAAAACTGAGAGGAGTTTGATGCAGTCTTTCATTTTAATATACAGACAAATGGAGAGTGGGAGTTCTCCTTCCTGGAGAATGCGATCTTTCTCATAAAAAAATAAAATAATGGAGATGAATTATATTAACACAGAGCATTAATATTATGTTAATGTAAATCCCACCAGTCTTGCCTCCTGGAGTGATCAAACGAAAGACCCTAATTTTGTAAAAGTTAATTGGTTTGCCAATTATATGCCTCCAAAAATGTAAACTAATGTAAATGCACTAGTATCTTTACAAGATGATATAAATCAAGGAGATGTGGGGGGGGGAAATCCCCATAAAGGTCAAGATAATTCATAGATACAATCCTGTGTTTCAGAAGCATTCGGGAGTTCTGAATGTGTTTGTTATCTCTCATGAACTAAGGTGCTCATCCGTGAAGCCACCCTCAAATAATGAGCCCAGGATAATTGATTCAAGCCACGAAGAAACAAAAGAGAGGAAAAACGAAAGCACCCTCGACATCCATCAGCAATGCATTTTCAAAGCAAATGCTGCACAAAGATTATTTCAAAGCGGGCCAAGTTGAAAAGCCTGCTGAAAATCTATTTAGATAACTACTTGTTATTTTTTTAATAACTTGCTCTTCGGCAAACACCTTTTGTCTTGTTAAGAGTTTTGTGACCAATGTGAACTTCTTGCCGGTTAGATTTTAAAAGACCCATCACTTTAGAACTGACTAAAGATGCTCCTTGTTCCCCACCTTTACACACATACACAAACATACACTTTGGCATTGGTGATTCACAATGAATCTTAACCCTTCCCACCCCCAAATCGTCATTCAATAGAAATATTTGAGCCAATCTTCTCAGAACTAAGGAAACACAGTGGGAGTCATTTTAATTAGACACCATTCATGGATTCAAAGCATTCAGGGATTTTATGTAATGGACTCAAGGTGGGTCATGACAAGATTGGGCTGACTTCACCTATTAGAAAGTTTGCTCAGTTACTGAGCCAAACCACCAACTTTCCGATTTCACACAGCCCCAACCACCATATAAAATCTCAGGAAAGCTGTTTCGCTTTACAAGGGAGAATCCTGCTCCAAATGCTACCCTCCAGAGAAACTAACGGTACAATTCTATAGTTCTTGAGAGAGTGTCCCAGGGGTCATAACAGAGATTGGATCTGCCCGTCCAACAATGTGCACTGAGCTCTAATGCTAAAGAGGGAAACCTATTGTCAAAAAGAGAAAGCTCTCTCAGCTGTGATGTTGGTTGGGCGGAGGGGGAAAAGAAGCATGTTGGGAGCATTCTGGGAAGTGGCTTTAGGAAAAAGATCTTGGTCCTCCTCTGTACCTGCAAACTGTGGGTTGATTTAGGCACTTAGTGGATTTGATACAAAGGATCTTGATCTCGTTTCATGCCTCCAAACTGGACTGGGTGGGATTTTGAGACATTTCTGAACATGCATATATATTTTCTCCTTTTCCCTCTTATTGTTTCAAATGCAGGGGAAATCAGATTAAAGAGAGAGAGAGAGAGAGAGAGAGAGAGAGAGAGAGAGAGAGAGAGAGAGAGACCAGTGCATTCCTCCACTCTCACAGCCAGTCTGTTTGCTTGAGCCCTGTAAGGTGTTGCATAAAATGTTAGAAAAATGTTAGAACCATATTTGAATGTCCTCCTGCTCTAATATTTTCTGGGTGCCTCTTCTGATATCCTCTCCTCACCCAGCTAAAGGGGTCTCGCTGATCACCCAACAGCAACTGAATAATGGAGTCGATGGAATGCAAATGTCCTATCTTTCTAATATATGGACATGGCAGATTCCTTTCAAAGCATGGCAAAATTTCCAGAAAAAATCCTATATGTCAGTATAGCGACACAAAATTCCTCCGATGCAGTCAAACGTTTACACAACTGTCGCCAGATGGACCATCTCCCACAGAAAGGCAATTTAAATGCAAAGGCTGCTGAACTTTGGAAATATTTGTTATTGTATAGCAGCGTCTTTGTACAGCCAGGGAAATTTGGCTGCTTTGTATATTGCCCATATGGCTTTCTATCTACAGTTGGAATGCTTATTTTTAGAAAAGAAATAACACTTTCCCTCTCTCAGCAGCCCCACAGCTGTTAGTTTAGATGTCAGCATTCTCGGCCTTTTGGCTAAGATCAAGTGTAGCATGGCAATCAGATAATAATAATAATAATAATAATAATAATAATAATAATAATAATAGTTAAGAGTCAGAATACCTACAACTAGCTCTAAGAGGGCCACAGGTTCACCATCCATGGCTTAGAAGGTCACAAGAACAAAAGCAAAGGAGAAAAATTGAAGGCGCCTCTATATCAATTGGTCAGCCAGCCAACTGATCTATCAAGCTTGATATTATTTATCCCAGCCTTTCTCAAGCTTGGGTCCCCAGATGTTGTTGGACTACAACTCCCATCATCCATAGCTAGCAGGGGCAGCAGTCAGGGATGATGGGAGTGGCAGTACAACGACATCTGGGAACCCAAGATTGAGAAAGGCTGATCTACACTGACTGTCCAGGATTTTCGACAGAGGGTGTTCTGTCATGGAATTCTACTCAATATTGACCCAGAGCACAACTCTGACATATAGTTAGCAGAGTAAAAACATAAACATGTTGCAGGATTCCCCAAAAAATAGACCAGAGGCAATTATATTTCATCCAGCAGAGCTTTACTGCTACTGAAGGCAAATGAGCATAATGGTCACAAATCCAATACATTCAGGATTGGCACTGTCCATAAGAAATACAGTTGCAGCAGACTTAACTTAAACTTATAAAGGTAAATGTAAAGGGACCCCTGACCATTAGGTCCAGTTGCGGATGACTCTGGGGTTGCGGCGCTCATCTCGCTTTACTGGCCGAGGGAGCCGGTGTACAGCTTCCAGGTCATGCAGCCAGCATGACTAAGCTGCTTCTGGCGAAACCAGAGCAGCCCACGGAAACCGGAGCAGTACCTATTTATCTACTTGCATTTTGACGTGCTTTCGAACTGCTAGGTTGGCAGGAGCAGGGACCGAGCAATGGGAGCTCACCCCGTAGCGGGGATTCAAACCGCCGACCTTCTGATTGGCAAGCCCTAGGCTCTGTGGTTTAACCCACAGCACGACCTGCATCCCAACTTAAACTTATAATAACTTATAATAAGATTAAACCTTAACACTATATACAGAACACCACACGAGAAGAGAGATAGAAAGAGAAAGTGAAATCCAGGCTCCTTCTGGCCTTACTTTTATAGTCAGCATGGCAGAACCAGTTTAAATCAGCTGTACTCAGCTTCTCTGAAGGTATAACCCAAACATCATGAACCATCTGCTTGCTTCTTTAACACAGAGAAGCTTCCAGAAGCTTCTTGAATTAATTAGAATAGGAAAGAGCTCTACACATGAAATCAATACTTTCTGCACTAAGAAATGCAAACTGACATGTTCCTACCTGCAACCTGAAGATGCCAAGGACTGAACCATTGGCCCTTTGCATAAAAAGCAGATGCTCTAACATAGGAACCTGGGAAACTGCCTTCTGTTGAGTCCATCCAGTTCAGTGTTGTCTACAATGACTTGCAGCAGGTCTCTAGGATTTCGGACATGGTTCTGTCCCAGCCTTTCCTATGCTATTTCCCCAGATGATTTTTCAAATAGTGTTGTCTATTTGGGAGGTCTGTCTGTTCTTGTGTTTTCCTGGAAGCCCAAATGGGGAAATATGTCTCTTTTTGTTACATTTGTAGCAGCTCTTCACCTCCATTTCTATGTGACATCCCGAAAGTTACATTGACCATGAATGGGTTTCAATCAAGAACATCTTAGCATATTCTGCTTACAGAACCGTGTAAATACACGTTCCTGTATGTGCAAACATTGCCCTGTGAATGAATCTGAGGAAGGCAAACAACAGCTCAGAGGTGAGGAACCTTATCTTAATCCTTCTTTGGCTAAGAATAGCCTAGCCCCCCCCCAATTGCTGTGATCAATATCAGATTATATAGTGCACACACTGCATGGTGCTGGTCTTGAGGGTCATTTAAAAAGTCACTCTTCCCTTCCTTATTCTGTTGCAAGATGAATCTGAAGGCCAATTTGAATACATCCTACAAATATTTGACTTACTTGAATGTTTGCAAGCGATTAAGGCCCTGTTATTATTTGAAATCATCGTAGTGTCTTTCCTTTGACTTTGACGGACTCTGTTTTAGCCTTATAGACTTATACGTCCTAAATTTAGCATAAACATGTACAGTGAAACAGGGTATATAGAGAATCTTCTACTAGTTAACCTGTCAATATATCTAGATCTAGATCTAGATCTACCTGTGTGTGTGTCCAAAAGTTGCTTCTTTTATCCTGCAGTGTTCCCTCGGATTCCGCTAGCGGTACTTCTGAGAACTCTGTTCTCCAAATGTTCTGGCAGACAGAGGAGCTAATGTCTCATACAACATTAATAAGGCAAAGTGTTGACATAATAAATTGTAATTCTTTTAGATCCACAGCATGAGGACATCAGTGAGCAGATGTTTGGGATAATGCATCATGATTGTCCTGAAAGAGCTATTGCTCCATATCGGGACAATCCATAATAAGGAGTTATTAAAAAGTTTGCCTAGCTTCCGTCTGTCGTCTGAGATCTGTGTTGCAAAGCTTGCGGAGGCAGAGCAGTACATCATTTCTGAAGGTGCACATGGGAAACATGATGGCAAAGTACTTCTTCTACTTCTTTTTCTTTCTGTTCCTCATCCCTGTCCTATAGGAACCTTCTTGTGTGGACAACCCTTATGTGGACAACAGCAGATGTTCCCTCCTCATAGTTGCCTTCAAATGGAGATGTTCACTTCTCTGGCGGCACTTGCTGTAGTCCTGTACTGTCCAGTGCATGACATTTCTGTTTTCTGTTTGTTCTAATTGTGGGAATTGAACTCTAGTTCCCATTTGCAAACTATGTGGAAGACAGTCCTGGATTGCTGGACCCTTCAATTAATTCTCTTTCCCCATCCTGTAAAAACTATGCAAGACACTCTCTTTCAAAGTCTAAATAACATATACATTTTATTTGCAGTAATGCAGGTATTATTATTATTTTATTATTTGTACCCTGCCCATCTGGCTAGGTCCCCCAAGCCACTCTGGACGGCTTCCAACAAATATTAAAATACATTAAAATACAGGTAGGTGATCCTTAAGTTACTAAAATGTCTTACACAGATTAAGCTGTTACAGACTAACTCTTGACTCTGAGGTGGACAGCAACACAACACAACACAACACAACACAACACAACACAACACACCTACTGCTCTGAGTGCTAAGACTGTCACTGCTGTACCAATTGCCATAACTATCATTTGGGTTTTCACCTAACTCATAGCAATCGTCACAACTTCGTAAGGCTGATAGGGATTTGGTAAGCCTAGTCTTGGTCAGAGGGGATGTTGTAGCGTCCACCTGCCCCTCCACAGATAAGTATATCCTGTTAAAAGGATCTGGGAAGAGTGGCTGCTGTTCGATGTCGAGACGGGGGCTAGGGTCATGCCACTCCTCCAATGGGGACCTCTTGGGGAATGCCCAAATTGAACGTAGGTCATAGGGCATCCCCAACCTCGCTGTCTTCACCCTTGGAAACACTCCCAGTGGACGGGCAGGAGTGACATGTACCGTTGCTTACCTCAATGCCTATGGACAAACCTTCACAACTGTAACCAATAAAGTTGTGGCCTTATTTGATCCCCAAACTAATGTGCTGTGTATTGTCTAGTTATTTGCACCTTAGAGAATGGGGTGGCCACGGGGCCTCGCCACACAAGTTATTTTGTTTATTATACAGGCATTGGGTAGGATTACCGTATAACCTTATATTACACAATAAGATACACATCGGACGATGCGATTAACACATTGAGAGGGCACCCATGGCCTTCAAGTTCTCTATTTAGTAAAAGGCAGACACCCAGAGCCACTTACAAAAAAATACACTCCCTTCCCTCAGACTTACCATCTTAAAAGACACGACACAAAAGGTAAATTTATTGGGAGGGAGGAGGAAGTAAGCAATCACAGGAACAGGTTCTTTGTTCTTCTGATAAGTGGCTGGGAGTGGAATAGTTGGAG
Organism: Lacerta viridis; assembly: GCA_900245905.1. NCBI lineage: Eukaryota > Metazoa > Chordata > Lepidosauria > Squamata > Lacertidae > Lacerta > Lacerta viridis. The sequence continues at coordinate 135,623 of OFHU01000426.1, forward strand.
GACAGGAGGAGCAAATTTTTTAAAAAAAATGGCTGCTATTTCCACTTTGGTGGTGGCCCTGCAGCCTTCCTCCCTCCTCCTCTGCTGCAGCCTGGTGGAATGGCAGATGCCAATGATGACTGTTGGAGGGAGGAACGTGGCCTCTGAGCACAGATCACTGTTATCCTACATCTCTTCTCTGTTGGACTAAAGCTCTCATTGGCTATGCTGACAAGATGGAGGGGAGATGCATTTTCAGCATGGCTTCCTACCTCTCTTTCCAGCCACATTTGGGGAGCCAGAGATCCTTCATCCTTCTACCAGTAGTCGCCCAGGGTCATAATACACCTCCTGTTTTTGCAGCTTCCCTAGAATCATAAGTGCAGAGACTGCCAACATGAACCTGTCAGACAGCGATACATTGGTGGGTAACATATTCTGCAGGCCACCATTATTGGGGAATTGCTAATGGCTCTCTTTAAATATGTTTGCCTTTGCATGCTTGTGTTTCATGCCTTTTTGCGGACCTCTTTATCTAAAAAACTATTAACTTCTGAAAAGTTGGAGGTTATTTACAGTTCCATACATTAAAAGCACAGTGGTGGAAGTTATCGCCGCAAGAGCGGCTGGCACACCCCATAAAGGGGCACTTTTATAGCTGGTTCTAGGCGCATGAGATGCATATAGCAGAATTTGCTTCCCTTGACAAAACTGTATTGTACCAAAATGGTGTAAGGAACTGGCAACGTTTCAGCAACTGCTGGAGGTCTTCTTCAAACCCCAAGTTACTTCCGAAAGGCTGACCAACAACTTTGGCGGTGGCGGTGAAGACTCAGAAAGTCAATTATAATCCTTTTGTTGTTGTTCTGCATTCAGCGAAAATCTTTTGATGTGAATGTTGTATACTAAACTGCGCGTCTCCTCAGCACAGAAACAATTCCATTTAAACAATCTGTACATAAGGAAAAAAACGGTACAATGTATTCCTTTACATTAAAGTAAAGGTGTGTGTAGGATTGCAACCCAGCCAGACGGGTGAGGTATAAATAGTAGTAGTAGTAGTAGTAGTAGTAGTAGTAGTAGTAGTAACCAGATGATTCAACTAACAGCGCATGTCTACCCTGAAGTAAATTCCATTTGATTCAATGGGACTTAGAGCCAAGTAAATATGTATAGGATGCCAGCATAATGCAAAATTTGTATCATTAAACATTCATTATGGGGTGGCAAGAAACGAACATGATACATTTTCTGTGTAAAAATTGTTCTAAGCCCTCTCCTTACTCTAGAATTTGCTATGCCTTCGCCGAGAATCCCACCCTAGGATTATGGTGAACCTACAGATGTTAAAACAAAATAAAAAAATAAAAAATCCTTCCAGTAGCACCCTAGAGACCAACTAAGTTTGTTCTTGCTATGAGCTTTCATGTGCATGCACACTTCTTCAGCTACACTGAAACAGAAGTCACCAGACCCTTCTATGACTTCTGTTTCAGTGTATCTGAAAAAGTGTGCATGCACACAAAAGCTCATACCAAGAACAAACTTCTTGTTGTTCAGTCGTTTCCAACTCTTCGTGACCCCATGGACCAGAGCACGCCAGGCACGCCTATCTTTCACTGCCTCCCGCAGTTTCGATAAACTTAGTTGGTCTCTAAGGTGCTATTGGAAGGATTTTATTATTATTATTATTATTTTTTTACTATGGCAGACCAACACGGCTACCTACCTGTAACTGGAACTACAGACGTTACTTTTACTTTCAGCAGACACTTGTCTGTAGACTTATTCTGATATCTGGGTCACTGAGATGCCACAAAGCACTTCAGGACTCCTTGATTTAACCTGTGCTGCCTTATAGCTAGCCTGCTTTCCCTCCAAGGCATCCCACTTCACCTAGGGGTTTGGATTTCATCTGAATCAGATGCACACTGTGAAGAAGAAGAAGAAGAAGAAGAAGAAGAAGAAGAAGAAGAAGAAGAAGAAGAAGAGTTTGGATTTGATATCCCGCTTTTCACTACCCGAAGGAGTCTCAAAGCGGCTAACATTCTCCTTTCCCTTCCTCCCCCACAACAAACACTCTGTGAGGTGAGTGGGGCTGAGAGACTTCAGAGAAGTGTGACTAGCCCAAGGTCACCCAGCAGCTGCATGTGGAGGAGTGGAGACACGAACCCGGTTCCCCAGATAACGAGTCTACCGCTCTTAACCACTACACCACACTGTGCTCATCCTCGGCCAATCCAAATAGCTGAAAAGGACTGGTGCAGCTGTGTAGTTTTCCTTGCTGTTTTCCCACTCCAGGTTACGTGCTGCCGTGTTGAACTGGGAATGCAGGGCAGCTCCTGTGTGGCTGTTGCCCTTAGTTTTTCTTTCGAAAAGAGAGAAAGGGGAAGAGGAGATAGAGGCCAAGACTGAGCATGACACCTCCATTCAGATATACTTGTAAACATGGGAAATTGTAGGTCTTAGTTCGTTCACAGAATGAGACAAATTGCCCTGAAATAACAGGGATTTACCTTCCCAGCAGGTCTTTTGTTTGTAGGATGTCTTCCTTAACGCAAACCACTGCGGCCTTTGTGGTTCTGGTGTCTGCCTTGTGTTATTGATTTGCATGTAATTGGCAAACCCTGTTGCACTATTGACAGTTCATCCACTTTATCTTGCTGGAGAGAACTAGTGGGATTGTCTCAGCCTGTAAGGTTGACAAATCTTCTCTTGCCATAACTATCATGCTTTGTATCTGCTGTGTATTTTAGTTTTTTGGTTTTTTGTTAAGCCACACTCATGCCTGGAACATTCAAGCATCATCCATCTCTTGCAAGCAATACTTTCCAAGTGGAAAAAAAAACCCAAACCCATAAGGCACCCCTACAATTTTACAGGGAATGACATAGAGGTTTATGAAGAGCCTGCTGGGAAGTCTGCCTGCTGTCCACAGACGGGTTCAACTGACACAATTGCACATGCTAACAGACAAAAATGAAGCTTTTAAGCCATTAAATCTCAATCAGGCACCTTAGAACCAGTCCTTCTATTATAGGAATTAGGAAGAACAGCACTGTTTTCTTTTCGGCCATCTGAAATTGATTTGAAAATGGCAAGTAATTGCTCTCAAGTGACATGATTGCCCTGGTAAATTCTAAAGCATTTTACCTGAACAGAGTTTCGTTTAGCAATAACCACTTTGCCCCAAAGTGTCTAATGGATATATTCTGGGCAAGTGAATATGCTTTTATCAGGGAAGTCAACAGAAATGCTTCTGCCTAATGATGGAGGAGGACAACACTCATGATCAAGCAAAGGGACCCATCCATCTTCAGCACTGTTAGGACCAAAATGCACACGGTGCCCAATCACTTGTAGTTTTTCCTCTCCAATGATCTCCCACACCCACCCCTTATTCTTTTACAGAATGAAGCTAGGAAATCTATCCTCTTGCTGTGGAAGATCATTGTGTGGGATAGGGGTTGTGAAAGTATAGGGTTTCTTAACCCTTTCCCTTCCAGTGTCTCCCCCTCCTAAAAACCATATCTATGCTGCTCTCTGCAGCTACCCACACCCTCCCCCTCCTTTTCTTATAGAGAAAAATGTCATTATTATATATATATATATATTAAAAAATATCATTGGCCTTCTTTGAGAAGATCACAGCACTTGTGTTTGCCTATTATAAAAGTAGCCATGAAAAATGCCAGGGGTGTCATTTTCCCTTCCCGTCTGTGTGCCCTGCTCTAGACAGGATCCTAAACAATTAGGGAACTACATCCTGGCCTCAATTGACTCCTATCAGCTATTTTTGTTGTAAAGGTAAAGGGATCTCTCACTCTTAGGTCCAGTCGCGGATGACTCTGGGGTTGCGGTGCTCATCTCGCTTTACTGGCTGAGGGAGCCGGAGTACAGCTTCCGGGTCATGTGGCCAGCATGACTAAGCTGCTTCTGGCGAACCAGAGCAGCGCACGGAAATGCCGTTTACCTTCCCCCTGGAGCGGTACCTATTTATCTATTTGCACTTTGACATGCTTTTCGAACTGCTAGGTTGGCAGGAGCTGGGACCGAGCAACGGGAGCTCACCCCGTCATGGGGATTCGAACTGCTGACCTTCAGATTGGCAAGTCCTAGGCTCAGTGGTTTAGACCACAGCGCCACCCGCTGGACATTAAAGACTTCCCTATACAGGACTGCCTTCAGATGTCTTCTAAAAGTCAGATAGTTATTTATTTCCTTGACATCTGACTGGACAGTGTTCCACAGGGCAGGCACGACTATTGAGAAAGTCCTCTGTCTGGTTCCCTCTTCTTGCAATGAGGGAACCTCTAGGAGACCCTCAGAGATGAATCTCAGTGTCTGGGTTGAATGATGGGAGTGGAGACACTCCTTCAGGTGTACAGGGCTGAAGTTGACCTATAGGAGGAATGTTGAATTTCTGTAGTACTTGGAGCTGTTTTCCATGCCATAAATTTTAATTTCTCTAAGGGCATTTGGTGGAGATATTTGTTAGTCTTCCAGCATCAAAACAACATCGTCTGTTAGGAGTGCTGAGAGTTGTTAGGAACACCTATTACCCCCAGGGAGCTAAAATTCACAGAGTTCTCTGGTAAGAAGGATTGGCTGCTCAACCATTTGGAGAACTACAGCTCTGTGAGGTGAAGAGGGGGTCTCCTAACGAGTATCTAAACCCTTAACAAACTACAACTCCCATGATTCTATTTTGGGGGGAAGCCATGTAGCTGTGATGTAGTTGTGGCCCTAGAGCCCATGTCTTCCTAGCACTGACGAAACAGCTCAATGAACAAAAGATATTTGCTCCTGCCTCATACATATTGCACGGAGCGATCGGCATTATTGGTGATTTGTTTCCAAGAACATATGTTTTGTAAGAAAACAGCAGGTCCTAATTATATAAGCCACAGAGATGAAGATGTATACATTTGACAAAACAACCCATTAAAGTAAATAATATTACCTCACGCTGAATGAACATAGGTAAGCATGATGCATTGCTATGCTATTGTACATTTGTTCTGAAATTTTTCGTCTGGGTGAGCTTTAAAAGAGAGAGAGAAAGAGAGAGAAATCTAATGAATATAGAATAGGGTACCTTATCAAAATTCTATAAATTATAGCACTCTGGAGCCCGTGTGTCTGTCCTACGGGAGGGCTATGAAGGCTGTGGGGACATTCATTATTTCCCACGGAACTGTCATGTTATTATTTATCACGTTCTATCCCAGTGTTATATATATTTTTGGTCAGCAGTGGAGGAGGACCGAATCTTTTCCTGGCAGGAAATGAAATTTCAAAATGCGGCCCACCTTCCTACTAATGGTAGGTGTTAGGATGGAAGAGGAGGCAAGGAGAGGCAGGGAAGGATGACAGGAAGGGCTACAAAGACAGGATGGGGAGAGTGGCGCTCCAGAAGGCATTGACAGAACAATCACTTGGGCTTCCATTTCTCACCTGCATATTGAGTGGGTTTTTGTTGCTAAACTAGGCGGTTCCCCTGATTAAGAAGTTTTAACTGACTAATAATAGGGGAGAGAGAGAGGGAGAGGTAGATAGGCAGGTAAAGGACCTCTGGACGGTTATGTCTAGTCAAAGGCGACTATGGAGTGTAGCACTCATCTCGCTTTTCAGGCTGAGAGAGACAGTGTTTGCCCACAGACAGCTTTCCAGGTCATGTGGCCAGCATGAATAAACTGCTTCTGGCACAACAGAACACCGTTAAGGAAACCAGAGCACACAGAAATGTCATTTACCTTCCCACCGCAGCAGTACCTATTTATCTACTTGTGCTGGTGTGCTTTCGAACTGTTAGGTTGCAGGAGCTGGGACAGAGCAACGGGAACTCGCCCTATCATGTGGATTCGAACCACCCACCTTCTGATTGGCAAGCCCAAGAGGCTCAATGGTTAAGACCACAGTGCGATCCAAGTACTTGAAGGTGTGTCTTCCTAAGCATCTTCTGACCTGAACGTTGTGATCGGTGGGAGATGCCCTGCACATGATTTCATCAGTTGGTGAGAAGGACATTGACATGAGACAGGACATTCTCTGTGGTGCACCCCTCAACCAAATTATGGAATTGTCTTCAGAGTGAATTTTTCTCACACTCTGGCTATGTTTGGGTGGAACTTCTATAGTCATCTGTTTGTCTTTGGGGAGATATAGGTTGTTAGATTCCCCAGAAGAACATTTATCTGCTGCCATTTTGTGATGTTGACTGACTATGCTTTTCCATATTGTCATGCAATTCTGTCTTTGTTAGCCACCCTGTGCTCCCTTCTGGGATGAATGGTAGGATATAAGACTGATCAATAATAAAGAAAGAAATAATTCCCATTCCCATTTGAAGCAAAGACGATGTATAACTGAATTTGTTTGCCTTTTCCCTCCATGCTTCCCATTTACAGCGAGGTATCACACACATCAACTGGTGTGTGTACGACCTGCTTCAACACAGTGCACCCATGGCATTTGAGAGCACCAGGCCTAAGAAAATAATATCTGAAGGAACTCTGCTTGCTCAGGTCCAGTGTGACATCAAAGCAGATCTGTAAACCCATATAGGCTCAAAGGTATGTACAGCCTCTTGGGAAATGTTCCAAAGGTGATTTCACTTTCCTTGTCAGATACTGTGTGCACTGTCACTTGGGTGGCCAGTTTAGATATAGGCAGCTTGGGTTTGTCAACAAGATGCTAGTAATTATGTGATTTCATATACAGTGGTACCTCGACTTACGAAGATAATCCGTTCCGAAGGCGCCCTCGTAAATCAAAATCTTCGTAAGCCGAAGGCGCCATCTTGGAACAGAAAAAAACTTTGCAAGTCGAAAAAACCGCATTGAACACCTCGTAAGTCGAGGTATCGTGCTGCCGCTTTCCCTTCGTAACTTGAAAATTTTGGAAGCGGTGGCCATTTTTTCACTTCTGGAACTGATTCGGAAGTCGAAAACGTCGTAAGTCGAGTCGCTCGTAAGTCGAGGTACCACTGTGTATACACACACACACATACACACAGTGCTTTTTTCTGGGGTGCACCGGGGTATGCATACCCCTAAACATTTTGTGAATCTTTGTACTTTTGTCCATTTACTGTATTTATTTTCCCTGATTTGAACTATAAAATGGTGATTTTCTAGAGTCAAAACGAGAGTATCCCTAATCATTTTTTTTAGAAAAAAAGCAGTGTTTTTTTTTTTGTGTGTGTGTGTGTTTGTGTGTAATTTCATCAAATTTTCTGTGTTGCAATTTAACATATTCATTTAGACAACCTTAAAACATCAATGACTTCCTTTATTCTCTTTCCATGGTTCATTTTGCATAACATAAATCCCTGCATATTTTATATAAACTAAACCATTCAGTATTCCATTGTTACATCCAACAGAAGTTATTTACACTGTTGAATTTATCTAATTCTGTGATTTCTTAAATGGGTTTCATCCCAGAGTCTTTGTTGTAGTTGTTGTTGTTCTTAGAACTTTGATTAATCATAGGTCATGAAATCAATTTGCCCATGCAATAAAGTATGTGACCTTCTGTTTCACTGAATCTCACTCTTCTGGAAGTGAAATATGGATCAAGGCGACACTTGTTTTCTTAGAAGCAGTTTCACAGTTGCTTTGAAATTCAGAGCAGCCTCATAAAAACTTGAGATGCTCTTAAAGACATTGTCGTAATCCTGAAGGTACTTTCCTATGATTTCTATGCAACATGTATGGTGGCTTTTCTTAAACTGTACTGAAAGATGCTCTCAACATCTATTATACCAACCATCACAGTTTTACTGCAGGCAAAGGAATTTGTAAGGCTTGGGAGTTACCGAAAGCTTGCTAAATAGAAATTTTCCTGGCTGGCTTCTCAGTAAAATCTGCAATTTGAAGATGAGAAACGTAAAATTTAGAGGGCTCAAAATGTAGCACTCACAACCTTTTAAGAGATAGCACCATCTCAGTTCTGCTGTTCTTTTCTGTCAAGGTACAGGATTCACTTTGGGTACAGTCTAGGTTCGGAACTATTGCCATATTTTTACATCCTGGCATTTCCCCCTAACCAACGTAGTCAATATGCTTGTTCATTAAAAGTTGTTTATAGTCCATGCCAACCACATTTTCACACAACTAATCCAAGCAATAAAATCGCCCTCTACCTTTTATGGCAAATCGATGCCTGTAAATAGTAAATAAAACCAAATCACCTCTCAAAAGAATGCAAGCTCATCCAGCAAACTTAGTTTCTCGCCCTGGCATGAACTCCTAAAATTAAGCATCTATTTCATTTCTCAAAAGGCATCTTTAAATTCATCACCCACGTGCTTTTCTTTCATGGCATCATTTTCTAATTGCAGTATCATTGTTTGTTTGTTTCTTTTCCTTTTTTTAAAAAAATAAAATACACACCATCTAAATGTTTCTGACGATAAGCCAGAGACTTTTGCTTGAGCTCAAAGTGATCATCTATTAAAGCAAAACAACCATGATAAATTTGTTTCTGGCAGTCCAGCTATATTTATTATATTGGTATGCTCAGAGGAGTCTCTATTCTTCAGGCTGTGCAATCATTTCCATTATAAACACATTGTTTTTCAAAGGTTTACAGCTCAACTGTAAAACTTTTGCTCAGGGCTAAATTTTGGTATACATTCTCAGGCTGGCTACAAAGTTTGTATTATTTTTTTAAAATCTTTTCGAAAAGCTTTAATGCTTTCTTCTTAAAGTTACAAAGAAAGCTGTATCAGAACTTGATGGCTCTATTTAAAGCCGTGGTTGAATATAATTTTGGGGCAGGATACAGTCTTGATGGAAGATTAGAAGGAGAACCTTCCTTTCCAGAAGTCACATTGAAATTTACAAGTATAATAACGCTACTACAACTAAATACGGTATGGGTGTTAACATCTTATCCTGGGAAATGGAATCAGAGCAGCGTGATCGTGGGCCAACAATTAAATGCTTAAGGTTCGGTTTTTCAGTGCAGGGTGACATTGCTGTGCCATTGCACACAAATACTATCATTGAAATTCTACCCAATATTGATTCAGAGCAGATTCCAATGTATAGTTAGCAGAGTAAAAACTTAAAACACGTTGCAGGATTCCCAAAAAATAGACCAGAGGCAATTAATATTTCATCCAGCAGAGCTTTACTGCCTACTGAAGGCAAATGAGCATAATGGCCACAAATCCAATACATTCAGGATTGGCAATGTTCATCAGAAATCCAGTTGCAGCACACTTAAATTTACAATAACTTATAAGAAGTCTAAACCTAACACTAAGCATACTATGTACAGAACAGCACGCCAGAAGGAAAAGAGATAGAAAGAGAAAGAGAAACCAAGGCTCCTCCTATATTTAAAGTCAGCATGACCTTAACAGAAGAGATAAGAGAACCAGTTTAAACCAGCTGTACTCAGCTTCTCTGAAGGTATAACCCAGGCATCCCCAACCTGCGGCCCTCTATATGTTTGGGCCTACAACTCCCATGATCCCTAGCTAACAGGACCATTGGTCAGGGATGATGGGAATTGTAGTGCAAAACATCTGAAGGGCTGAAGGTTTGGGATGCCTGGTATAACCCAAACATCATGAAGCTTCTTTCACACAGAGAAGCTTCCAAAAACTTCCAGAACCCCCTGGAATGAATCAGAATAGGAAAGATCTCTACACATAAGATCAATACTTTCTGCACTAAGAAATGCAAATGGACATATACAATGACACAAATGTTTAGATCAGGACAGTCTGAGGACTGACTTTGAACAGTTTGTTTAATTCTGAAACTGCATGAATATTAACATGTGTACGGAGGCCTTCTAGTCCATGCCTAACACCCCCAAAAGCCCCACCAAATTTCTTAGACAACATAAATCCTAAACCCTGTGCCCCAAAGATGACTGCTTCTTTCTGTGTCTTCCCACTCAGCAGTCATTTATTTATTATTGCATGTATCTCCCACGTTTTTCTCCAAGCTCAAGATGGCATACATTGGGGGGGGGGGTCAGAGGCGTAGGAAGGTCAGGTGGTACCCGGTGCGAAAATTTCTTGTCACCCCCCATTGATTCCCCCCTGCAAAAATGGTTTTACGTTATTTCATATTTTCTTACAAAGGAATAATAACAAGTAATAATAATAATAATAAACTTTTATTTATATCCCACCCTCCCCGGCCGAAGTCGGGCTCAGGGTGGCTAACATCAGATACATAACATTGGTATAAAATCAAACAATAATTAAATTACCTCCTAAAAACATCTCAAAATCAAATTAAAGTCTAATTAGATGGCTTTCCACAGGGTTAGGGTTGGGAACAGTAAGTGCTCCACTGAACTGAAATTTCAGCCTTCACGACATAGGAAAACAGCCAAGTAAACAGCTATTTTGGTGGAGGAGGGTCAAGATATTAACCGATATGCATGAAATTTCATATATAGCTATATAATCCCTAGTATAGTAAGATAAGACCTTTGGAGCAGGCATTTAAAAAAAAAAAAAAATTATGATCCGCCCTAGTGGGGCAGTAATTGTTCCTTGGTAATTTGTCACCCACTCCATTATGGAACATGGGGCGGGCCGCCCCCTACGCCTCCCTTGCTACGCCCCCATTGGGGGTTGAGGGAAAGGGAAGCAGGGGTACTTATCCTCCCTCCCCAATTATAATAATTTATCATAATAATACTTTTATTATTTATACCCCACCCATCTGGCTGGGTTTCCCCAACCACTCTGGGCAGATTAAAGCACATATAAAAACATAATAAAATATCAAGGGTGAAAAACTTCCTGATACAGGGCTGCCTTCAGATGTCTTCTAAAAATTGTGTTGTTCTCGATCTAAAAATTGTGCAGTTACTCTCTGGATTGAGAGTAAACTGTGCAGGGGAACACAAGAAGAAAAGCAAAAATATAAGATAATGAGATAAGAAGTAGTAACACAATTGAGAAATAGAAAGTAAAATACTGAATAAATAAAATCAGGCATGGGTAAGGGGGAGTGGGGAGGGTGGGATAATGGGATAAATATAATTTTATGTATTGGATTTTTGGTGTTTGATTTTGTTTGTTTGTGATTTTAACTTTTTCTTTGTATGATTTGAAGTTGAATAAATATATTTTTTAAAATAAAAAATAAAATTGTGTAATTTATTTCCTTGACATCTGATGGGAGGGTGTTCCACAGGGAGGGTGCCACTACTGAGAAGGCCCTCTTCATGGTTCCTTGCAACTTCGCTTCTTGCAGTGAGGGAACCATCAGAAGACCTTTAGAGGAGGACCTCAGTGTCTAGGCTGGATGATGGAAGTGGAGCTGCTCCTTCAGGTATACTGGATCAAGGCCGTTTAAGGCTTTAAAAGTCAGCACCAACACTTTGAATTGTGCTCGGAAACATACTGGGAGCCAGTGAAGATCCTTTAGGACAGGTGTCTTCATGTAGTGATTGGCCAGTGGCTGATGTTTCTCAGCCAAATTGGGATGGCCCATTAGGGCATATGGGGCCCTACCCCACTAAACTCAGCCAGCCTCCAGTTGCCTGCTTTCTTACTTACATCCAGTCTAGACAGGGACACCGGCTGTCAGCTTTCCCCTCCTGAGTTTCAGGGTTGGCCTTGCAGAATTCAGCAGGATGGGGTCAGAAACTAGAATGAGATGCCTGCCATTGGCTCTGGCTCCATTCCCAACCCGAGCTATGCCATGGTATTGTTGTGTGGATAAAAGACCAGGATAGAATAATGTACACTGCCTTGAAGAAAGGTGTTGTATAAATGCAATAAATAAAATGAATACTAGCAAGCTGCTGCTTTCACTTCGCTCTCATCGAGCTATCTGAAGGACATCACTGATAGAGGGAAATTCAATATTTTGACATTGGGAAATGTAATTTAAGTGACCATTACTGCCATATAGTAGATGCTGAGGAAGTGTGCAACTGAAAGATTGCATTCAGTTTTCTCTTCACACACACACACACACGTACATTCTTTAATATATAACTGCAGGCTAAAGCAACTAAAGAGCTCTGCATAAATGAGAAAACGGTACTGACTGGAGTGAAGATAATGTCAGCAAACCTTTAAGTCAACATCACATTTAAAATGCTAGTGTTTACTGTAAGGCGCTCGGTGCTCATGGACTAAGATATTTTTGTGCCCTTCCGTCAGAGAAAGGAAAACACAAGCACACACGCACACACCCTCCAGGGCAGCCGGAATGTCTTTCCTCCCTCAGATTTCACTCTGGAAGAAAACAATTCCTTAAAGGGTGACCTTAATCACATGACAGTGATGTACTGTATCATGTTCACTTGTTTACTTATCTGTTGGAGGGACTGATGGATCAGATAGATGAGCTTGTTTATCATGTTCAGCTCCTTGTCTCGTCCGAGTCAGTTAAAGTTTTATCAGATTTAATGTGGGATGTGTTTATCAGGTGATATGGCGTGTTTAATGCAGCCTGCAACAGATAACAAGGGGGTGCTGCTCCGGTAAGAATCTGCCAGCATTTCCATTACAATACCTATTTGCCAGGAGTTTATCACTCAGCACCACTCCCTGGTTGTCAACCCAACCTGTTGTCGTCATTTTCCCCCCAATTTTCTGTGTACAAAATTGCTTTTATGTAGGTCTGGCTGTTTTTGGACGCGAAGAGGTTTGGCTTAGATGGTAGTGCTTAGATCTGGGAAGCAAACGCGTTGGCTCTGAACATCTAAGCCTGAAAAGAGAGGTCTGAGTGATTCGAAAGACTGGACAGTATGTCGAAGATGAGTTAGAACAACAGTATGACTTATCTCACTTCCCTCTGAGGACAAAACGATGCTATAAACCATGAGTGGAATATCTATATCTATATCTTCCTATATACATAGGAATGTAAGGCTATCATCATGCTGCAGTATGTGAGGCTTCTATGCTATATACCAGGAGTACTTTGTGGTTAGTTAAAGGTGCTGAGACGTGTCAGGAGTCAACATGGACCAATGGTACCAAGTAGTATGGGAAACAGCCCTACTAGAAAAATTAACCAGCAACCTAAAACTAGCACGGGGACAAACAGAAGAAGACACCTTCACCCCCGTATGGTCCCCCTTCATCGCACACACAGCCCAACAAGACAATGACAAAAATCTACCGACAGCATACAAATCAATATGGCTAACCTGATCCAAAACACCCACCCACCCCACTCACACAGGAAACCAAAGACCACCACAGCCAACCACAAATGAACAATCAAACCCTACGCCAATCGCAACCTCTCACCGCCAAAGAAACACAAGCAAACAACAGAGAACCAACACAAGCGACGCTGATACCAAATCCTACATATATTAAGGAAAATAGAAACATCATCTCCCCACCCCACCCTCCCACCCATCCCACCCACTTCCTTCCCCCCCTCTCTCCCTAATGTCTCAACAACTAAAATTGATCTGTAAAAATGTTTTATGGAAAAATACGAGAGACATTACACACACTTTGTAAACCAAGAAAATCTTTAATTAAAAAAAAGGAGACCCCTAAACCCTATTCCCGTCACAGGGCTACAATTTCCAGAGAGGTTTAAGAGGCAACTCCTCCTCCCAGGGAACTATGGGAACTGTAGCCCTGAGAGAGAGGAATAGGGATCTTCTAACAATTCTCAGCCCCCTTAACAAACTACACTTCCATGGATTATTTGGTAGGACACTGCTTTAAATGTATAGCGCAGATGGACCAATGTCTCAACACAGGGTACGTAGGGTGTGTGATGTGATCCTACATATTATGGGGAAGAGGGGGCAGAACCTAAAAAGGATATATGTTTCAGGAGCACCATAGTCCTGTTCTGTGTGGGTAAAAGGTAAAGAACCGCTGGATGGTTAAGTCCAGTCAAAGGCAACTATGGGGTGTGGCACTCATCTCGCTTTAGGCCGAGGGAGCTAGTGTTTGTCCGCAGCTTTCTAGGTCATGTGGCCAGCATGAATAAACCACTTCTGGTGCAATGGGACACCGTGACGGAAACCAGAGTGCATGGAAACACTGTTTACCTTCTTGCCGCAGTGGGACCTATTTATCTACTCACGCTGGCATGTTTTCAAACTGCTAGGTTGGCAGAAGCTGGGACAGAGCAGCAGGAGCTTACCCCGTTGTGGGGATTCGAACCGCCGACCTTCCAATACACAAGCTCAAGAGGCTCAGTGGTTTAGACCACAGTGCTACCCATGTCCCCTGCTGTTCTGTGCATGCTATTCTCCTCTAAACAACCAGTGGGTGCTTATACATGGCATTATTTAAAATAAATAAATAAATAAATAAATCTAGTGTGCATTAATGCATACTGTCACACACAAACACATCCCCATAACTCCACAGGGTCTAGCCCTCTGCTTGCTCCCATTTGCAATTGTTCCCACATAGCATGTACAGGCATGCAGGTCTCGTGCAGAAATATTAGTTTTTTTTTTTCATTTTGAAAAACTGGGGGGGGGGGGACCCAGATATATTTTAGAAGTATCTGGCATTTTTTGCCACCTGTGTTTGCTGTTCATCACCCATGTACTGAGTCAAGAGTATCAGTCCCACAACTTATTCATTAATACCAGGACTCATATCCAGTTGCATTATTGGTTATAGGTTGCCTAGGGTGAGCAAATCTCACAGAGTGTACATGCATGCATCATTTCCCTGACATGTTCAGCGTGATAATTTTTAACTGCATCTAACTACAGTTTAGTTTGTCATACTGCCTGGGTCCCTAATGAAATTATTGGATTTTAGCCTCACTACCGAGGTAGATAGCTGTATGCATTTCATAAAAGTTTATGAATGTCAAGAGAAAGATGGAAGATCATAAGTTAGATCTGCAACTGAAAATATTTCTCATTTCTGATTATATTATATTGTCACTCCACCCGTTCCTCAGTATTTTCAACTCAGATTTATGTTTTAACTTGGCATGGTCCTTTATCGTGTCTGGACTGGGTAATATATTGTTTTCATGCAGGATTAAATATTATGCTAAAAAATGCTAGAGTAGTGCCCCCCCCAATTTATTATAAATAGCTCAAATATATGGTATGTGTTCATCACAAGGACAGCAGTAGCTGTGGTCCATGAAGTTGGGGGATGCAGCTGGAACAGTTTCAACTTCTGGTGTGAGGATGAACAGAATGCCCTTGAGAGACCAAGTATATTGGGATGACACAGGTGTTGAATTTAACATTGAGGGATAACTGTTATTGATCATGCTCAGTGGCACACAGCCGCCTCACAAGTCATTTGCTCCCATTCTCACATCAGAGAGCAAATTGAAGATCTATCAGTACAGTTCAGCAATTAACAACTTACACCCCCAGCTCACTTTCCTAGGAGGCAAGACCAGTTCCCTTAGCTGCCACAGGGACGGGGAAGTTTACTGGAATTTCTTACATACAAAAGTTCCTTCCTTTTTATTTTTTGGAATTAGCATTATTTTCATAATGTTGCGCTTTAAGGAAGCTTTCATTCATAGTTCATTATTTTGCAATTAGCTCAGGGATAGGGATTCTGTGACCTACCAGATGTTGTTGTTGTTGTTGTTGTTGTTGTTGTTGTTGTTGTTGTTAATTAATTAATTAATTAATAATAGTTGGACTACAACTCCCATCATCTTGACCACTGGGCTTGCTAGATGGAGGGCCACAGGTTTCCATCCCTGTTGCAGAAGTTTGGACCTGCTTACCTTAGCAAGGTGGTGGCCCCAGGTATCTGGCGTCAGAGGATCCATCCCTCCATGGTAGGTTGTCAGGAATGGATAAGACAGGGAAAAGTTCTTACTCAGGGCTGTCTAAAGCATATGCTGCACCAGGGTGCAAAGATCGGCCTGGCGCCCCCCCCCAGTTGCCCAGTCCCAGGTGTGCAGGAGGGCGGAACTGGCTGGCTGCTTCAGCGTCTCGCTGGCACGGTCACCCCAGAACTCATGGCGCAGAGCAGCTCGCAGCAGAAGAGCCCACAGCGGCGCTCCGACCGGTGGGCGGGCTTTTCCCCGAACTCAACTCTCGGGCCCCAGACTCTCGGCCTGGCGTCCCTGAGAGCCCTGCGCCCAGGTACCCCGCACCCCTAGCGCCTATGGGTAAGATGGCCCTGTTCTTACCAACTGCTTTTTATTCAATATTCACAGAGAGAGGCTTAGAAATGCCGCCTCTTGGAATAATGGTGTTGCTCCGAGTGAGTCACCCCCCCTCCCTTCCTGTGTCAACACTACAGGTGCTGAGATATGCCCTCTGTCTCTGAGCTCTTTGCTCTCCTACTTTCAGTGCTCGCCAGGTTCTGGGAGGGGGGTCTGAAATGCTTTCTAAAGACACTGTGTCCATCAACTATCTCACCTCTGGTGCTTCTTCCTCCTCCTCTCCCATTATTTCCCAGCTTCCCCCCGCCCCATCTGCCTCTGAGCTGTGATCTCCCTCAAAGCCCTGTTGTAATTCTGAACTGTCTTCTCTGGAAGGGTCAGGCTGGGAATGTGGTCTCCACCATTCCTCTTCTGTCTGTTCCCTGACACCAGGTGCCTTCAGACCACCCTGTGATTCTTCCATGGAGGAGCAATTCCATCATGTGCAATCATTCACCTGTCACATGTAGTCTAAGGTTACCAGATTTTTTTCAATGAATCCAGGGACACTTTTCAATTTCCTATTAAATAGATCAATTTTGTTAGGGGACCGATTTGTAAATCCAGGGACTGTCCCCGGGAAACAGGGACATCTGGTAACCTTAATGTAGCCAGCAGTGGCACAAACCAGACGCAGATTATTCATCACTGTGAAAAGAACTGGACCTACATTTCAAGGCCAGTTGTTTCCTTTGGAAAGCAAACCCCAAAGTCATCTGCTAAGCAAAGCCCTGGGCTTGTTAAAAGTCTTCAGCGTTCTGAGAAAAGTTCTGTTTTTCACAGCTAATCTCCATGCTATTTCATACAGAGTTATAAATATTTATTGTGCGAAAAGCACATTAAAAAAAATAATAATCTCAGCAAGCAGTCGCAAATGGTATCCATATGGTATTTCCAATATTTTATGGTAATATTGGAGTTAGGGTGATAATATCGGCAGGAACTCCAAGGATAGTAGAAGAGAAATAAAAAAATAAAAAACTGCTATCAAAATTAAGGCTTCATTCCTGCTGTCCTCCCCCAGCCCTTCCACATAGCTCATGACAAATGTCAATGCTAATCTTACCCTGCTGAGGCAGAAAACACTCCCCTAGACAAACTATAATACAGAAGCTTTTTGCCAGCAAGCGATATAAAATGGCTGCCATAGCACATTTTTAAATAAGAGAAGGGAGGGGGTTGATTTCATAATTGATTTTAATGGAATGAAGAGTACCTCTTATATGCCTAGTCATTGAATGCAGGGAGAGGGTTAATAATTAGAGAAATTTGTCTCTCGTGCCATCAAGCTGTTATTCATTTAGGCTCTTATGGAAATATCCGTCATCGCACGGCAAATGTAATGGGAAAAATGGAAATTGGGTTCCTTGGTTATGAGAGGGGGGGACACACCTTTCCTTCTGAAAAATTAAACTGATGCTGCAACATTATATCTCTCGTAATAGGAACGGTTTCTCCTGAAGGAAGGTCTGTGTAAACAGACATGATTCATTACCCATTACTACAATTTTATTGTCCCCTTTGGGGTGAGTGCTCATAAAACAACTACCTCAAGGAAACATTTTTTAATGTATTTAATTTAGGGCAGGGCACTGTTTTCCAACCAGAGGGCTGCATTCGTGGGCAACCTTCCAAAGGCCACGTGCCCAAGGTGGAGAAAGAGGCCTAGGTGGGTACGCCAACTGATGTGACATTTACTTTTCTACCCTTGGCTATATTCCAGACACACAAAAGCCAGAGACTTCTGGCTTGGAGGGTCTGCTGATTTGCATGGCAGGCCACCGATATGTGCTTGGATAACTTAGGAACTAGGAAAGAAAAGAGTATGGAGAACTCTGCGAGGGGGGAATGGCAGTGCCAAAGAATTCTTTGAAGGAAAGAATATGTTTTAAAGTTATAGTGTGGATACAGCCTAAGCTGCTTGGATGGAGGATAGGGAAGAGCGTGTGTTTGCATGCAGGCACTAACATATTGGATATAGGCAGAATTTACTTTTGTTGCTTGGCTCGTTTTTGTCTCTGGCTCCACTCGCCACCGGCATGTAGTAAAACAGAAGGCTACTCAGAAGGCAACTTAAAAATGGAAAGCGTAATGCTGGTGGTCAACAAAAGAGGTTTAAAGACTCTCTCAAGGCAAATTCTAAAAAAAATAAAATAGTATAAACACTGACAACTGGGAAACACTGGCCTGCAAGCTCTCCAATTGGAGAACAGCCTTTCCCAAAGGTGTCATGGGCTTTGAAGATTCTCGAACTCAGGACGAAAGGGAGAAATGTGCTAAGAGGAAGGCATGCTTTGCAAACCCTCACCGTGATCAACTCCAGCCAGAAAACCTATGACCCTACTGTGGAAGGATGTGTGGTTCCAGAATTGGCCCCCACAGTCACTTACAGACTCACTGTTAAGACCGTGTTCATGGAAGACAATCTTACTTGGCTGTGAGTGATCGCCAAAGCAGAAGAGGGGCTGGAAAAGGAGGTTCTTCATTAGGCAGAGTTAGGTGGCCACCAATGGCAACAAAAGCTACTGAAGAGTTGGAGAATGGCCTGCCCTGTGCTTCTGAAGGTCCTCAGGTGTCATGGAGGAGGCAATGTGGTCCCATTGGGTTGCAGAGGTACATACAGCATGTCTGCTTCTCTCTTCATAAGAGTTCTTTCTACAGATCATTCATATTCGATAAGAGACACTGATGTTGTAGACAGTATAAAGTTGAGGAAGGGAAGAGCTGGGGAGAGAGAGAAGGACAGTAGTAAACTTTTATTCTTCTACATAGTGTATGTGTGAGGTTTCAGTGTCAGTGTCTTCCCCTCATTCTGTGTGTGGGATTTGTGTGTATGCTTGTATGTTGAGGGGGTTTACTTGCCAAGTAGGGTCAGCCGCCAATCTGGACCCGTCGACACAACAATATAGATTTCATTTAGCCTATTCAACGTGCTGAGTTGAACAAAACAAGGTCAAGCTTCATAAAAAGAGGCAAAGGTAGCAAGTGCTGTTATGAAGATCAGGATGCTGAAGAATAATGAATTATTCCATCAGAATATCATTTGTTTGCAAGATATCCATTGAAAGTTCATATCTCTCCTGGAGGCTGAAAATGAAAAGTAATGCATTTCCTGACATTTCGCTGTGGAGAGTCACAGCCTATTTTGCTCCAGCTAAATGGAAATATCACAGGAGACATGAATTCACACAGCATAGTGTATTTCATTTACACCAAACTGAAATATTTTTATTATGGCTAGTTGTGTATGCCAGATAAGACACTTGCCATCAGTAACAGGGCGATACAAGAAAGAGCATTAATCACCAACTCATATCCCAGACAATGCTAAGTTTGTTAACATCTTTGCCACTGGGACCCATATAAACCCTTAGCTGACCAATATCCTGTGGCAATGTACGCTGATGAGATGGGTCCCAAAGCAATAACACAAGAACCTGCCCTATACTGAATCAAACTATTGGTCCATCTAGCTAACTATTGTCTACATTGGCCGGCAACCGCTCTCCAGGGTTTCAGACTGCAATCTCTGCCACCGCTAGCTGGAGATGCCGGGAACTGAACATGGCATCTTCAGTGCGCAGATCAGATGCTCTGCCACTGAGTTATGGTCCCACCACTAAACACCCATTGCTGCCAAACAGCAACCCAAAGGTAGAAACATCATTTTAGCAGCAATGGTGGTGTGAAAGCACTAGAGGCAGGGCAGCTTGTGCAGAATCAGGCAGCCACCTTGCTGGCAAATAGCAACAAGTGTCCAGTATTGGTTGTTGTTGATGTCTTTACCCAGAACCATGCAGGATGCTGCTGGACATTCACTAGCAATGCACCTGTGTGGTGCTGTGCAAAGCCATGTCTTCATCTGTACCACCATGTTTTAGGATATACAATTGAAGTTCCATGCGAGGATCTATTTAAGCCGATAGTGTATGCATGCACATTCAACTGCTTAATTGCGTCTAGATCCCACAGGAGATCACAGCTGCAGAGATAAGATAAGGAGACTTGTTCCATTGTCTGGAGAGGTCACTTCCTGGTTCACATGGAGAAGCCGTTTTCAACAGAGCCTGGCAATGAAAGTTGAAATTTTGCATCCCCTAACAAATTTTCTCCCGGGGCAACTGCCCCTGTGTCCTCTCCCACACCATAGGAACCAACTCCTAGGGACCAAGGTCCCTTTGGCCCACCAATAAAACATTTGAGGGGGCTGCCCCCTGAAGGTTTATGAGTATTGCCCTTGAAATGATGCATGCACACTGCCTCATGTGATCAATTATTATATTTTATTCCAGTTGGTACCCTGTCCCATGCTATGCCACTGATTTAATCACATGAAATGAAGCCAATTTGGGTCATATTCTCCCATTCTTTATCCCAGCAGCCCGTTTGCCCAAATCTATTTTTCATTAACCTGAACAGAATTGTGGAATTAGTGTTGTTTTGCAGGAAATATAATAGTATATCTACTTCTTGTTTTAGGTGAGCTCATGATTCCCATGGCCTCCAAATGCAGACCTCATAGGAGTGGAGAACCTATGGTCTTCTAGATATTGTTGGACTCCAGCACTCATTGGACCCAAGGGGTCAGGGATGATGGAAATTGTAGTTCAACAGTACAGTCGTACCTTGGAAGTTGAACGGAATCCGTTCCAGAAGTCTATTCAACTTCCAAATCATTCGGAAACCAAAGCACAGCTTCCTGCAGCCAATCGGAAGCCGCAGAAGCCATGTCGGACATTCGGCTTCCAAAAATTGTTCGCAAACTTGAACACTCACTTCTGGGTTTGAGGCGTTCAGGAACCAAAACATTCGAGAACTAAGCTGTTTGAAAACCAAGATACGACTGTAGTCTACATGTACTGAAAGTTGGAGCAATGTTGATGAAACTGTTGACATAGTCTTGAGTTGCCTGTAAAGCTTCCTGCACATTTCGGGACAAAGTCTTTGTTGTTGGGAAGATGCATTAGCCTCTAATTCCCTACTGGTAATTCCATAAATAAATAGCCATAAATGTTTCAGCGGCACTATTGAATAAGATGAAGGTGATAGGAAAACTGCAAACTAACAAAATGATTCATTCAGGAGAGTCATTTTGTAAAAGGCAGAATTATAAGCATTTCTGAAGAAGCTGACGTTGTTTATACAAAAGCAAATGTAGAGCGAATAAATTACTGCTACCAGCCTCTGCTGAGCTTCCTTGAATAAGTATGCTGTTTTATAAGTCAATAAGGAAGTACCATCTGCTCTGTTTGAACACCTGCAATCTTGCATTTTAGTCTACAGGTATCTGTGAACTCCTGTCACAATATTTTGTTGTGCTTGCTTGAGTTTTGTCCTGGACCACTTTAAACCAATGAAAGAGAATTTGGCACCATTTGTCATTTAATTCTGGTGCCCCTTCCATTTCAAATGCTATTCCGTTTTCATATAAGACTTCCCACAATATTCAGCTGTCAGTTGCTGATATTCAGCAGAAATAAAACTCTGTTCCATACACAGAGCTGGGTTCAACTCACCTGGTCTACTAGCAGAAGACACTGCAAGGATTCCCACGAGCATAATGGGATTTTCAGCCTCATCCCTGCACCTTTCCAAATCCACTCTGGAGGGACAGGAGAACCCCCAAAGCAACATGTGGAAGAGAGGAATAATTGTTCCACCTGGCAAGCAGAAATGCTTACCCTGAGGAAAAGAAAGTATTAGTGTGATGTTGAATTCTACCCATAGAGTCTAAGTATAATTAAGGACAACATGCAGTGTAATCCTATATGTGACTTCTCAGAAATAACCCCAATGATTTCAGTGTGGATTACTCAAAGGACTCAGCTATACAGCTGCAAATAAAATGTTTAAAGTATATTTTAACTGCAATATACAGTGTGACACTATATGGCGATGGTGAGCCTTATGGAAAATTCAATGTATTTTTAAAAATGTTTTTTTTAAAGCATTTTCAGAACGTATTTTACATGTGTATAGATTCCACCAAAGTTAAATTTGTGTAAGCTAAATTTACAGAGGCTAAAGCTCTTTAGTATTTGATTGGAGCATGCAACAACCACAATAGTAATCTTGTACCTGGCTCTGTAGTGTCTGGAAGCAACCTGATCAATTTTGGAGCCATTCTGTGTTGTTATGATCCAACACAGGTGGTGGAAAACGTCCAAGTGTCCCTATTTTCCAGGCACAGTCCCAGATTTACAGAAGACATCTCAGTTTCTGATCGCAGAATGTCCAGCTTTTCCATAGGATGTCTCGATTTTCATCAGAGAAATGTTGGAGTGTATAGAGTTATGCTCCGCCCCCTCCAAGCCAAGGAGATAAGTAGCTATACAACCTTTAGAAGACATCTGAAAGCAACCCTGTATAAAAAGTTTTTTTGATGTTGGAAGCTGCCCAGAGTGGCTGGGGTGACCCAGTGAGATGGGTGGAGTATAAAAAATAAAATTGCTATTGTTGTTATATGTTGTTGTTTAGTCATTTAGTCGTGTCTGACTCTTCGTGACCCCATGGACCAGAGCACGCCAGGCACTCCTGTCTTCCACTGCCTCCCGCAGTTTGGTCAGACTCATGTTGGTAGCTTCGAGAACACTGTCCAACCATCTCGTCCTCTGTCGTCCCCTTCTCCTTGTGCCCTCCATCTTTCCCAACATCAGGGTCTTTTCCAGGGAGTCTTCTCTTCTCATGAGGTGGCCAAAGTATTGGAGCCTCAGCTTCAGGATCTGTCCTTCCAGTGAGCACTCAGGGCTGATTTCCTTAAGAATGGATAGGTTTGATCTTCTTGCAGTCCATGGGACTCTCAAGAGTCTCCTCCAGCACCATAATTCAAAAGCATCAATTTTTTTGTAATAAAGGTAAAGGGACCCCTGACCATTAGGTCCAGTCGTGTCTGACTCTGGGGTTGTGGCACTCATCTCGCTTTACTGGCCAAGGGAGCCGGTGTACAGCTTCCGGGTCATGTGGCCAGCATGACTAAGCCGCTTCTGGCGAACCAGAGCAGCACACAGAAATGCCATTTACCTTCCCGCCGGAGCGGTACCTATTTATCTACTTGCACTTTGATGTGCTTTCGAACTGCTAGGTGGGCAGGAGCTGGGACCGAGCAACAGGAGCTCACCCCGTCACGGGGATTCGAACAGCTGACCTTCTGATCGGCAAGCCCTAGGCTCTGTGGTTTAACCCACAGCGACACCTGTGTCCCTGCTTTGTAGTTATATAGGACATCCCTATTTTCATCGGAGAAATGTTGGAGGGAATCTGGTGGTGGAGGAACTGAAAGTAATCCTGGGTGAAGCTGGTTATCTAGATCCACTTCAGTTTCAGAGCGTTACGTCATTTCCACCTTTTTCTACAGCAGGAATGGGGAACTCTTTTCAGCTGGAGGGTCACATTCCTTTTTGGGCAATGTTCAAAGGGCCATATCCCAGTAGAGACATAAAGCAGATTCAATGGATGGCATGTCTGGAGAGAGGATGGGGCTTGGGAGGAATCCTGAAGACCAGATTAAAAATACTTGGAAGGCTGCATTTTACTCCCAGGTCTGAGGTTCCCCATCCTATTTTACTGCATGTGTATAACAGGCACTTGTCATTTCTCTACAGAAACGTGAAACGTGAACACACAGAAACATTCTCTTCTTTATCCATACCCAGAGTAGCTACTGTCATCTTCTTTAGTTCAAGACTATCACACATAATCTTCATGAAACCTAGCAGTGCTATTTCTTACCATAGTGTTGTGACATCCCGTTACATTGGCAGAACAAATTGTATTTTCTGTGCTTACGAGTATTTTTAATACCAACACAATGCATTTCGCTAAAGCGCCTCGCATAATCTTCTTAACCATCCCAACTGAAGCCTGTCCCAGCTGGCTGTTAGTAGATTAAATAATAATCGAGTAAGGCTACGTGCATAATTTGTTTAATTAGCATGTCAAGATCAAAGGGGAAAATATGTTGTTAACAGCATAACACTGGATTTATTGAACGGTAGGATTGTGTCTCTGAACATTTACCTATTGGGCAATGTGGGCAACTTCCCACCCTACATTTATCTATTATTCCGTTTTGTCTACCCTGATCCCCTATTGCCCTCACAGAGTTCCTTGAATTAGTAACAAGGAATGGGTTGGTTCTCGTGACACTCTCAGTAAACCAAACTCAGTAAACCAAACTATTGCACTCTCAGTAAACCAAACTATGGTTTACTGAGAGTGCAATAATCTGTGGGATCACAGAAAATAGCTCACCTCTTCTTTTCTCCTCCTCCTAGTCCTTTTACTGTTGCTCTGAGCTAAGCCAGGGTTCAGTTTAGCATGTTATAATATGAACAAGGACTTGATGGCTTTAAACTCTCTTCACACAAGATGTAGCCTAGAACAAACCTTGGTTAAAGCTCATAGCCAGTGAGAAGAGAACTTAACTACAGCTTCCGGTTCAGACAACATGCTAAGCCAATCATTGTGGTGGCCTATGGCTTTAAACAATAATGTTACATTCATTCATTCATTCATTCATTCACACCTTGGCTTAGCTCAGAGTACCAAAGCAGGGTGGGTGGGTCGAAACTGAGGAAGATCTATGAGCTATGAGCAGCTAAAAGGCAGCTATGATCCCACAGGATCTTCAGGATCCCACAGTTTTACACAGTCTTGATCCGAGCTTTGTTTTCAGCCGGAGCTCACTGGAGGTCAATTCTGGCACCACTTAGGTGGGCGCCATTATAAGAGGAATAAGGAAGGCATTCAGGGTGAGTCCTGGCACCTCTTTTTCTAGAAAAATAGCCCTGGTCTTGATAAGCCTTAGTGCAGCTTACCAAGTTGTGTAAACCAAGTCAATATGTAATGTAGGCCAAGGTTTGCAAAAGTACTAAATGAAATATTTAGTGGAGGAGGGAGAACCAAATAGTCCAATGATCTTGAATAGTTATCACTTCATACTGCAACATTTTGTTGTATATCCCCCCCATATTCTGTATATGCATATACAGTGGTACCTCAGGTTACAAACACCTCGGGTTACAAACACTTTGGGTTACAGACTCCGCTAACCCAGAAGTAGTACCTCGGGTTAAGAACTTTACCTCAGGATGAGAACAGAAATCGTGCGGTGGTGGGTGGCAGCAGCAGCGGGAGGCCCCATTAGCTAAAGTGGTACCTCAGGTTAAGAACGGTTTCAGGTTAAGAATGGACCTCCGGAACGAATTAAGTTCGTAACCAGAGGTACCACTGTATTTTAAAACCTTCTCTGCTGCTTATCTTTGTGTGTCTGTCTTCCTTCCTGAAAATTATAGTGCCAATTCCTGAGAAAATTACCATTACTGAGAAAAAGGGAAAATATGAAGGAATTAATTTCATTATTTCCCCACCCGTGAATGTAAATTTGAGATAAGACAAAGGAAAACCAGATGTGTATGTTGGACCAGATATTGTAAGAGGAAAATAACACGTATGCAGTTTAGCCAGAACTCCACTGTAGTTTTTTGTTTCTTGATCATGCGGCAACTGTCCTAGATTCAGAGTTTAAACATGTTCCATATTCCATGTGGCTTATAAATAAAACAATGAAATATAAAGCAAAATACATCATTGAAGAACAATAGAATGAGGATGGTGAGAACATAAATCAGCTCGGTTACAAATTGAAAGTTAAAAGATATGTGAATAAGAATGTTCCTTCTCTTTCAGCCTCTGTTCCTTTATTTTTTTTTTCTGTAACTGACCTGAGGGATCTGTACCAGGGCTGGACAAATATATCGATTTTAGTATCTCCCAGTTACTTATTTCTCCATTCTTAAGTCCAGTTCCCCATATTTCCACATCAGTCTGCATTTTTTTAAAAAACAACAGCAGCAGCAGCATATTTTCATGAAAATTGACAATTTTAGTGAAAATTTCCCCTGATATACACATTCTTGTATGCTTCCCCCCCCCCATGAGCTACTTACAGATACAAGGAAGAGACTTAGATCAGGGGTCATCACCATGTGTTTCCATGTCCTTTTGGGGCATTCAGGTCCCCCATGTGATTAGAACTATGTGAAATATAATAATAATAATAATAATAATAATAATAATAATAATAATAATAATATACCCCACCCATCTGGTTGGGTTTCCCCAGCCACTCTGGACGGCTCCCAACAGACTATTAAAAACACGATCAAACATTAAAAACTTCCCCAAACAGGACTGTCTTCAGTCCCTGTCAGTTGTCTTCATGGAAGACAATGACTCTACTTGTTTAGAGCTCTGGAAGATCAGGGTTCTAAACTGCACAGGAAGCATTCAGGGAGAAAAAAGAAGTCTCATGTTATCACCCCCAACTCATGGAGGCTGATGGGAACAGCACCCAGTGGGTGTTGGGAACCTAGTCATGCCATTCGTATTTTAGCATTGCACGAGGGATTAGAATACCTGGATTGGACTCAAGTAACATCCAGTTTGGCTCAGCATAGAAACACGTCAGATGGGAGAAGGGAGGTGATGTCCACATTGCTGGCTCTCAGTGCCTATTCTTCACTTTGAAGCAATATATATAGTAGGTGGCTACAGATAAGACAAAAAGGGACGCAGCTGGCACTGTGGTCTAAACCACAGAGCCTAGGGCTTGCCGATCAGAAGGTCGGCAGTTCGAATCCCTGTGACGGGGTGAGCTCCCGTTGTTCGGTCCCTGCTCCTGCCAACCTAGCAGTTAGAAAGCACGCAGTGCGTCAGTAGATAAATAAGTGCGGGAAGTAGCATTTCCTGCGCTGCTCTGGTTTTAAATAGGTACCGCTCTGGCGGGAAGGTAAATGGCATTTCCGTGCGCTGCTCTGGTTTCGCCAGAAGTGTCTTAGTCATGCTGGCCACATGACCCGGAAGCTGTATTGCCAGCTCCCTCAGCCAGTAAAGTGAGATGAGCGCCGCAACCCCAGAGTCATCCGCAACTGGACCTAATGGCCAAGGGTCCCTTTACCTTTTTACAGACAAGACAACACTTGACAATTCCCCAAACGGGATTTTTTGTTTTCAACTCAGCACTGTCCTTTTTATTTTATTTTTATTTTTGAGATTACTATTCCAGGATACCAATTGTGTAGTATGACTAATATATTTGGAGGTTTCACCATCCCTGTTCTGAAACGAAATCCAATCATTCTCTCAGAATCAAACTCAGATATTAAAGATATTATGTATATTAAAGGAAATTTAATAAGCATTTATATCAGGAGAGTCTCAGACATGCCTGAATTCAAAGCTGTAATTCTTATATGAACTTGTTATTTTTAAAATTTTATGAGCCATTGGTTTCCCTTCAAGAGTTGCTAAAGATCAATAGGTTTCTAGTAGAGCATTTATTTTATTACTCTTAACGACATTTCCTCTTTGTACTGTGCTGCTTTGTTTCCAGGGCTTGCGTATATGAAGTATATAAAAATTTAAAGTAGCACTCTGTCTTCTGGTGCCTTTCCATCCTTATTTAAAAAATGGGACATAAGCTAAAATGAAATCAAATGTATCATTAAACAGTAACATTAAAATGTCATCTACTGTTTGGAGCAGATGGGTCATAACTTATTTCATCATAACTTTCTTCAAGAAAACTTTTTTTTTTTTGTCTATACAACTTGGATAGTTTTTCTTGGCTTTTATTACTAAGTTGCTTTCCATAATGTTAACATAGGGGACACCAGGCATTTAGATGAATGTGTGCACAGTCAATTCACACACCGTATGTGAACTAGCACAACTCAGTCACATTCAGAATTTCCATGTTTACCAATGTCAAAATCAGCCCCTACAATCAGCATTTAAAAGAACTGGAAATGCGAAGAATCTCCTGTTCCACAAATTGTTATTCCATGCTTTGTTCTGCGTATATAATGGAATGAAAAATTGCACGCAAATGGGTAGAGTGTAGGCAAATGGGATCCTCTGTAATGAGGGTCCTGGTTGCGAGCGGGCCCCCAGGACACCCCCGCCTGGGGAATTAAGTTATAGGCATGGCCCAAACCTAACAGTCAGGTCCTGGGATCGCGCCAGGCTGTTTGGGCCAATCGCGAGGGTCGGCGGACTCCAGGGGCCTATAAAAGAGGCCGAACACCCTCCCTCCCTCCCTAATTTTAGGTGTTACTGCTTTGGCCTTGATTTGGTTTGGGTTGCCTGCTTTGGAACAGGGGCTGGGTAGGAATTTTTCCATTTGGCAGATTGGCTGTAGCCTCTTGGTTTTCACCTACCCCCTTAGCAATTGTCACAACTTTGTAAAGTTTGGCAGTTAGGCAATGGCTTATTGAGGTGTGTGTGTGTGTGTGTGTGTGTGTGCGGCCATCACCTTCCCCTCCAGAAATAAGGTATTCCAGTGAAGGAATCTGGGGGTCCTAGATTTCATCCAAAGTCCACTTGAGGGGCTAGGGCCATGACAGGACCACAGGAACCCCGGGGTGAGCTTTGGTTGGTCTTCATCGATGTTGCTCCCTCGCTTGGTGTTTACCCTTTTAGACTGCCAATCAGAGAGGCAGGAGTCAGTTGTAGTCTGTTGCCAATGCCTAAGCCAATACCGCTCACTTGGATGTAATCAATAAAGTTGTGGCCTAAATTTTGCCCCAAAACTTAAACTAAAATTATGTTTCTGTGTCAAGTTATTTGCAGGGAACACAATTTGGCTAAATATGGAATTGGCTTAGCATTTACATGACACGTTCCTAAGAACTCTTTTGAGCTTCGAAAAGTTAGCAGGTGTGTTCAGGTGATGCGATGCACCTAGATCATATCATATTGTTCCCTGCGAATTGTAGTTCCTGGTACCAGTCATGATGGATAGCTACTAAAATAACAGGGAGCAAAAGAGCGTTTTTAGATCTGGATGGTGTATAGGAGCCACATAAAAAGTTGGAAGTAATAAAGAAGAATGACTCAGATAGAGAGAAGATATATACCAATGTTACAAAGACAGATTATATGGTCTGGCCATGATGGTCACAGCAAACAATGAGAGCGACTGAATTTATATCCATCTCCCATGTGCCAGTTCATGACTAGGGGCTTCTAGATTTCATGGTCCTGCCCCTGTTACCATTTGCCGATCTCCATGGGACTTTTGGGATTTGGGATGGGTTTTTGGAAGACACCTGTGTGTGAATTTGTGTTATGTGTGTACAGTAGATCAGTGCACGCTGACCAACGCACAATCTTCACAGTAAGGCTCTATTCCGATGACATGAGTATCACGACGACTGGTAGATTCTTATCTGCTGCAGCCTTCATCCGCCTTCGCAGCCATTGTAACAAACCACTTGTTATCTTCCACCTGTTCTGCCGTTGAAGACTTTTTGGATCATTCTTTGTCTAGCTCTTCCGCTTTGACCTTACCACCTTGGGTGACCCTGCTGGGAGTACGAGACTCCCAATGGCTTTGCTCACAAGGGTCATAGGAATGTGCAAGCCCACTCACCACGACAAGGTGATGATCCAGCAAGTGTGAATGAGATGAAGAAGTATACTTCAATAACAACCCCTTCTACACATGAGTCTACAAGCAGCCTGGCTGGTTTGAATGTGGACAAAATACATGGATGACCAAACTTCTTTAACTTTCTGAAATGTAGAACAGCTCTTGGTGGAAATGACTCACAATCCAGTCAACCTTTACAAACTGGATAAATTTGTATTCTGTACTGTCAAAATCTCCAGCGTGCACATTTTCTATTAATGGGCCAGGAACCAGTTATCAGTTTGCTAGCTTAGACAGCAGCTGAATTTTCACTGAAGTGGTAAAGCTATATCTGGGCTTTACCATTTCAGACTACAGCTGGGGACTCACATGACTGAATAATCCCCCATTTTAAAAAAATAAAAAATCCTTGCAAACTTGGTGTTGGGGATAAGACTAGGCTAGAAACTTCCCCTTTTATTAGGAGTGGATGAATATCAATTTCAGTTTCTCTTGGTTTCTCAGTTTTCCACTCTTACATTCCATTTGTCATATTTCCACATTGGTTTGTATTTTTTAAAAGAGAGAGAGAGAGTAAGAGAGACCTCATAAAAAGACATTTTATCATTTCACTGCACATTTCTCCTTAAACATACATTTTTGTACACATTTTTTTGCCAAATATGCACTTTTTTCAAACAATTTTCTTTAAAATGATGCAAGCTTTCATTTGAAACATGCATATTTGTAAACTTCTCCTTTTTGGTGCTGGAGAACCACATCGCAAAATTCAGAGAAAACGAAAACTGCTTTGGTTCATGTAAAGTTTCAGGAAGTACTAATTTGGTAGGTTTCATTAAAAGGTGAATGGAACCTAATTCCTTCCCTATCCCAACCCTTGACATCTAGTGTGTGAGATCCTTCAGACATGTGAACCCCTACCTGCAATCTAATGCAGTGGTGCCTGGTGCCCATTGGGAATGGTAGGGCTGGAGGCAGGCAAGCCAACCCTACAAGGTGTGGGTAACCAATGGGCCTCAAACCCTTGGTGAGTTAGGGATTTCCCCACAGACTCCAGTGGGTTGAGTGGACAAGACCAATAGTGGGTCCAACCATCCAGAAGGTAGTTTCTGCATGTTGTGTAGAGGGAAGTGAGGGGCCGATGGGGCTCATCAACCTGGGAAGGTAGCACTTCTAGAAGAAGGAAAACTCTGATCCCAAACCTCTGCTGCTTTGTGGGCTACCTTCAAGAGAAGAAAAGGCTATGGAGTTTACACAAATCCAGGGTGGAGTCCCTAAGACAGCTAGATGGCACCTTGTGTTGGAGATTCATTCCCCGTGTCTGCAGTCATGGGATTGTTGTCTATCACATGACGGTGTACGTTTTCATTCCACAGAGTTGGAAGTGAGAGAGACAGGATGTTTGTGTTACTGTGTTCCGCGAAGTGGGACTATTGTCCTTTGTCCTTTCTCTTTGCTGTCTGATGCTAGAGAGAGAGGGAGCCATGTTGCAGTGCTCCGTGTGTGTTTATATATGTAAATAAAGTAGATTAGCCACAATGCTGAGTTGTTGAGTTCTGTTACGCATGCTGCAAAAACTCTGCGGATCCCTAAGTGTGCTCATGCTTTTTGGCATTAGTCACTGTGATGTTTGGGCAGAAGAAAGCTTTTGAAGCACCCAAACCATCGACCAGGAGGGAGAGAACATGCCAGTCGGGCATGTGTGTCTGCCAGGGTGGTACACGAGAGTAGGATGCTCCTGCAAACTCCTTGTACGCATCCTTCTGGCAACTCCGGCAGCCAAGCTGGTGCTAAACATGTTGTTCTGCTTTCCTTTGGACCACATCAGCAAGGCTGAGAGGTGGTTCTTGTCTGGGTAGCCCAGGACCTCCAAACACAATGCCCAGCCTAGCATCCTAGGAAGGTCACTTTGGTGCTGCTAATACAGTGGTTTGACTTTTACCCCAGAGGCGCACTCCAATGTCTCTTGAGGTAGATGGATGCCAACAATCTGTATTGTGAAGTGGTTTTTTTTTTTTTTTTTAAAAAAAAAAAAAAACATTGTAAGCATCTTACATTATATCCATGCTTGGAAGAAGAGGAAAACTTTTTGCCTCCAGTTTGAGAAATGCTACAGTCACATTGTTTATGCCCTTGCGTGATCCAAATGGATTTGTTTCTGTTTATGTGTTACAGAGCAATATAGGATGAACTTTTGTTTGAACTTGAGCAGATCAAAGAACCAACTAATCGATAAGAGTCTGATTAGTTAGAGTGACAAATTAAACAGTGATAATCCACCCAAATCCTTTTAGTCTTTTAAGATGTATGCAAACACCTCTACAAGCAAAATCCTAATCTTAACCTTTTCATTTCCTTTGCCTTTGTAGTGGTTGCTGTTTCTTGCTATTTTATTTATCGCTACCTGGTGAGTGACAATTCAAAGTTGCTTTCCCTCTGTTGCTAATGCTACTAATAATAGTACACACAGAGAGAGAGAAAGAGAAAGAGAGAGAGAGAGAGAGAGAGAGAGAGAGAGAGAGAGAGAGACCTATATAGATATACATCCAGTTTGCCATTTGGTGCTTGATATTTTCAAACAAGTTGGTAGGGAGAAGGCATAGGATTAGTCTACTAGCTGATGATGCCAACCCCCTTCTGCAGTGATGCATTTTGAGGAAGGTATGGAAACGCCGTTTACCTTCCTGCCACAGCAGTACCTATTTATCTACTTGCCCTGGTATGCTTTTGAACTGCTAGGTTGGCAGGAGCTGGGACAGAGCAACAGGAACTCATTCCATTGTGGGGATTCAAACCGCCGACCTTCCAATCAGCAAGCCCAAGAGGCTCAGGGGTTTAGACCACAGCGCCACCCACGTCCCTATACATGTGTAACAGAAACTGTTAAACCAGGCTTCCTCAAACTCGGCCCTCCAGATGTTTTGAAACTACAATTTCCATCACCTCTGACCACTGGTCCTGCTAGCTAGGGATCAAGGGAGTTGTAGGTCTAAAACATCTGGAGGGCTGAGTTTGAGGAAGCCTGTGTTAAACTATATGCTTAGGGCATTTTCTGTTCAATGGAAGAGGCACCTTAGGGATTTGTAAGTCAAGAGTAGGCGCCACTTAGGGTTGTAACCAGAAGACAATCTGAACCCCTATGCTGGATGCCACCACATCTCAACCATTGCCAAGAACTGTGATGGCACTTAATTGCTAAAAATAAAAATCAAGCATATTTATATTGAACAAACAACACTTCCACCCTGAAAGGCTTTCCAGAGCAGCTAACATTTAAAGCCGTTGGTTTTAAACAACAAATAATCAAACGTGATTTACAAGCATGAACACGGCAGAGCCTTAGCAGGAGTGACAGCTGTTAAAAACCACTTAAAAACCAAACCAATTATGTCCATAATACATTAGGATGCCAGTGTGTGTGCTAGAGCAGTGGTGTAAGATCAACACAGTATCACCTCATCTCAAATATATTTGTCCCTTTGTCATCCCAAAGGGAAAGCAGACCATTCCTAAAAATAGATGCTGAACTTGTTTGTCAACATTAATGTTAACCGGTATTTTAAAGCTACCTTCAGCTGCCACAAATTAACAAAAACAAACAAACATAAGAAGAGCTTGTTGGATGAAGCCAATGACCCATCTAGTCCAGCATCCTGTTCTCAAGGCATAACCTCCAACACTCCTCAGATGAAAATAGGGACATTGCTCCCTCCCTCCAACTGACCCTTCTAGACCCCCCTCCCAATTTTTTGGGGATCCCCCTGCATAGCATTTCCTATCAGAAGAAGGGCAATACACCAATGGGACACAGCATACACCGCCCTGAGAAAACCTTTCATTTTGTTCTTTGGTAGGTTTACAAAAAGCAAAACACATGCCAATGAATAAATTTTAGAAAGGGCCAAAGATTACACACAGATGCACAAAGCATTAAAAATAAATAAATCCATCTCTGGCACAGAGATGGAAATAAGATGAAGTTCCTACTAGGGAATAATGGCAGATGAAGTTGATGGACTATGCTGAACTGGCTAAAATGACTGGAAGCATCAGAGATCAGGAAGACCAAAATTTTAATAAGGAATGGGGGAAATTTATAACTTATCTTAAAGACCATTGTAAACAGTTAAAATCGTTGGTAGGATTGGATATCACTTGTAGCTTAATGGTGAATTCTGGACACAATGGAGATGTAAAAGATTTGGATTATCATAAAAGATGCAGGAGGAAATGATGATGATGATGATGATGATGATGATGACGAGGAGAAGGAGGAGGAAGAGGAGGAGGAGTTTGGACTTGATATCCTGCCTTTCACTCCCCTTAAGGAGTTTCAAAACGGCTAACAATCTAATTTCCCTTCCTCCCCCACAACAAACACTCTGTGAGGTGAGTGAGGCTGAGAAACTTCAGAGAAGTGTGACTAGCCCAAGGTCACCCAGCAGCTGCATGTGGAGGAGCAGGGAAGCGAACCCGGTTCACCAGATTACGAGTCCGCCGCTCTTAACCACTACATCACACTGGCTCCCCACAAAGGGGAGGATGGAAGTCCAGGAGATTCCTTGGAATCTTGTCTTGATTTATGTTTGATATATCTCTGTAAAATTTTAATTTGAAAAACTCATCATCATCAAGATTCCTTCTGCTCTGCTCTGCTCCCCCTTTTTTCCCACCCAAGGAGGCCCTGCCTTTCAGAGCTGGTGCATCACACAAGGTTGATCCTTGGCGGTGGCAGCCTTTCCTCCTCGTCGTCCGCCCTCCAGCAGTAGTTATGAGCTGCCCAAGGGAGGAGGAAGGCAGCAGTGGCCATGGAGAGGCAACGGGATGCTCCTTCACAGTTGTAGCTGCCATTTTCATCCTCCCCTGCCCCGAGCTCAGTGGCAGCAGCATCGGCAGGGGGAATAGGGACATTCTGGGATGAAATCAGAAGCTGGGGTGGCTTTTGTAATTCCAGGACTGTCTCTGGAAAATCGGGACACTTGGAGGGTATGCCACAGTGGCCAACCAGACTCCTGTGGGAAACTTGCAATTGTGTTGCCTGACATAAACGTTTAGAGAAATTCTTATGTGCTAAAACGTAGCCTGAACGGTATAAAACGGAATGGGGATAATAGAGCAGTCTTTTCCTCTCCGTTCCTGCAAATGCCCCCAAGCCTGGCCTATCAAGCTTCAAACAATTTGCAGTGCAACAAACATTTTGATTACTGTTTTAGAGGAATGAAAGAAAGTGTGCCGTTAATGTGTGACCTTCCTGAAACAAACCACCAGTGGAAGTCAAACACCTTTCTGTTTACGAGAGCTGTTGCTTTATTGGTATTCTGCAAGACAGAGGACAAGAACAATCAAATTTATCTGCTTGGTTCCCGGTGATAATTACATAGATTAATCAGCATTTTTAAGCCAAAGTGTTTCTCCTGCCCCCGCCGTAACATTTAAAAGTCTGTTTTGGTTTTGGGCAGTGTATAGCAGGCTATATCTTAATTATGCACCAAGGGGAAAGGGGAGATTCCCCCACCCTCAAAGAATTTATTTTCCAGTTTTAAAGAAAGGTCATTTCCCTCCTTCTTTGAGCTTGAGCATGAAAAGGTGTTTTGTTGAAGTTTGCATTATTTACTGGAGCTGCAGGGAAATATCAGTGATTTTGCATCAACAAATTATTCACATTTTTATCATTTATTTTCTTGAGCCTAGCTATAAAAATAACAACAACAACAACAACAACAACAACCACAGCCTGCTTTGTGCTTTATAATAGTAAGAAAAGGCCACCACCCTTGAAGGCAACAGAATCTGACGTTCTGCTGTCTGGGGTGGCGAACACTTCTTATAAATGACATGTCACTTCAGGGAGCCTTGGTGATTGTAGCATTCTTGACATCTGGTGAATGGGGACTGTCCCCTCTCATCAATGGGAAAGATATGAGGACAAAGTGCGCTGGCTCCACCCAAGATCTCTTGTGGTGGAGAGAATTCATTTCTACACACAAGATTCAGATCAGGGATTCCACTGAACAACTTCAACGGGGTGAGAAAGGGATATGAACAGCCTGTTCTCGTGCATACTCTCAGTGGTAAGCTGCACTGAGCACTACTGGACTTATTTGCAAGTAATGTTTTTTAAAAAGTGTGACCAGACCAAATGAGCAAACTACCTTGCTGATCAGAACTGGTTAGAATAACCAGATTTGTTGGGCACACCCACTGTCTAGAATGGGGAGCCCTGAATTAGGTTATCTTTTCCAATTTCCCTCAAGTTTTGCATTTTAATGAAAAACTCGGCATGGGCAAATTTTACAGAACTATGTCTGATTAGTCTAATATATCTCAGAAAAGGAACTCAGATCAGCTAAAAAGGAAGACTGTGGGATTGGCTGCAAGCTTCCTCAGAGACACACGTATTAAATCTATTTCTTTGGTTCACCCATTAAAAGGCCAATGCCTTTAGAGTCATTTCAGTGTGGTTTACACGCAGGTGGCGCTGTGGGTTAAACCACAGAGCCTAGGGCTTGCTGATCAGAAGGTTGGCGGTTTGAATCTCCATGATGGGGTGAGCTCCCATTGCTCGGTCCCTGCTCCTGCCAACCTAGCAGTTCAAAAGCACATCAAAGTGCAAGTAGATAAATAGGTACCGCTCCGGCGGGAAGGTAAACGGCGTTTCCATGCACTGCTCTGGTTCACCAGAAGCAGCTTAGTCATGCTGGCCACATGACCCGGAAGCTGTCTGCGGACAAATGCCAGCTCCCTCGGCCTATAGAGTGAGATGAGCACTGCAACCCCAGAGTCGTCCGCGACTGGACCTAATGGTCAGGGGTACCTTTACCTTTACCTTTTTACATGCATAGATAGATATACTATTTACATTTACATTTATTCATTAGTTTTATTTTAAAACATCATGGCCTTACAGAACCATCGAAAGCTTCAGAAGTATGTGATGGTTTTCTTTTATGCATTAATATATTATTACTCTGCGGAGATTTCTTGGCACAGTTGTCATTTTTCAACTATGTTGTGCATGTTATGAATCTTGCTGGATCAAGTAAAAGTTCCATCTAAGGCCAATTTTCTTTTTCCCACACTGGTCAAGCATATACTGCTATGAATAATGCCCCCCTTTTTGGTGGTCCTTAGCATGTGGTATTTGGAGATCTACTGCTTCAAAAAACAGAAGTCCCATCTTGCCACCATGGCCCGCCACACCTGTAGAGCTATCCAACATACAAAATATATCTCATTCTTTTCGAAAAAATCAAGTTGGTTTTGTGACATAAAACCCTTAAACAAATATGGAGAACTACGGTATTACTGCTGTTACAATTATGACCATTTACAATCACGACCAATTCTACCGCCACCAAGAACACAATAGCTTCTACCATCACTAAATGGAAATCCATTTGATAGTACATCCTTCCTCCATTTGGTGCCCTTCAGAGTTTTGGACCAAAGTCCCCATTTTCCCCTGACCATCAGCTCTGTTGGTTGGGACTGATGAGAGTTGTAGTTCAAAACACCTGGAGGGCACTAGGTTGGGGAAAGCTGTCATTGAAGCCAGCTGCACACTTCTGAATTTCTTTCTTTTACTGCCCCTCATCTTTCACCTTGTCCATTGTCATTCCTTTTTTCTATGGCCAAATAAACCTGTATCTTTGTGAGTTAATCCCCAACTGGATCGACCACCTGGTTTTTAAGATCTGGTTAATTTCTTGTACAGAGACTTGCTGTTTTTATATATATTTTTGTATTTAATTAAACTAATTTTATGACATGAGCGCTTTAATGTTCCTCACGTTGTAGGACACACATTGATTTGCCTTCTGAGCCTTGTACAGTTCCTGTTCCTGGGGGTTTTGCAGTTTATTAATCTCCATATTTTACGACACAAGGTTGTCTGTAGGGCTGTGATTACACTTTACTATTTTACTTATTTCATGACTCCCGTGACATTGTCATCAATATGACCTTGGGGTTGTCAGAATGCTTCCCAAAAACAACTTGCAGTAAGGAAGAAAAAAAAAGGGAAAGTATTTTCATTTTGAATAATTTCTTAATTTAATCAGTACAGTCACACTCTGCTCTGTCTAAACCTATTTGAGTTATGAGCCTAGGTGAAGATATATGCCTGCCCATGGTATTTCTGGAAATCTACCCTTTGGGGAAGCATTTACATCTTCAGAATAAGAAACATGTAAACCTGCTTTAAACTCAAACAGTTTCCTTTTCCATATTTTTC
Source organism: Lacerta viridis (assembly GCA_900245905.1). NCBI lineage: Eukaryota > Metazoa > Chordata > Lepidosauria > Squamata > Lacertidae > Lacerta > Lacerta viridis. The sequence goes on from OFHU01000426.1 coordinate 173,385, forward strand.
TCCCTTATTTCACAGTGTAGGATTCATGACTCAACCACACTACACATCAATGGAAAGACAACACACCTATGGAAACACATGGAGATCTCTTCTGTTATTTATGATACAAACTGCTTAACATTGCTATAAAAACTTTGTTGCTTGTAGCTCACTTAAAAGGACAGACATTGCTCAGTATCAATGTTGGGAATAAGTATAACAGAATGCTGTTTTTCCTTCTTCTCTTTAAACAAGGGGGGGGGAGAGACCTGTGGTTTTCCAGATGTGGCTGCACCCTAAATCCCATCCTCTCTGCCCATTAGCTCTGCTGGCCAATGGCTGGAATTGATGTCCAGCAATATACAAAGGTTCCACATCACATCTTAAATTAATAAGACATGCTCGAGATGGTTACCAGAGAAGAATGGCAAATTAAACTGTTGGACTATGCCGAAATGGCAAAACTGACCAGAAAGTTCAGGAACCAAGAAGACCAAAACTTCAATAAAGAATGGGGAAAATTTATAATTTATCTTGGAGACCACTGTAAGCAGATGGAAACATTAGCAAGATTGCAATAACAATTTTAACGTAGCAAGTACTATGGAGACAATGGTGTTATTAAAAAATAGAGACTATGCAGATGCAGTAGGAAAGGTTTAATAAAAAGGACCCATGGAGGGGAAGGTGGGAATCTAGGGATTCAGAGAATCTGTAAATGTGGATGTGAATGGTAATATTGTTATAATTATATACTTAATAAGACATGCTCTTACACGTTGCATTATATAAACTCTTACAGTAACAAAACAGCTGATTGTTATTTTATGCATGCTGGAATTCCATTTCACAAGTATCTGCCATTTACAAAGTTCGCTCCTTTAAATTTCACCAATTTAAAGATCACCAATTGAACGTGGACCCCTTTGTCTTCACAGATTCACTGCCATCTACATCGAAACTAATGGCACGCAGCTCACAGCAATGGGGAGAGTGCTCTTGTGCTCAGATTCTGATTGAAGGTTTCCTACAGGTATCTGGGCTGCCACTGTGAGACCAGAAGGCTGGAAGAGCTGGGCCAGCGACACACCTAGCAGGTTCTTCTCAGGTTTTCCTGCAAAAAGCTCTCTCCATTCATTTGTGTGCACATGCTGGTATTGGAAGGTTCTAAGTCACTTCCTTGTCCAGTTCCGCTACTTTCCATTTTGACAGAAGTGATGCATGATAGGAGGTATCCACACTTTGCAAAATTAGCAAAGTTCCAGCAAGCTGCTCAATATATTTGTTAAGAAGGACTGCTGTTTTATCATCCACCTCCTATATACCCTTTTCTCTGCTAAGTGTTATCAAATCAAAAAGTTCTGAGCTAATTCCATCATACTTCCAACTCTCTAATCTGCAGTATTTCATTACCACCCTCATTCTTCCTCATTATTTTCACAACATGGTTCCTGCAACTGCTGCTCGAATAATCTAGGTGTTTCCATACTAATTCAGTTCACATTTTCCCTGACAACCCCCCATCCCCATTTTTTGCTACAGACTGATTCATAGTTCTAATGAGTCACAAGGAATTGGCTTGTCCTTTGTCTCTCATCCTTTCATGTATGTTTTTGACCACTTCCAAAAAAGAAGAAGATTATTAATGTTGATGCTAACAATTAAATTATTGAACCATTAGCCATTATTATTGTCAATCGTTCAAATATCATTTTCCCCAATGCGTTTTACATTTCACCAGTATGATGATTTATTACATTTTATGTACCACCTGTATTTTATAAGGATCTCAAGGTGTTGTGCATGGTTCTCCTTAATCAAGTGATGGTGATGTGTCCTTACAGCATCCTGCACATATTAAAAGGGATACAGACCTGCTCTGTTAGAATCATTTGGGCAGCCTCTGCACACAAGATACCATATATTGGTGTCTGTATGGGGCTGTGTAGAGACTCCCTGATCTGCCCTGGGGTCTAGGATTGGAGAGACCCATCCTGTGCTGCTCAATGGGCTACCCATCCCATATCTGGCTCCATTTCAATTTGTGGGATGTAATCCATTGGAGCAGCCAAATACAACATTCCTTGTTTCCCTAGAGTGGGCACAGGCAGGGGGGTGTTACTCCAGCCAGTATAACTTCCTGTTCCACTGGTCTGGAGCATCCTCCCCCTACATGTGACCAGGCAGATGGGCGTGACCCTGGCTGACTCCATAAAAGAGCTGAGTAACGCAGCCATCTCTCTCTCTTGATGCCATGCTGCTCTCCTGCAGCCACTTTGTTCTCCTGATGCTGTTCTCTTATTGTATTTTGCTGTCTGCTGGCTCTCAGTCAGCAGCACATGGGCTCAATCCCCATATGGGATGAACTCGCATTATGTTATGTAACTACAAGCTAAAGTCTGCCTTCAGCGATCATACCATGAACTGAATGTGAGTAAACACATTGTTACTTTTAAGGAAAGACACTTGTGTCTTTATTCTTTTAATAGGGATCAAAGGGGACACCAGGAATAATCCAGTCTGGGCAAGTCAGACTGGATTGCTTAACTAAAGAGATTCAAATGAATCTGCAGACTAGCTTCCTGCTGTATTGAAGGGAATCTGCTCTGCTACATGACTCACTAGTGTGAGTGAAGAAAGGATAATATTTAATCATTATGTCCTCTCCTACTATCCTTAACATTCCCACACAATTTAGGAGGTAATGTTTAATTAGAGTTTTTAAAATTCTAATTAAACATACTGTAGGGAAGGGGGAAGGAGGGGGTGCTATGCATATGAGAGCCAGTGTGATGTAGTGGTTAAGAGCAGTAGACTCATAATCTGGTGAACTGGGTTCGATTCTCCGCTCCTCCACATGCAGCTGCTGGGTGACCTTGGGCTAGTCACACTTCTCTGAAGTCTCTCAGCCTCACTCACCTCACAGAGTGTTTGTTGTGGGGGAGGAAGGGAAAGGAGATTGTTAGCCGCTTTGAGACTCCTTAGGGTAGTGATAAAGCAGGATATTAACAACTCCTCCTCCTCCTCCTCCTCTTCTTCTCCTCTTCCTCCCTACTGAGAGCAGGAGGATTCCATCCTGTGGGGTACTGCTCATTTGCGCGTACTTTCCCTGCAGAGAAATCATTCCCAAATGAGCAGCAGCCAGCACTGTGCTGGATGGATTACCAGGTAAGCAGAAGATTTAATGTGATGCAATGCTACACCTTCTCAAGTGCCTTCTCTGCAGGGAACCCCCTCCTAAACAAGCAGCAACATGTAGCTTGAAGGATCAAATCTTTCATTTTCCATCTGGGATGGAAGATTCAAATGTGTACAGTGTTGCACAGGCAGGAAGAAGAAGAGACCTGTTGGGAAGTAGGTCAGGTGAGAACTCCTACCTTGTCCCAGGGAGATGTAGCTGGTCAGGTAGGTCTAGGTCCCTTGCTCGCAGCCTTTTCATGGTTTCAAAACCAATCTCTCTCTCTCCTTCTTGCTAGATGCCCTACCCACACACAGTCCAGGATAATACTGGGTCACCTAACTTGCAAAAATCAGGGGCTGTCTCAGCCTGACCTGAATGATGCCGGGATCTCTCTGAATTGGCCTGATTTGAGAATTGGGCCTTAGCTGAATCTTTATGTTTTGCTGGACATCCATAAGCAGTGTGTATGTGTACCAGGAACATGGCATGGCGAAAGACAATCTTGCCCTGCTCGCTACTGCAGCCACTATCCCAATCTGTTCTTCCACTTACTAATTCAAAACACCATGACGTATTTGACTACGTATCTCCCGATGTCATGTCTAGCATGGCCCTCATAGTTTTCAGGTTCACACAGACAGGTGTGAGCACACTGCTGATTCTCTTTACCAGCCATATCCAAAATTATAAGGTGTATCAATAGATATTCAGCTGCAGCGTGAGGATTCTGTAGGACTCTTTCCTAAACCTATTTTGTCTGTTGTCATCGCTACCCCCTCCCAACCTATGCTTTGCTCTCAAGGAGAGTTTTTCTTTTCTAAACGCCTTTTCATTTTCTGCATTATAGGGAAGAAATGAATGATTGCTATGATTTGCCTTTGGCTTTGTTTTTGTTTTTTTGCTGCACTTAAAATGCAGAACTGAGTCGAAAGACTCAGACATCATGCAAGGCCCTTATTGGGCTCCCAACACATTCATTCATCACCTTCATCTATCTGTGATACAGAACTGCATGTAGCAATGTAAATTTTATACAGATGTATTTGCTCCTGAAATGTATTGTGAGCATTTTAAGTTGAGTAAGCAAGCGATTTATAGATATACTGGCATTACTCTTGCAAACAGTGCAATTTTTTTAAAAAGTTAATGCTATGGTGACAATTTAATGATGGATCTTGCTGCAGTCAGATTTAACTGTGAGACTCAGCGCTTTGCATCTGAGTCACTTTGTTCAGTATTACTGATGAGCATCATCATTTATATGAACACTGCGCATCCACAAAACGCTTTAGTACCACCATAGTGTTTTGCTCCCACAGAAACCTTGTGAGAAAGGTCAGTATAATTCCCATTTGGCAGATCCCAGGAAAATAAGACTGAGCAATAATGGCTTGCCCTAGTCTTTATGTTGGACAGAACACATGGGTGTGTCTTTAGTGCACTGAGTTCCTGGCTCTCCAGAAATTTTTTTATTCCCTTGAGGCCAAGATGGACCTTGAAAAGCTGACAGAGACAGAGAGGTTGGTGGATGAAGACTTTGAGGGTGTTATAGTTATGCCCCCTTCCAAGGATTATTGCTTGCCTGCTGTCACGGAGAAGGAGGGTCTATGAGAAGAAAGGTGTCATTCTGAGGAAGAGGGAAATGATCCTTAGAAGGCACCCATTCTTTGGGGAATTATCGGCTATACTCTTGTGCCAAGGATTCTTTTCCAGGGGATGGAAGGATCCTGGTAGCAGGTGACTCATTCATTAGGACCATCCATAGCATAGCTGTCAACTTTTCCCTTTTCTTGCGAGGAGTCCTATTCGGAAGAAGGGAATTTCCCTTAAAAAAGGGGGAAAGTTGACAGCTATGATCCATAATTGTGTGTGTGTGTGTGTGTGTGTGTGTGTGTGAGAGAGAGAGAGAGAGAGAGAGAGAGAGAGAGAGAGAGAGAGAGAGAGAGAGAAGACTACAGGGTGAATTCCTTGCTAGGCATGAAGTTTGTGGATGTCACCAGTAGATAGTGTTGGGAATGAGCCAGTTGTGGTGCATTGAGGTCATTGTTAAGTATAATGGTTTAACTGACACTGAAATGTGAATGCCTAAATGTGTATTGGTGAAAAGGTTTATCATCCATGAGGCTATATTGAAAGCAAGAAGAGCTCTCTCTGAGCTGTAACTAGTTAGTGATTACCTGTTGATTGTTTCTCTGCTCTGTGCTGAGGGTGAACCTTTTATCATGTGATGAAGGTATTGAGTTGCAAATTCACCATCATGAAAAGTGTGGGGGGTTTTCAGCCTCTCTGAGTGCTACAGAGAGAACAATGCATGCAAATGGGTCTCCAAAAGCTGCATAGCCTAAGGCCAATAGAAGCTGCAATGGGGGGAGAGAGAGACACCATTTTTTTTAAATCTTTGGACTTTTTCTTTCTTTCTAAGATGCTGAGCCTGTGCTGCATAGCACAAGACATTGTATGGATATTTTGGTTGTATCATTGATGCTTATGTTCTGTTTTTTTTTTTTTTTGACGAGTTCTGCCAGTAAAACTTTGAATAGCATTTTTATGGGCCTGGGCAATGATTTCTTCCAAGATAAGTCCATTCTTATGATTCCAGTCACTTCAAACTGTGCAATATTGGTATCTGCAACAGCTATGAATTCCTGGAAGCAAAATTTAGGTTGCTGGAGAGGATGTTGAAAACCAGGACCTCCAAGGTAGCTTGCTCTGAAATGCTTTAGTTCCATGTTCAGTGCCACAAAGACAGGCACAGCTGCATAAACTCAATATGTGGATGAAACAATGGTGTTGGAGTTTGGAGTTGCTAGACACTGGTGTCTGGAGTGAAAATCAGCACATCAGTGAGGCAGCTAGGTTGCAATATAGCTGAGCTTTTGGTTGAACATTCCACCCATCAGCCGACCATGATATGGCTTCAAGTACACATGGCTTCAGGAAAGGTCAAAATTATCTGAATAAGGTCAGGTTTAAGAGAAGTGTGGCTCTTTTCTGAAAATAAAGCCTTCCCAGGGAGTCCAGTCCTCACTAGGTTACCATAATCACATCTGTCATTTCCTCCAGTGCACCACTTTTTTTAAAAAACTTAATAATCAAAGAATGTCTTTCATGCTTGTGATATTGGGTAGCTGTCTAACTTTCCGGACTCAGAAGAACATACCTAAGATCAGCACATCCCCAACTGCTGCTTCAAAAAGTGAATGGCATGAGGAGCAGCCATGAGGAATGGCGTTAATTTAGGAAGTGTGACAAACGCCGACAGGTGCTAATTTAAAGGAATATGGCACTGCAGATGGTGTACATTTTAGGTTTCTAGTTTTTGATATGCTCTGAGCAAAGTTGACAACTGAAAAGGAAACGTATAAAGGAATGGCACGATTGATCTCTCCGCTTAACAGTGAATCGACACTAAATCTTTAAAAAAGGGGGATGTAGATATAAAAAGGCAGTGTAAAAGGGACTAATAGGATGTATAAGTGAACAGTATCTTGAATTATTTTCCATGTCTGTTAAATGTTTTCAGATTTAGGTATCCCTAGATTTCTCAGGCGGGACGCGGGTGGTGCTGTGGTCTAAACCACTGAGCCTAGGGCTTGTTGCTGAATGCGGTGAGAGGCTGGGGGCGGCGGGGGGTGGGACCAGCAGCCTGGAAGGGGAGAGCTGCCCTGACGCTGTGTGTGGCACTAGCGGTTCTTCCCCTGCTTGATTTAAAGCCACTTCTCCTTCACAGCCGCCACCGCCAGGTTTGAGTCATAATATTAAATTTCTTGTTTTCCTCCTTTAAATAAATAGGTGTGTCTTATGGTCCGGTGCGTCTTATGGAGCCAAAAATATGATACCTCAAATTCAGCTAGCAAAGCCAAATGTGGGAAGCCAGTCAGCTAGTCAGCCAGTCAGTATATTGAAAATATACACTCTCTATTTGTGTGAATGCCATGTTATTTTGATTTCCCAACAATAATTCCCCCCCCCCGTCCTAATTCATTACTGTGCATATGGATTTTGATGTTCTGAGCTTACCTGCTCACTTAAACAACTCCTTTGCTCTCCTTGTTAGTGTTAAATGCATAGTCTGGGATTTTATATATCCAAATCCCCAAAGAACAGCTCTAAAGGTATTAATTGTTAAATATGAGTAACATTGCCTCTGATTGGAGCGGTGAAAGAGAATGTTCTCAGATTCTTGTTGTTTTATGGCTGGAATTCGATCACCTACCAGGAAATTCAGGTCATGCAATGATGGTGGATTGGGTGGTCTTCTATAACAAACCCAGTTCCCCCAAACGCTAGATTTTTTTGTGATAAGGAGAGTGATGGAGATATTCACTGGAAAGTGCAGGACTTGCTTTGGCACAATCTCCTTTAACCTCCCTGCAAACAAATCAGAACAAATGCTCATTAAATATCCATCTCCCTGCAAGCAAATCAGGACGAATGCTCAATAAACAACCCATCTTGAAGTGCCTGGTGAATATTACCATTTGGGGAATTATTTGCTTTTTAAATGAGCAGCAGATAGCAGCACAAGGGGAGAATGAATAATGAAAATCCAGCTTGGTTCAATAAATTTCCCATATTTATATATTTGAATCCTCCTGTTGCTTTGGGACATGGTAAAGCTGCAGTGAGATATCATCAGTTTCATGTAGTGAAAGGTTTGTTTCAATATATCTTCATATGGCAATTGCTGGTATTTGCCGTTTCAAGACAAACATTCTCTCTGACTTATACTATGTATCGTCTCTCACCACATTAAAGCACATTAGCATGTATACTGAGCAAATTTGTTGTGCAAGTTTGGGGCTTGTGCGTGTGGAAGGCAAGTGTTCTCATGCCATACTATGAATTCTAGATACATTCATCCTTTCTCTCTCAAATATACTTATTTACGCAGTCTCTGGGAACAGCACTTTGACACTTTAAAAACAAACTGGGAACAGATATTGACTGTTAGAACGAATATCTCCCCAGTTAACAAGATGTTTAGTCATGCTTTCCATTTGGAAATAGAAAGGGAAAACCTTTTCCAGATGTCTAAGAAATTAGCACCGGGAAGAGAAGAAAATATATTGATTTCTCTTGCTAGCCATCTCCAGGGGGAGCACAAGTAAAGATCCGCAGAAACTTTGTTGACTAGTGATAAGAAAAGGCAGGTTCAAATATATTTCTCTTTTATTTTGATATCTGCCTTTGATAAGCTTCAATTTGCGTCCTACATTTGCATTCTCTTAGAGTTCTGATATTGTTTTGAATATCCCTTGAGAAATCCTTCTGTATTTTCACAACAGCCATGTGAGGCAGGTTAGGCTGAGACTAGATGACTGGCCCAAGGCTGGAAGGGAGTAAAAAAACATTGATGACGTAAGTGAGTTTAAAATATGAAACTGCACATGCTCAGAGTATATTATTATTTTGGTCTGCAAAAGCTTCTGCCATAATATATGTTTGTTTTGAAGATACTGCAATGCTAATTTTTTTTGGTACTTGGTTTCATGTGCTCCCTTGAAGGGGAAGGGGGTCCCTATTTGGGGACTGCACAAGCACCCCCCAACCACCTTAATCAGGCTGTGCCACTAATGAGCGTTCCCCACATCAAATGGGGTGCACATGTTGCGAGGTTGCGGGGAGACCCGTTGGATCACGGTGGCAGCTCCTGACAGTTGGTTTGGCTTCGCCTTTCCCATAGCAATTTGTTACAACTTTGGCGGTTGCAGGCCTTGGGCGGAATCCTTTAGTCATTTACAGGATTGGGGGGGCATGGGGCGGTGACCCCCGCCCCCATTGCGGCGGCGATAACAGGGTTCCCATTAAAGGGGTCTCAGGGGGAGGCATTGACCAAACGCCCAGGGTCGTCACTGCCCTCCCCTTCCAGCGGCAGCGAACATAGGGGGGTGGGCTATCTGCTTGAACATATGTTCTCCAGACTAGCCCACTTCCCAATCATGCTGGATAACCCTGAAGTTACCCAGAACCCCGGCTGGGGGGCTGGGAAGGATAAACGCCCAATGCCTGAGCCAAGGTCTTCCTACATCTGAAATATTAATAAAGTTGTGGCCAATTTAATCCCATAGAACGTTGTCATGAGTCATTATTTCCCTCAGGGGCTGCCCCGGGGTACGGGGGGACTTCGCCTGGCCGCGCAACAAGATCCCCTCAACTTCAGCCACCTCAGTCCTGTGTGTCTGACATTCCTGGCTAATTGAATTAGTATGGAATCATTTCAGCACCACAGACAGTGCTGATTAGGGGTCTTTTCGCACTTCCCATTTACAGCTGAATAGTTGCTATTTGATCCAATATTTTAAAGGGTGAATATGGAGCTCATTGTCTGCTGATTGTTCACACATCGCTGTTAACTAGAGAATGAGTGCGGTTTTCCTTTCTGTGCTAACAGCAGGTTGTTCTTCTAGTTGAGAAAATTTCTATGACTTTAGTAGAAACACCACTTACGTACCCCTGCGTACCTCCAGCTAGTAATAGTTGGAGTTATGAGTATGTGGGCAGGGATAGCTCACACTGGTCAAAGGGAAGTGGCACAAAACTGATGTCTCCTGAACCACCCATACCAAATTCTACCCCCTCCACACAGAAACCAGAGGGGTGTTTGTGCAGATGCCACACAAATGAAAATATTGAGGGTCCATTTTGGATCTTTTCAAAAGGTTTGGGTGGGGGTTGCAGTGGAAGAAAAATGTTTTTGATTTTCTTAAGTACTGTATATTATTCCAGAATACTAGCTGAATAATGGCAGCATCGTGCGGCAGGCTGCCAAAGAATGAGGAAAACCCCACCAACATTTCTTCTGCAAATGGTGTTTGTAGAGAGGCCTTTTGGTAACTTGGGGCTGATTCATACAACTTTTTAGCTTGGTGGGGTTGGTGTGACAAGACTTGTGCTCCTTGAGCAATGAAGCGCAAATGATCCCAATGTGAAAATGTCATATTAGTGGTGCTGAGAGAATCCAGATGGATAAACATTGTATAAACTCTACATGAGATCAGTACCCTTTAATTGGATGGTGGGAGTGGTGAACTCAAGGTGGTAGAAATGCTTTTCCCATTTCCCCTTTTATCCTCAAAACGACCCTGCAAGATAAGTTAGGCTGATAGAACGTTTCTAGCCCAAGGTGATGCTGTGAGTTTCATGACTGAGTGAGGATTTGAACCCAGGTCTCCCAGGCTCCAGTCCAACACCCCAATCCCTACACACAGTGCTGGTATAATGCAGGGACACAGTAAACTATGGTTCAGCTGTATTACCTTTAGAAATTACCAGGATGGTAAATATCTAACCAGAGAGGAGTTTCCTATACTTCAATTCCAGGACTAAGTTGAGGATTAAGAAACCACGCTGGAAATCAAATTTCTAGGATAACTTTGACAATTTTCACCTTGACAATTGCTTAATTAATTCCAACCAGAGCTGCAACTGGAAATAATAGTTGTCCTTGCAGACTGATGGCTGACCAGAGGGTAAGATTTGTATGGCCTAATGATGTGGCTCGTGAATACTGACACTGCCAATTATATTTCCTCGAGTTAATGTGGTTTTGCATTGGAGTATGTAGTTCACAGACCTCCAAGTCACTGGCCATAGCTCAATTATCAGCAATCAGCAATCTAATCAATGGCCTGTTACTCTCATATCTCAGCAGTCAACAGTGTGGTTCCTAATTAAAGATAGCCATTTGGTTGAAGTGATTACTGGGTTCATTATCTTGACAATTTCATTACTATACCAGGTAGAATAAAACATTTATAGGAAAGGAAGGGAAAAGATGAGCTCTCATAAGGTTCGTGGAGGATCATTATAGCTTTCAGTGAAGACTGTTGTCACTGAGATCAATTGTAACAGAGTACAAATCCTGAACCTAAATACCAGTTATCACATCTTCTCAATGAAGGGTGCATTTATCATTATCTTCTAGTGCCACCAGGATGTGAACACACAGAGCACTCCACAGAGCTGATATTGCTGGATCATAGCTAGGCATCCTTGAATGGAAGGTCTTCTGTTCATGGACAGGACTGAGATCCAGTGGAGGGTCCTACTGGCATAAGGATGCCTGGAATTTCCTTCAATCCCATCGCCCTCCTGTATTGATTCTTATATTGCTCTGGAGTCTCCCCCAACTGTCCAGGGCAGATTTTCAGGAAGGGGCATAAGGGGGCTGAAAGGGAAATTGGTGAAAGTAACCTTCTCCCACTTCCAATGACAGCTGAGTCCCATGAATCGAACTTCTTAGGGCATGCTCCTAAGAAGGATCCCAAGCTATATAATAGCAGGCTGTCATTTCTTGCAATCCTGTATGGTAAGGTGGGCAGGTTTGCCATCCAATCCTTCATTACGTTGGTCTCCATGTGGCGAGTTTAGTATTTACATATTGGTTGCATTTCAATCCTACCTTCTTCTTGAGGAGCTCAAGGAGGAACATGTGGTTCTCCTGCTCCTCAACTAACCCCCTGCAACAAAGTTGTGGGGTAGGTTAGGTAGTGACTGATCCAGGGTTATCCAGTGAGCTTTATGGGCCATGACCTGATCTGCAGGGAGTCTCAACAGAAGCACTACTTGAGCGCTTTGTATGACTGAAGGAGGTGAGCAGCAGGCAAAGCTGGGAAGAGTACATGCGGGCCTTGCTCTCCATTAATGAGTGAAGGTAATGGGGGGACAGTCTGAATCTCCATATAAGATGGTGTAGCCCAACCAGCAGTGTAGCATCTTTTGCCGGTGCCTGGGGCTCCCTTGGTGGACCAGGCAGCCTGGTGGTGCTGGGTTATCGCATGAGGAATTTCCTCACAGCAGAGGAGAGGCACGGAGATGCTGCTGTTGCCTCTTCTCTCCCTTTGCAGGTCAAAGGTCTGTCTGTGGTCTGAAATTGTTGAAGAGTATTGTCTTAACGTCCATTACCAGGATGTGTGGTGAAAGCTACTAGCTTAGATTGTTTGAAACAACAACTCAGACCACTTGGGGGGATAGTTGGTGGACATTAGCTGTGTGAAAAGTCAAAGGGAACCCATGTTCTATGCTGCTTTGTCACTGTTCTTTGAGCGGCTCACTGTGGCTGCTACTTTCTAAACTAAGGGGCACTGGCATAGGAAGGGCAAGGCATAGGAGGGAGGGCACCCCGGGCAGCGCAATCCCGGTAGGGTTCCATCTCGGCTGCCCCTCCACCCGCACTGTGCTCCTCACCCCTGTGGGCGGCGCGCCACGCCCCCAGAACGCATGCCACGCCCCTACAGGCAGCATGCCACATGCCCAGAATGCGCTCCAGCCTGCCCCCACCTGCTTCCTGCCCCCAGTGCCGGAGCATGAAGCTCCGCCACTGCTAAGGGGGATATCCGACTTCACTTTCAGCACTCTCCTTTCTTGCCCGTCAGAGTTATGTTGTGCAGAGAGGATGGCTTTGACTCCGGCGAGATTGTTATGCCTCCTGCTCATCCTCTGGCAAAAATAAATAAATAATCTGAGCCACGAAATCACCCAATATAATCCATCAAGATGGCACTATTTACATTCCTAAATGAGGCAGAGGAGTGAATAGGCATCAAGTCTGCTTAGCACTTGGTGACCTTCATTTTTATCCCTCTTCTAACATCCGGAAGAGATCTGTGACTCTGATGATTTATGCGCCAGCTCTGCAAGCACGTGTATCTCGCAAGGTAAAACACACAATTAATATCCTTCTTTGATATCTTAGTGTGATTCTGTAAGATGCGGACAATTATGGAGCACCATAAACTATCTTGTCACATTAATCAGTCAGGCAAGGTTGTGTGTTGTTGATGAGGCACCTCCAGATGAAAAGTGTTTTCTTATTGCATGCGCTGACGCTTCAAAACGTCGTAAATTGATTTTATATTTGGGCTGGATATATGCACACCAAATAAATTAGTTGTGCCCTGGAAGCAGGAGGTTCCTCCAAATCATGTGGCATTTGCCAGACATTTTAATTAACATGCAAGGTGACAACTGGAAATGGCTGCCTTAAGGTCCAGGCTAGACGTGGTGGCAAATGTGCGGCTGACTCAGAAAACAGCTGACACCTGCTTAGTTTCCCCCTTTCCCCTCTATAATGTCTCAGTGAACTTCCCTTATGCTCTGGATTTTTATGCTCCAGCTCCACATCTCTGTCAGTCAAGAACATGAGTGGATAACCTCCAACATTTCTTAGATAAAAATAGGGACTTCCTTTGTTGTTGCTGTTTTATACCCCAGCCACTCTAGGCAATTTCCAGCATATATAAAAACATAATAAAACATTAAACATTAGAAATCCCACACGCTCCAACATTTCTATGATAAAAATAGGGACATTCTAATCAACAACAACAACAACAACAACAACAACTTTATAATTTATACCCCACTCACCTGACTGGGTTGCCCCAGCCACTCTTTGCAGATTCCAGCATATATAAAAACCTTCCCTCTACAGGGTTGCCTTCAGGTGTTTTCTAAAGGTTGTATAGTTACTCATCTCCTTGGCTCGGGGTGGGGGGTGGGGGAGGGCATAACTCCATAGCTTGTAACATTTCTCCAATGAAAATAGGGACGTCCTAAGAAAAAGCAGGACATCCCTGGATCAAATTAGAATCTAGGCTCGTTTCTGTAAATCCAGGAGTGTCCCTGGAAAATGGGGACACTTGGAGCATCTGTGAATCCGTCAGTTTTGGTTTCTCTTTTTTCTCTAATCTTAAATTCTGTTCTCCACATTTTCACACGAGTTTGTGATTTATTTATTTTTTGAAAAAAAAGTGTCCTCATGAAAATCTACCAGCATTTGAATGTGTGAATGTCTCCTAATAAATGCATTTTACATGCAATTTTGCCTAATGGGCACAGTTTTTCCTATATTTAAAAAGCAGTTTTCCCTAATATAATTCACTTTTGTGTGTTAGTTCATGCCTTCTTATGCATACTTCACACCTGAGTGTATGCATTTTTGTAAACATTACAAAGGAAATGCACTAACCAATACAGAGAATTTCAAATTTCTAAGAATGGCTGTGTTTTGGTTTGGATATTGTTTCAAAAAGTGCAGATTAGGTAGGTTTGCCTTTAAAGGCAAACCAAATCAAATTGACTAACCCTCGCCCTGCTTTAATCGAGACAATGAAAAACGTGACGAGAAAGTTCTTCAAGCTTCAATTTCTGCTGCAGTGGTCAAAGATGATTTGAGTTCTATGTCTTTTGGGGCAGGTTTGTTGAGTTCAGGGGGGAAATCCTGCTGTCGAAGCCTTGAAGGCTTATAGAAGTTGCTTATAGGACTTTGTGTTGGATTTTTGTCATTGTTCATGTATGCTTTTAGTGTAAAGTTTCTCCTAACCTATATGTTGTTAAGCATTTTCATGTGGGATTTGGAAGTATCATGAAAGGCAAAAAAGAGTGTTTGGTAATAGGCCTAAGCCTTCTAACTGTCTCGTAGAAAAAAGATTATTTTCTGTTCCTCATTTGCTGATAATTCTCACAACCCAAATCTTCTCTTGCTTGAACTGGGAGTTTCATACAGCCTGTTCTTCCCTGGTAGCTTTGATGTGAGGTTGCAATAAGAGTTCCTTAAAATGTATATTCAGCCTAACAGTGTTAAAGCATCTTCAAAGGAGAGACTGACTGCGCTCTTTCCCAGCTAGCAAGAGCATGGATGTTCTTGAAATCTGTAATTGAAAAATTCAACAAATATGGTATTGGATGTAGGTCAGGTGAGTTCTTTCTTGTCATCCATCACTTAGGAATATTTTATTTCTTTCTCCAGTGAGTGATGAAGGTGCTAAGAGAACTGTTGTTACATATATTGCTTAGCCAATAGCCTTTCCCAACCACATGTTTAATAAAACAGGGTGGTGTGAAAAATAAGAAATGGTTAGTTTTCTAAATAAATAAATAAATAAATCAAAGGATATCTCTGTCCCCAAGGTAACCTGCTTGTTTCCAGAAAAGGGGAATAAAAGTCATCCAACCCACATTTCCATCAAGTGCAACACAGTGCTTGAAGCGGGGTGGGGTGGGGGCTGGGATAGTTTTATTATGTCCATTTATAAGAAGATGTGTGGCAAAGATACCTCTCACTTCAAGCATGAGCCTGACAGGGGCACTCAATGCAGTTCC
The DNA here is from genome assembly GCA_900245905.1 of Lacerta viridis. Lineage (NCBI taxonomy): Eukaryota > Metazoa > Chordata > Lepidosauria > Squamata > Lacertidae > Lacerta > Lacerta viridis. The sequence goes on from OFHU01000426.1 coordinate 188,650, forward strand.
ACCATAATAACCTCCAGATCCAATCTCACCTGGATCATCATATCCAGACATCGTCAGGGATGGCTTCAGGATTCAGTTGACTTCTTTAACATAGAAGAGATAGGGCGTTCAGTTTAAGAATTCTGTCATTCTGAGCAGGGGCATAGCAAGGGGTGGGGTGGGGGGGTTGTCCGCCCCGAGTTCCATAATGTAGGGGGTGACAAATTATCAAGGAAAATTTTGCTTTTGAAATTTTATTTTTTGAAAATGCCTGCTCCGAAGGTCTTATCTTACTATACTAGGGATTATATAGCTATATGTGAAATTTCATGCATATCGGTTAATATCTTGACCCTCCTCCACCAAAATAGCTGTTCACTTGGCTGTTTTCCTATGTCATGAAGGCTGAAATTTCAGTTCAGAGAACACTTACTGTTCCCAACCCTAACCCTGTGGAAAGCCATCTAATTAGACTTTAATTTGATTTTGAGATGTTTTTAGGAGGTAATTTAATTATTGTTTGATTTTATACCAATGTTATGTATCTGATGTTAGCCACCCTGAGCCCGACTTCGGCCGGGGAGGGCGGGATATAAATAAAAGTTTTTATTATTATTACTTGTTATTATTCCTTTGTAAGAAAATATGAAATAACGTAAAACCATTTTTGCAGGGGGGGGATCAATGGGGGGGTTGACAAGAAATTTTCTGCACCGGGTACCACCTGACCTTCCCATGCCTGGGGGGGGGGTGCCAATTTTTTTTTGCCCCCGGGTACCAATTTACCTTGCTATGCCCCTGATTTCCTGAGCCTTATGAGGAACAGTTGAGGGAGTTGTTTAGCCTGGAAATGAGGAGACTGAGAGGAGATAGGATAGCCACCTTCAAATATCTTAAGGGCTGTCACATTGAGGATGGACCAAGCTTGCTCTGGGGAAACCCAGCCAGATGGGTGGGGTGTGAATAATAAAAAAGTAGATTTCAGTTACAAGAAAGGAGATTCTTACTCAACATCAGGAAGCACTTTCTGACAGTAAGCTGTTTGAAAATGGAAGAAACTCCCTTAGAAGGTCATGAACTCTCCTTCATTGGAGTTTTTTTTTTTTTTAAAGCAGAGGTGGGATGGCTGCTTTAGTTGAGATTCCTGCATTCCAGGGTGGGTGGATTGGATGACAACTCTACAATTCTATGGCTCTATGAGTCCTGCTGCAGTTGATCTTCTTAGGTCCATGTGAATGGTGGTGTAGTCAAATATTACCAGCTCCTTCTTTCTCTGGATTGTGCATTATTTAAACTACTCTACTAATAGAAGAAGGGATGTGGGTGGCACTGTGGTCTAAACCACTGAGCCTAGGGCTTGCCGATCAGAAGGTCGGCGGTTTGAATCCCCGCAACGGGGTGAGCTCCCATTGCTCGGTCCCAGCTCCTGCCAACCTAGCAGTTTGAAAGCACGTCAAAGTGCAAGTAGATAAATAGGTACCACTCTGGCAGGAAGGTAAACGGTGTTTCCGTGCACTGCTCTGGTTTGCCAGAAGCAGCTTAGTCATGCTGGCCTCATGACCCAGAAGCTGTCTGTGGGCAAACGCCAGCTCCCTCGGCCTATAAAGCAAGATGAGTGCGCAACCCCAGAGTCGTCTGCGACTGGACCTAACGGTCAGGGGTCCCATTTAACTTTACTAATAGAAGGTACGATTCAGCTGATGTCAAAGGCAGATATGAGAATACCAGGTGAAAGCCTAGTTCTTGAAAGTTATGTTTTGAAAATAATACATGCTAAAAAAAAAAAAACATTTCGTGCATGGAGAAAAGGGCACAGTAACAAGGAAGCATCAGGTATACATTTCTCTCCTTGCCAAAGAGACATCTGCCAAAATATTTAAAAAATGTTCTCTTTCCAGAGGACATATGTTGTGTACATATGGGTCGTGGTAATCGGCAAGACTCCATTAAGGAGTGCGTTTTGTTAGTATATTTTTTAGGCATGGAATACACAAAGGGGGAAAATTACTCCGGATAGATTTTTAACCTCAAAGTCACAAGCAAAGTTACAACATAACTGCAATGTCAAGATCCTTAAAAGTAATAGCTGGAGATATTTTTTAGGTCCCCCCCCCTCTTCTCTACCTTCTTCCATCTCGGCACTTAATCATTGCTGTTTCCAAATCTTTACTTAATTTACTCGCCTTAATTGCACATGGCATTATAAAATTGCACTTTCCCCATTCTGTTTACACCTGCCATCCCTAATGCATTACCATGTGTGAGATTTACGAGAGCAGCACATGAGGCCTGTCATAGTTAATCACATTTGTAACCTTTCAGGTGTGTGACAGCCCAGGTTCCTGCTGGGAAACATGTTAGGCATTTGTTGATTGCCAAGCATATTTCTAAAATACTGCATTAATTTGTGGGCAAATCTCTGGTATCGGGTAGCAAGCACAATGGTAATTAGATTTTCATTTTTTCGTATATTTAACAAAGAACTATTTGTATGTTGAGATCATATTCCAGTAGTTGGAAAAACCAGATAAGTGTGCATCAGTTATCTTTCCAGAGCGAAGATTAACATAAAAAACACTGCAAAAATGCTGCATTTAGATTGGCTATTTATTCCCAATTTTATTGTATCGAGAGTGGATTTAATGCACAGTGATTTTCTTTCAAGGCAACACTCTTTCCTGAAGTTCAAACAAGAGCTAAATGTTTGAGGTGTGAGGTCTAAGATGAAAGAATACATTAATCTTCTAATTCAGTCAAACAGGTAGATGTACGGTTTGTCTGGCCGTTCACAACATTAAGGAATTTTGCCCTTCCACAGCAATATTAAGGATTAAAAATAATGAGGTATTTAAGAAGAGATTTTTGGTTGCAGATTCAGAGATATTTAAAATTGTTAGAAATGGATTAAAGAACATTGCATGTCTAATTTGCAAATCTAAGTCATCAAAGCACATTTGAGAAAGGACAGGATAATAGCTTTAATTTGTCAATTGAAATTAATTCCACATTTGATCCAGTGGAAGAACGTAAACAGAAGTTGGACAAATCCCAGGCTATTGTAAAGTGATCTATTTCATGTGGATTCTGAAAATGAGAGTTGAAAAAAAAAAACCACATGTTGCAATCCTTTGACTCTTCAGACAGTTTTCAGTTCTGGAAAAGTTCTTTCAATAGCTCCACTTTTAATCCCCCTTATGCTAGTTTAAATATATGTAATGATAAACAACTGGTTGCAAATGTGTTCCATTATTATTCTTTTAAATTGGTTACTGGTAGATCTTAGGATTGATCCTGATTTGATTGTCAGATCTTCAGAAGCCCACCTTGGCTCATGGTGCAAAATAGCAGGTAGAAAAGGGCACCTGAGGTCAGGTGATGGGCAGGTGAGCAGCTCCACACACTTGTCAGACTTGGCCCATGGCAGATGCGGGAGGTAACAGTCTGGCCCACCAGATTAGAAAGGTTCCTTAAATTGCTCTACATGAAACATGAATGTGAGTAATGATATAGAGTGGTACCTTGGTTCTCAAACGCCAGAAACCCAGAAGTAAGTGTTGCAGTTTTTGAACATTTTTTGGAAACTGAACGTCTGATGCAGTTGCCGGTTATTATTTCCGGGGCGCCTGCACCAATCAGAAGCCACGCCTTGGTTTTCAAACACTTCGGAAGTCAAACGAACTTCCGCAACGGATTAAGTTTGGCGCTTTTGTTTTTGAGGCTTTTTCGGTTAATTTTTTACTGTGGCTGTATATCCATGTTCTCTGGTAAAAGTATGAAGAGGATCTTGGCAGTTTTTCATTTCGTTTCAGATTACCGTATTTTTTGCTCCATAAGACGCACTTTTTTCCTCCTAAAAAGTAAGGGGAAATGTCTGTGCGTCTTATGGAGCGAATGCATGGTCCCTGGAGCCAAATTGCCCAGGGGCTAAAGGCAGATCCTGCTTTTTCTGTTTTAGAAAGAGCTAAAGGCTAACAAGAGGGAAAGAGAGTGTTGAAAGGAACCCGCTCAACAGCTGATTGCAAGAGATCGGGGAGGGAGATAAGGGAGCTAGCTCCCTTCCTGCCCCGCCCAGGCCCCTTGCACAGTAGTTCCTTTGCGAGGGCTGAGGATCCTGGGAAATTGAGTTTTTCAGCCATTTGGGGCTTTCTGTTACTTTTCCTCTCGCTTTCTATTACTTGCTGGTGCTTACTGGTTTGCTTTCTTCTTGCTTCCTATTACCTACTGGTGCTTACTGGTTTGTACTGGTTTGCTTTCCTCTTGCTGGTGCTTACTGGTCTGTACTGGTGCTTACTGGTTTGTACTGGTTGGCTTTCCTCTTGCTTCCTATTACTTGCTGGTGCGTACTGGTTTGTACTGGTGCTTACTGGTCTGTACTGGTTTCTACTGGTGCTTACTGGTCTGTACTGGTTTGTACTATGGAGCGAAAAATACGGTAAGTTTGAGTAAGTTAGTAAGTTTGAGTAAGTTTGCGTAAGTTAGTAAGTTTGCGTAAGTTAGTAAGTTTGCGTAAGTTAGTAAGTTTGCGTAAGTTAGTAAGTTTGCGTAAGTTAGTAAGTTTGAGTAAGTTAGTAAGCTTACTGGTTTGTACTGGTTCGCTTTCCTCTTGCTTCCTATTACTTGCTGGTGCGTACTGGTTTCTACTGGTGCTTACTGGTCTGTACTGGTTTGTACTGGTGCTTACTGGTTTGTACTGGTTCGCTTTCCTCTTGCTTCCTATTACTTGCTGGTGCGTACTGGTTTGTACTGGTGCTTACTGGTCTGTACTGGTTTGTACTGGTGCTTACTGGTTTGTACTGGTTTGCTTTCCTCTTGCTTCCTATTACTGCTGGTGCTACTGGTCTGTACTGGTGCGTACTGGTTTGTACTGGTTTGTACTGGTTGGCTTTCCTCTTGCTTCCTATTACTTGCTGGTGCGTACTGGTTTGTACTGGTGCTTACTGGTCTGTACTGGTTTGTACTGGTGCTTACTGGTCTGTACTGGTTTGTACTATGGAGCGAAAAATACGGTAAGTTTTAGAAAGTTAGTAAGTTTGAGTAAGTTAGTAAGTTTGAGTAAGTTAGTAAGTTTGCGTAAGTTAGTAAGTTTGCGTAAGTTAGTAAGTTTGCGTAAGTTAGTATGTTTGCGTAAGTTAGTAAGTTTGCGTAAGTTAGTAAGTTTGCGTAAGTAAGTTAGTAAGTTTGCGTAAGTTAGTAAGTTTGCGTAAGTTAGTAAGTTTGCGTAAGTTTGCGTAAGTTAGTAAGTTTGCGTAAGTTAGTAAGTTTGAGTAAGTTAGTAAGTTTGCGTAAGTTTGTAAGTTTGAGTAGTTAGTAAGTTTGCGTAAGTTAGTAAGTTTGCGTAAGTTAGTATGTTTGCGTAAGTTAGTAAGTTTGCGTAAGTTAGTATGTTTGCGTAAGTTAGTAAGTTTGCGTAAGTTAGTATGTTTGCGTAAGTTAGTATGTTTGCGTAAGTTAGTATGTTTGCGTAAGTTAGTAACTTTGAGTATGTTAGTATGTTTGCGTAAGTTGGTAAGTTTGCGTAAGTTAGTAAGTTTGCGTAAGTTAGGAAGTTTGAGTATGTTAGTAAGTTTGTGTAAGTTAGTAAGTTTGTGTAAGTTAGTATGTTTGCGTAAGTTAGTAAGTTTGCGTAAGTTAGTAAGTTTGCGTAAGTTAGTAAGTTTTAGTAAGTTTGAGTAAGTTAGTAAGCTTACTCCGTCTCTAAAAACGTGGTGCGCCCTATGGTCTGGAGCGTCCTATGGAGCAAAAAATACGGTAATGACAGATAATGTTGTCATCTGCACCCAGATAAACTGTAGCTTATCTTAATGATGGCTAGTGAAAATAAGTCAACTTCAAACCCTACTTTATGAAGCAAGGCTTTTTCATTGACCGTAGTTAAGACTGGCCATAGTTTAGGGTTCGAATGACATACTAAACTGTGGTTTATTTTAAAAAAGCAGTACTCCCAATACTCCTTGCAGTTGTTCCAGAGGAGGAGAGAGGGACACTGTGTAAGTCCCAAGCTGACTGTGGCTTTTCCTAATCACCCTTAACCATAGTTTAGTGTTGTGTGTTAACTGGGCCACAAAGATATCGGCAATGAGTAAGAGCAAGAAACAAAACAAATCAGAAAGCAATGCATTTAAATAGGCAGAATTTCAGCACACACTATTAGATGTACACCCTGTGGTAACAGTCTCTCCCATGTTTCTTTTTAACAAGTTCTTAAAAACCCAATCCTTCCTCCTGTTCTTTAACAGTTGGAACCTATGAACTGAAATCAAGTATTCTCCAGGAACAGCCAGGCATGCAGGGTTTTTTATTATTCCATTTTAAACCAAATAATATGCTTTTATCATTATTCTGTTCAGCCAGCACTCTCCGGATAAGTGCTACCCATCTTTCTCATCGGCGCACTTTTTCCAGCGTAGAGAAAGAATGAAGACTTCGCTGAGGAAAATCAGGGTGAGAAAGATTCAGAATGCCCCAAGGAAAAAAAGAACCAATTTCCCTTCAGAAAGTCGCAGACTCCTCGTCTCTTTCCTTTCAAGCTGTCTGCTAGCTTTCTCTTAAACCACTGTCATAAGTGCTACAGTTTTGACCTTAATTGTACTGTGTAAAGATATCACTTAACCCTAGAGGGGAAAAAAATATGGGTTGATTTCCCCCCCACCCCATTTTGTACTGGTGGCAGGGAAATTTGATATTTCACATCACAGGGAAGGTCAAACCTTCCTCAAAACCTTAGCATGAGGTCAAACATGAAAGTCATTGGGCCATTTTAGACCTTCTGTTCTTTCTTTGATATATGGAAGTCTTGCCTGAAATAACACAGTAAGGTAGACTACTGGTTACCTGGAAGAGAAGTTTCAACAAAGAGTCTGCGAGCATCACAAGCAGTCACCTCTGCTAGATGTTCAGTTAAGAAGATGACAAGGTCTACAACTCAGAACAATCATTGTCTGCTTAACCAAAGGAACATACAGCTCACTGCTAATATTTATCACCTATTTAGATGATGCCCAGTATATCGGTTTGAAGATGGTGGGTGATCGTTTATCACCAACCTTGCAAATCAAAGGGATACCACAAACTCACAAACCGAACCTGTGACTTTGCTGTCTTGCAACCAAGTCTCAGGAATATCAGTCCCCCAGACACTGAAATGATTTGTGATTGTCTTTTGTCTCTGGCAAAATACCCTCACACAAGTTGTGGCTACGCTGCTCAAACTAAACCGATTGAAATCTGGGAAATCATATGGGACCCCTATATATATATATACGATGGAAGAAAAGCAGGATCTAGATGTACTTTGGGGGGGGGGAAACCATTTCTGCTGGGGTGCATCAATGTCACATTCATGCTGCCCTATGTAATAGTTTGTGATGTGCCTGTTTGAGTTCTGCATCTCCCCCTTTAAGCACTGGATAGCATTGCACCATTTAATTGCCACAGTTACCTTAGAATCATTAATTCTAAGAGTTGGAAGGGGTCCTGGGGGTCATCTAGTCCAACCCCCTGCAATGCAGGAATATGCAGCTGTCCCATGTGGGAATTGAACCTGGAATCTTGGGATTATCAGCGCCACTGAGCTATCCAGGACTGTGTCAGGGTTGAGCCAGATGAGGAGGAGTGGTGGCAAGCCCCCCTGGCGAGGCTGCACCCACGGAAGAACCTGGGGAAATGGAGGAGTTCATACCTGGAGAAGACTGGTGGCGGCACTCCTCGGAAGAGGAAGAGTCAGATGGAGAGGGGGAAAGACCAGAACAGGAGGAGGAAGTTGAGCCAGAATCAGGCCCTTGTGAGGAGAGAAACCGGCAGGGCCCCTCCCCTCCTCCCTTCTCAGCTGTAGAGCATAGAGCTGAGAGACGCAGGGAACAATTAGAGGCAGCTGCAACTCGTAAGAGACCTGGTTACAGGCCAGCTACTTAAGAAAGGCCGGCTGCTCCCTTCGCTAGCACCTGCGACTGCTATGCTGAGTGTGTGGTTGCTCTTGCTCGTTTTGTTCCTGACTCCTGGCTTGTTCCTGACTGACTTGGCTGGTTCCTGACTTGGACTGTTTCCGACTTCAGCTTCTCCTGACCCCGTACTGATACCTGACGTCAGCTGGCTTCTGACCCGGACTGTTCAACCTCAGCTTATCTGACTGACTGCTGCACTTCAGCACGCCAACTTGTTGGCACCCTAACAGACTGTGCCTGGATATGCCTTCTCCATGTGTATGTAGTGATAGGTGATGCAGATGCTTCGCAAGTGCCTAGTCCACATTGAGGTAATCATTCCCCTCAAAAAGGAAAGGGAAACATGAGACAGTTCAAGCTTGCATATGCATGCCTAGATATGGAGTGCTGTCACTTTATATGAATGTTAAAAGCAGAATATGTGTCCATCATACACAGAGAATCCTTTGCTGGGTGAGCATGCAAAGAGACTCTAGGAATTTGAAATACTGGTGCCTACTAATTTCATGACATATCCGTGTTTGCCGATCGTAGAAATGAAAATGCCTCCAGGCACTCTCTGTGGTATTGAGCAGCTAAAACAGGCAGAGAAAGGTGTTGAGACGCAGCCCAGTTCATGTTGACTTTGTTCATCTCCTTTTTCGGGAACATCCATCCTGGGCCAATATATTTCCTCGACTATTAAAAGCTTTCAGGACAGCACTCAATTCTATCAGATCCAAGCGACAAGCTATTTTGTTATGGAAAGATGTTGCCCTTTTATGTCTGAAATATAGCTTTCAGCTTTCAGATACGGAAGTCAAGGAAACACTTAAAATCAAGGGCAAATGATAAGATCAGCATAGTTACTGGAGAGAGGTAAGCTGTAAACAGAAAGACAGCTGTAAAGCAAGTTTGGTCATGGGCGGAATGTATAAACAGAGCCCAATCTTAACATCACAAAGGACAGATCCACACACCCACGCAACCCACTCCCCAGCCCAGTCTTACAAGGGGAATACAGGAGGGACAACCCCGTGATTCCTTTGTAAGGCACATTCAGGGAAAGTGTGTTCTCCTTCACGGAGAACATGTGTTGCGGTTGGGGCCTAACAAGACACCCCTCTGTCACTGGGCGGGACTCAAATAGATAGCCAGGACAGGCGATAGGGTCTCTTGGGTCGTTGGGGAGATTTGTATGTAGCAAATTTTGATAGACAGTTCAGGGGTTATATATTCTTGGTGCTCGCAGCGTCAGCCCCTCTTTGCTGCGTGCACCAGATCACACACCCGCCCCCCAGTTAATTAGGCTTGTGCGTTGACCTTGCTATGCCTGTCATGGGGTCGTCTGCTTTGGGGCAGGGGCCTGGTAGGAATTTTTCCATCTGGCTGATTGGCTGTTGCCATTTGGTTTTCGCCTACTGCGTAGCAATTAGTCACAACTTGTAAGGTTGAAGTTAGGCATTGGTTATTACGTTATTACTGGTTATTACCAGTAGTAATGTACGGAAGTGAGAGCTGGACCATAAAGAAGGCTGATCGCCGAAGAATGATGCTTTTGAATTATGGTGCTGGAGGAGACTCTTGAGAGTCCCATGGACTGCAAGAAGATCAAACCTATCCATTCTCAAAGGAAATCAGCCCTGAGTGCTCACTAGAAGGACAGATCCTGAAGTTGAGGCTCCAGTACTTTGGCCACCTCATGAGAAGAGAAGACTCCCTGGAAAAGACCCTGATGTTGGGAAAGATGGAGGGCACAAGGAGAAGGGGACGACAGAGGATGAGATGGTTGGACAGTGTTCTCAAAGCGACTGGCATGAGTTTGGCCAAACTGCGGGAGGCAGTGAAGGATAGGCGTGCCTGGCGTGCTCTGGTCCATGGGGTCACGAAGAGTCGGACACGACTGAACGACTGAACAACAACAATTACGTTGGTTGGTGGAGGGGAAGGGGTTGGCTGCGCCTGCCCCTCCAATGCTGCTGCTGCACGGGGAATTCCATTAAAGGAATACAGGGGCTCTCCATGCTTTTGTCCGTTCCCCTGGTCAGGGGCTAGGGCCACGCAGGAGCCCCTGGGAACATTAGAGGAGAGGCGAGGGTCCCGGTCCCCCTGACCCCATTCTCTCCCCAAAGTGTTTTCCCTTTGCTGACTTCCACTAAGTGGGCGGATGTCAGTCTGTCCCCAGGAGGGGACAGATAGTCGAACCAATGCCTAAGCAACCACTCACATTTTGTAATTTAATAAAAAAAAGTTGTGGCCAAAATTATGCCAATAACCTTAAACAAAATTCCTGTGTGCGGTGTGAGTTATTTGGGGGGTGACCTTGGGGACTTCTACACGCAAACCAGGAGGAGGGAATCAGTAGATAGGAGGGTTGTTGTTCTTGCTGGTTTTTCTTTTTCTTAAGTCAAGCCTGTGTGGTGCACGATTGTCTCCAGTGGTGCACCAGGACAACGCTGCCCTCATGGCAACCTTGCCCCATTCCTGTCTCATCTACGTGTCACAATGCTGGTGAGATGGAAGCTCTATGGCATCACTCCCTGGCACCACTGGGGGTGACAGAATAAGCTGGACCCACAGACCACCTGGAAAAAAAAGAGATTCCTCCAGCCAGACTCAAATGACTCACAATATCGCTTCACACAAATGGCTTTCCATGTGGTCCTCATGACTGGGAGTAGCCATGCTACTTCCATAACATCTGAACTTTGCTTATGCTCACCTCTGCCATCCTGGTGTATTCAAGAAACCCGTTGGCCTTATGTTAGGATTGGTATTCCTCTTTTTTTAAAAAAACGTTGGCTCCAGCACTGTGTTAATCTAAGCCCTTTTTGAAGGCTTCCTCATCCCTGACATGCCATAGCCAATTGCAAAGATCTGTCATGTTGCATTAAGGATGCTGGATTTGACTTGGCATGATTCACCATCGCAAGGAAATGTCAAGCTGATAAAAGTCAAAGAGTTGCAGGTTTTATAGTTATTTCGGCACTGTTGAGATACGGAGAGATGCAGATTAAGCTGGGGGTTGTTGTGGTGGTGGTTTATTTATTTATTTATTTATTTATTTATTTATTATTTATTTGAAAGCACCTCTAATAACCTCAAAACACCATGAACCATAATGAAATGATTTGTGGACATTCCTATAGTTTCCTGAATGTATGTTTCAGGTTATGCACAGATGTCTCCACCCCACATCCAATGACGGAAGAGGCAGAATCATAGTTCAAGGACACATTCCAGCCCAGTAAAAGTACTCAAGGAGGGTAGGGATGCAGGCAACACTGTGGTCTAAAACAATGAGCCTTTTGTGCTTGCTGATCAGAAGGTCGGCAGTTCGATTCCGTGCAACGGGGTGAGCTCTGTCCCAGCTCCTGCCAACCTAGCAGTTTGAAAGCACGCCAATGCAAGTAGATAAAATAGGTAGGTACTGTGCACTGGGGTGGGAAGGTAAATGGCGTTTCCGTTCTCTCTGGCTTCCGTCCCAGTGTTCCGTTGCACCAGAAGCGGTTTAGTCCTGCTGGCCACACGACCTGAAAAGCTGTCTGTGAACAACGCTGACTCCCTCGGCCTGAAAGCAAGATGAGCACCGCAACCCCATAGTTTCCTTTGACTGGACTTAACCGTCCAGGAGTCCTTTAGCTTTACTCAAGGAGGTCATGGAGGAGGGTCAGTGAAGGGTGCAGTCTGAGGAACATCTAGAAGGTCATATACAGAAGTCTGGAGGTTGCCCACCCCTCCTTTTAGCCCCATGAATGGACTCTGACTTGCGAGAATTTTTAAATGTAATCTTCCAAGCTCTAAAAAGCATTGCCTTGATATGAGGTGAGACTCCTTGGACTGAAGTTGGGTCAGAAAGGATTATTATTATTATTATTATTATTATTATTATTATTATTATTATACCCTACCTATCCGACTGAGTTGCCTCAGTCACTCTGGATGGCTTCCAGCACACAGAAAAACATAATTAAAAACCTTCCTAATCAGGGCGGCCTTCAGACGTCTTCTAAAGGTTGTATATAGTTATTTCCTCCAGATTCCTCAGCATGAGAGACTAGATCACAGGATCCTGCATTTTGAAAGGTGGGAATTTAAACTGGATTGCAAATAGATATACAAAGTGAACGTTTCGGCTCCAGTACATCCAATGTGGCTGACTTGCGGAGAGAGACAAATTCAGAACTGCGCTTTTATAGCAAATACATGAAACTAGTCAGATTAAAATCAATGCCTGCAGCAGACTCCTGTCTCTCTTTTGCTAGTGTTCTTGCCTACTGGAGCTCACAGGATAATTTTCTTCTTCTTCCTTGCGGAAAGCAAAGGCTGTGTTCTGAGAGGGAAAAGGAAATGGGCCCAGCATGCTTTACGTTCCTTTACCCTGAGCTCTTCCTCCTCCACAGCTGCTGCTCAAGCACAACAGACCTCTGGCAAGAACAGCAAAGCACTATGTTAATGTAAGATTTTTAAAAAAGAGCGAGTGAGATTTAAGTTGGGGCAACAGATAAGAAACCCAGCCTGATTGTTCGCACCTAGTAACTTTCACTCTGCCCTCTGGCCACACTTTTTGCAATGGGGAGCTTAATTGCATAATCACACACTTCTGGATATATGAAATAGTTCAGCATCTGTGCGAAGGCAGTTGTCACAGACCTGAGTACCTAGTGGTCAAAATGTATACCTGTCAGGGGCTGGGCAGAGGAGGAGGAGTGGTGAAAACACCTCCCCATCCTCACCCTTCCAGGGAAGAAGAAGGAGAAGAAGGAGGAGGAGGAGTTTGGATTTGATATCCCGCTTTATCACTACCTGAAGGAGTCTCAAAGTGGCTAACATTCTCCTTTCCCTTCCTCCCCCACAACAAACACTCTGTGAGGTGAGTGGGGCTGAGAGACTTCAGAGAAGTGTGACTAGCCCAAGGTCACCCAGCAGCTGCATGTGGAGGAGCGGAGACACAAACCCGGTTCCCCAGATTACGAGTCTACCGCTCTTAACCACTACACCACACTGGCTCCCACAATGGGAGGAGGAAGAGGAAGACACTATAGATTTACAACAGGGGTCTGCGGGAGGTTGCAGCTCAGAGGCAGATGAGGGGGAAAGTTGGGAAATAATGGGAGAAGGGGAGCAGGCAGGCCTGGAGCAGCAGCTGGCTAACACATTGTCACTAGAAAGCATTCCAGACCCACCATCTCCCAAAACCCGGTGAGCCTTAAAAGTAGGAGAGCAAAGAGCTCAAAGACAGAGGGCACTTAGCGGCACCTGTAGAGAAGATGATGATGATGATGATGATGATGAATGAGGAAGTGGGAGAGAAGGGGGGTGGAGATTCACTCAGGACAATGCCATTATCCAAGAGGCTGGGTTCTATTTCCACTCTCTGTAAAGTTTGAAATAAAAAAGGACTGTAAGAAACTTTTCCTTATCTTTGTACTTTCCTGGGCAACCAGCTGGGAGCCACTCACTGCACCCTGACAATACCTACCCTGAAGAAGTGTGCATGCACACGAAAGCTCATACCAAGAACAAACACAAGGTGTCTCTAAGGTGCTACTGAAAAGAATTTTCTATTTTGTAATACCTACCCTGTTGCACGTGTAGCAGGAAAAAATCCGTGAGATGATTGTACATCGGTCTTACATTTTGGCTGAGCGAGGCGGCCATGCCAGGAAGCTGATCTGGGGTGCCATGCCAGCAAATGGTTCCTTTTATCATGTTGTTTTATTATATTGTTACTCGCAAGAGATGCACTTGTAGGATTTTCTGCCTTGGGTACCAAAATAACTTGATTGGCCCCGGGTATTCTGCAGATGATGGCGGTGGTGCCATTTATTCATTTATAAATGGTTAGTGCAACTTAGGCTTTTCGGGTTGCCATACACCTGGAATTTCATGGACATAACCAGAATACTGTAGTTGGTGGCAGTGTCAATTTTGTTTTGCGATTTTGCAAAGAAAGCTCAACCACTTTTCTGTCCGGATTTTCACTGTTCGAAATATGGCAACTCTATCTAAGTGGCTTAAGAATCTAAAAACCAATTAGGTGCACTAAAAAAACAACCACATTGACATTATGCATTGATAATCATTTGCTACAGGCAGAAAAATCAGGTATCAGTAGAAATGGAAAAAAGTTGATACAGTTTGCATTTTATGGTGAACTTAACTAAATTGCACTTTACCAAACAATATGGGAAATTAATTTTAGCCATCCTTCAAAATTCACACCTCTCCAAATCTTGCAATGCAGCTCTCTAGCGAAGTAGCATTTACAACAATGCATATACTTCAGTAAAGTGTGCAGAAAAATGCATACATTAAAGAACATAATATATGCAAAATGTGTATATTAGGATAAATTCTCACTAAAATGCTGATGGGGACTCAGCCCCCCTTTTTTCTGAAAAAGCAAACTGATGTGGAAAGGTGGGGAACTGATTTTAAGGTTGGAAAAATGAGAAACGGACAGAAACTGAAATGGACAGATTTTTTTTTTAATCCGCAGGTATCAGAAGTGCTTCAGGTATTGGGCAGCTTACCTTGTAAAAACCTGGGAGAGGGGCTTGATTCTGGGATTTCCTTGAATAATGAGTCCAGTTGGCTTTCTCCTTCCCCCTCCCCCACAGCTTAGCGTGGCTTGATTATATTTACAGTATCATCTTCTTAAGTTGTAAGACAAAATTTGCAGTAGAATGGGTGGGCAAATGGTGTTCTGTAAGAAGAACTCATAATATGGAATGTTTGGAAGAGTTCTTGTTCTTCCTGGATTACATAGGATGGGGAATTGGCAAGAAGAGTTAAATCAAGAAGAACTTGATATGAGAGAGAGAGAAACAGACAAACAGAGACAGAGAAGGGAATTTATCAGGATCGATTAAGTGATCATTTACTAAAACCATAATACCAAATCCTATTTAAACAAGAGGAAGATCCTTGGCTGTGACACCCCATCAGTTATGCTAAATATACAAATCTTCTGAAGTCTGAATCCTACAAGATATCACTTTGCAGCAATCTGGAAATACCGTAAGCAACCCAGAGTATTTTTTCCTCAAAGAAAGTCACCTTTCAGAGAAGTGAAAATCATTGGCTATATATAATATGGCCTATTGATCTGAATACTTGTATTGTTTTTTTGCTGAATACCTTTGACTAACTCAACTGAAAGAACAAAATAAAAAATAAAAAAATCCTTCCAGTAGCACCTTAGAGACCAACTAAGTTTGTTCCAGTCTAATGCCTTCCCTTTGCGCCGCATACCATAATTGCTATAATAGTTTCCTTGTGAGGATCTTTAGCATTTATCAGAAGCCGCAACAACAAATAATAATACAGGTAATAATAATAATAATAATAATAATAATATCTGTGTTATTTATGAAATGTTAGATTTGCTTATGTGCATTGCAACCACCTTCAAGTGTTGCAATATTGATTATCTAAATATCTGTTGGCTGCTCTCTTCTGAGTATTCTCTTGCTGACTGACAGATCCCATTACTTTATCTGCCGAGGAATTCAGATTTGTGAAAGTTAGAAAAAAAAAAAGGAGCGCCGTACGTGAATCATCAATCTTGCTCCGTTGTTAACGTAGAAATGTAATGGAGACAGCTGGCATTTCCTTGACATGTTGTACGATGTCCCCCAAAATCTCTCATCTTCCCAGCCTTGACAGAGAGAAAATTAATCGCACAGACAGCGATTTGTCATTTTGAGGATTATCCGGGCAGCCCAGGAACACCGAAAGCTCTGAATGTGCTCCTCGACGTAGCAATTTGTGCAAAGATTCCATGGTGACATAACGACTGAAGTGGCATTTGGTGGGTTACACAGGGATGTGAATTGGTCCATTTAAGTTCTGGGCAATTTTGGAAGCAGCTTGCAAAGCATGGCCAATGTTGCTTCTTCTCCTTAAGATGGCAGCAGCGTTCTTTGCCTGTGTGCAACGAAATTGTGAAGGAAGGGGAAAGATTACCATATGTATTAAGCAGAGAGTTATTTGTATATATTAAAAACATTTCGTGTGCAGGATAGAAAATTAAACGGGAAAGGGAACTTCCAAATTTGAGTCAGATCCTTTTTTAAATAAAAAATTCTTAAGATTTGTAGGGTTTTTATAAAGTTATTAGGAAGGGGTGGCATAACTTGTGGAGCATTCAGTGATCTGATGTGATAGCAGCAAGTGAGACTGCAGAAAAATGGTGATAAATCACAGCCAGAGAATCTGCCCTGTGTTCCTTGTCTTGAAAACTGGCTGGATTTTTTTTTTTTTTTACTGTTTTGTTTAATTTATCGGTGCTCAGGGCTTTGCAGAAACTTTAAACATATTGGACATTTGGTTTTAAAGTAATATTGCCAAATTTAGGACTAATCAACCCAGGAAGCTTAAAAAGGCATTTATAAAAGAAGAGCAGATAATGTGGTTTTAAACTATCGAACAAAATTTTTAAAAATCAGGGAAGTATCACTTTCCCAAAGTTAAACTTTATATATTAGAGGTATAATAAACGTTCACTTGCAAACATTTTTGGCATTGAAATAGCATTTTAGGACATATGAAATTACTTTCCCAATCTCTCAATGGTACCTTGTTTTTATACTAAATGTACAGTTGATAGTCACTAGAATCAAAATCTCCCATGCTCCTTTAGCATATTTCCCCAACTCTTTTACTGCATGATCCCAACTAATCTGGAATCATCCAATGAGCATAATGACACCAGCGAATTGAAAAGCCAAGCCACAAAGCCAATTCAGAGTATGGCAGGGAGCCCTGCCCTCACTCAGAATGGCCTTAGGGAGAAAATTGCATGGCATGTTTTCACCTGGTCAAAGCTCAACCCCCTCAAACACAAATTGAGGGATAACAACACACACACATATATGAAATCTTATTTCTTGTGATGTTTCTTGTTTTGATCATATGTTTCTCAGCCTTCTATTTGTTGAGTTACGTTACAAGGGCAATCTTCTGTTTATTTATGAGGCTACAATATATATTTTCTCAGTGAATTTATTCTTGCATATTAATTGTGGGCAGAGAAGACTTTGTGCCTTTCTGCAGTGGCTGGAATTAATTGTTCAGCTCCAAATAGTGCCACCTTAGGTGCTTGACTAAGGCGGCAGAAGAACATTTGACCTCTCAGGGAAATGGGCAAGAGAACAGACCTCAACAGCAGATGTTGTCTAATTCATGTGACCTTTCTGAACGAAGCTCCAGGAATCATTGTGAAGTTTGTTATGCAAAGATAATTTGCCTGCCCACCTTTAGGTAAATAAAATCCGTTGTTTTGTCAATTTGCGAGCGCAACCCTTCGCTACATTTAATTTGTGCTAATTTTTCTTTTCTGCTTGTCCCCCCCCCCAAAAAAAACAGGGCTCACTCTGCAAGGGCAGAGCTTCTCAAACTGTTTAGCAGGGAAACACTGGAATTTGTTAGAAACATCTCAAGAGCAGTAATGAAAGAAAGCTTCTATGGAAGACAACAGACTGAACTTTCCCTGTAGTCCAGATTTCTAGGGGAATACTCGATGTATCTTGGGCAGGGATGGGCAAAAGTAGATTGAAACACACTTGGTAATGTCAAAACAAAATAAATAAATAATAAATAAATAAATAATCCTTCCAGTAGCACCTTAGAGACCAACTAAGTTTGTTCCTGGTACGAGCTTTCGTGTGTATGCACACTTCTTCAGATGCAATAGACTCTCAGTTACAATGGACTCTCAGTTGGTTTCCCCGCTCCTCCACACGCAGCTGCTGGGTGACCTTGGGCTAATCACACTTTTCTGAAGTTTCTCAGCCTCACTCACCTCACAGAGTGTTTGATGTGGGCGAGGAAGGAAAAGGAGATCGTTAGCCGCTTTGAGACTCCTAGATTTTGAAAAAAAAATAATGAAAGACTTCCTATGCCCCACAAATAACCCCAAGATGCATTTTAAATAAAAGCACACATTCTACTCATGTAAAAACACGCTGATTCCCAGATGATCCATGGGCCGGATTTAGAAAGCGATTGGGCCAGATCTGGCCCCCGGGCCTTATTTTGTCTACCCATGGTGTAAGTCTTTGTTTGGAAAGTAATCTAAGCTAGTACCCGGTAGCTTTCACCACATATTCTGCTGATATTCAAGGCCTTTGTGTTAACTAAAGTTTCTTGTGTTACTTCACAAAACCCTAAACAACTTGAACCCAAAGTTCCTTAAGGACCAACTAATTCCTTGTCCTCCACCTCAATCACTGGGATCTTCTAATGGGACTCTTCTTGAGGTCCACCATACCCTGAGGTTTGGTCAGGGATTTTTAGTGTGTCAGGTTCTGCCCTGTGGAAGACTTTACCAGTAGAGGTCTGGCAGGAAGAATCCCTACCTTCTTTTAGATGTTTTTCGAAAACTACATTGATGCAATGGGCCCTTGAAACAATTTTTTTTTTTAAAATAATGAACTAGTGATTACTGACGCTTTTAGTGATCTTCTTGTAATATTATATTTAAATGTTGATCACCACTTTCCTATGTTTTTATGAAAGTGTGGTCTATATTTTTTTTAAAAAAATAAATAGACGAATTCTGATTTGCTACCTAGGGTTTGCTGGACACTCAAATTCTTCCTAAGAATACTGGACTGATACATCAAGATACTTCATTTGATTTTAAGCAAATGTTTAATTAGGAAAGGGCAGTGCTGATTAGTTCTGGCTTAAGCAAGATCCTCATGCTTTGTCAATTTAAAAGACTCTGCAGGACCACAGGTATTATTATTATTATATTATTATTATTATTATTATTATTTAAAAAGACCAATAAATACTGAAATAATAAGCCTGCCCCTGTTGCATAAGACCATTTGCTGGCCAATGGGTGTTCACCTAGAAAATCATCTACAGGTTTTAGAGACTCCACGGCAGAAAGCCTGAGATTTTGTGACAAGGAAATGTAGCCTAGATTACCTGTGTGGAAGATCTGAAAGCTATTCATTTGCTTAGCATATCAGTTTTCCCCAGCCTTATGCTGCTGTGTTTTATAGAAAAGTGATTCTGCCATTCCTTCTGTATTCTGTAGCATGTAGCACAATGCTGATTCCTTTTTTTCCAACCCTGATGAATATTTAGTGCAACATGTTATTTTGTTCACCCCAACTAACGTAGCTGGCTACCTTGTGCCACCTTCTCCATAACAATCTTGATCCTGCAGAAGGTGACAGAAGAAAGTACATAACTTATCTATTGTAGGACAAAACTGCATATCTAAGATTTAGAGTCATAGCTGCCGCAGAGATGGGAACAATGATTGCTATTTGCCGAACCCGCGACACAAATAGATGAGGACAGCATGTTGACTTTAGCAGAGCAAAGCTGGTTTTATACCATCAAAGAGCTTGGTCCTAATTCTCACCGGTTTTTAGCAGTTTGAAGAAATCAATGCTATTCATTTGCAGCCATTATTTCTAGCAATGGGTGTGCATCAGTGGTCACCTGCAGAGGCAAGCTAGGAGTGTGAAAATACTCCCGGCTTGCAGCCTTCTGTACTAAAGTAAGCAGAACTGTGGCATTTACAGAATAAAACAGGCCTACAGAAACTAGAGCGAACAGAGAAAATTTGAGCCATATTTCAGCAGATATTAATACTGTATAGTTTGAAGTTACTGGAAGCATAAGAACTGACTCCTCTTGGAAGAAATTCATTGTCCAGGCCCATAAAAATATTATTCAAAATTTTACTGGCAGAACTCTTCAAGAAAAAAGAACGTAAGCATCAAAGATTTCCATACAGCACAGACTCAGCATCTTGGAAAACATGAAAGCAGAGATTCCCCAAATCCAAACTGTGTCTCTCCCCCACCATTCTAGCCTGATTTCTAGCTTCCATTGTCCTTAGGCTGTGCAGAGAGCCATTTAAATGCATTGTTCTCTCTGTGCAGAGAAACCAACACAGGCAACTCTCTTGAAAATGGAGATTTGCAACTCAATACCTTCATCACATAATCAAAGGTTCACTCTAACCACAGAGTAGAAAACAATCAACAGTTATTCATTAACCCATTAAAGAGCTCAGAGTCCTTTAGAAAACAACATTGGGGAAACCCCAGTGTTAGCAACACACATTTAGGCATTTTCAATGTAAATTAATACACACATATTTTCATTTCAAACCCAGCCTCCAGTCTCCTTGACTGTTCTTCAGCCTCCCATCCTAGGAAGAGCGAAGGCATTTTGCTATGGGCAACTGGGGCACAGCCACTCAGAATCCCACCAGAGCCCAGAACTTGAACCCGCACTTCCTCCCCTATGGCAACTCACTCTCTTCTCTCTGATGCATTTATTGGAGTCTGCATCACTGGAGTCTGCTCTCATTCATATTGTATGTGTATGTAAGAGAAGTGGATAATATCTGCAAATCCTATGCAGGTCTCCTTGGAAAGCAAGCCCCACTGAGTTCAATTGAGTTTTTGTAGGAGTAAAGCCTTGTTCTCAGTCCATATTGTGTTTTTCACAGAAGGAGGATGGGGAGGAAGCCATAATTAGTTGTCTCTATCTGCAATGGTCCCTTGCTCCACCTAGCACTAAATGTCCTTCCCTCTGTCCCACCAGTCCCAATTTGCACCAGCCACTATTACCGCACAGAGATTTGCACAAAGACACACTTAGACAGTTGTTCTGCTTGATAAGCTAAGGTTCCCACGTGCTGGGGGAGGTTTCTATGCATGTTCAGTTGAACACACTTAAAACCCCTCTTCAGAACTTCATGCTCATCCCAGGAATCTGGGGGGTGAGATTTGCATTTACAGTCCTTTTCCACCCCCAGTTAAACATTTTATATGTTCAGACCAGTGCTTTTTCCGGGGGGGGGGTGTGTTACAGGGGCATGCATACCCCTAAACATTTTGTGAATCTAACAAAAGAAGAAACTACTACTACTACTACTTCTTCTTCTTCTTCTTCTTCTTCTTCTTCTTCTTCTTCTTCTTCTTCTTCTTCAAAAATAGTTTCTTCTCTAGCATGGTGAATCGTCAGTTCCATTGAATAGCGCAGTGAATTGTCAGTTTCGTTGCTACTCCCAATGGCAACCTTTTGTCAATTTGCTGTATTTATTTTTCCAGATTTGAAGTATAAAATGGTGATTTTTTTGAGTCAAAATGAGAGTACCCCTAAACATTTTTTTTAAGAAAAAAAAGCACTGGTTCAGATGAATGCCTGAATGCAACTTAGGTGAATAGAACACCTGTATAATTCTCTCTCTCTCTCTCTCATATCTGTATTCCTACAATGGTGGGGCTGAGCCACTGTAGGACCCAAGAGTCTCTAGGGATCTTTTGTCAAAGAGTGTCTAGGATCTCCTGCTTTGAAAATACATTCAACTTGTGAATGCTGCAAAGCGCTAATTAAGTGTGCTTATCTACTCAGTTTTTCATTGATTGCATTTCTTCAATTACACTCTAAAATTAAGGTGCATCCTATAAAGCAAATGCTTTATTTGTATTGATGAAATGATTACCACCTCCCACTAAACTTCCCAGCAACTCAGTATGAAGGATGTTAAGGATTTCTGAGCATTAGAGATGCACAAGCAAATGCCAGAGCCAATCCTTGGATATTACTAAAGGCTATTTCAATACAACCCTTGTCTGACAAAGAAATGCATGTCAGCTGCCTGCTGGTTTGTGTGCTATGCAGATACTATGCAGATATTACTTCATATACATATTCATGTTGCGTATATGTGAATAGATATGGTCATAAGAATGAGGGTTCAGATGTTTTCTATTATACCCAGTGTGAATATGCATGGGAGAACCTGAGTTTGCCATCTCAGAGGAAGACTTGAGACACTGTTTTAGGTTGGGGGAAAGGTTATATTTATTAAATATATATTTAAATTTATTTAAATAACATTCATTCATGGTATAAAAGTTATCTTTATTAAATATATATTTAAATTTATTTAAATCATATTCATTCAAAGTATAAAGTATTTAAACAAATTGTTATTTATTTAAAGTAATATTTATTTAAATAAATATTTGTCATTTATTTATTCATTCCATAAATGTTATATTTATTAAATATAATAAATGCATTTAATATTTATTAAATATAACTTTAAGGGAAATGTGAGGATCTGCAGAGAAAACCAGTTAACCTAACGCGATCCAATTCAACAAAACAAATCATAGGTGGAATCTGCACACATATAAAAAATGCTGTGAAAATGCTTTAAAAAAAAGTTTTGAAAAAATGCATTGAATTTGACATAGCTCACTCTCGCCAACTAGCGTCACATTTGTACATTGCACTTTACAACACATTTATAATGTTTTACTTGCAGTTGTATAACTGAGTCTATAGTCTGAGTAAGAAATTTCCCTACTCAGGTGTTGGGACAATCTACTAGGAGATGTGTCCTGAAGAAAGGGTGGAAAGAAATTCTTCCTCCTTGCTACATGAGAACTGGGTCTGTGAATCAGTCAAGTATACCATGACCCCTTTGGTTTGGCATTCACCTCAATGTGCTTGCCTGGTCTGCAGGGCACCCCATCACCTGCTAACCAGATACAGTGTGGGGCAATGCCAGAGTGCCCCATCTCATAATGCCCCAGGATGAAAGGTCCCCATATCATAAACTGGCTTTCCTGTCTGGAGTAAAGGCCAGATTAACAAGAGATTGCACCACTCCAAAAATCACTCCCAGCAGTGTGGAATAGGTGAAAAAGAGGAGTACTCAACAGGCGACTGGCAAAGCCCACAATGTAGAAGTAGAGGGGAGAGACGATGGTGGTTGGCACCACAACAGAAAAGAGATGAGGATTTTGGTAGGAGCAGGAATAGTCATCCCTCTCCTTCCCCAGCTGGATTGCTCAGGTGTCCACTCATGGGCTGTGGCAAATTGGCCCCTACATAAGAGTGGGAAGAGCAAAATTTGCAGAGGCAGTTTCATGTTCATTGAGACATGTGGATGGTTATGTGAAGTGTAGAACTCAGGGCAACTGTCTATGGGTACATGATGAGATTGTTATCCAAATCATAGAGACTGACATGTAGAATAGTGCAGTTTGTCTCCCCAGCATATGTTGCTGATCATTAGTATTCTGTAGCATCTCCTGCATGTTCCCCCCTCCCCCGACTTCATCCCTTCTTTGATACCATCTGGGATACAATTGGGGAATCTGTTTATCTGCATGCATAATCAGGTGAACTAGAGGCACAAGCAAACAAGATGAGTGTGTGTACACTGTACATTGAGAATCACCTAATGCAATTTCTTCCTTTTCTTTTTTCTTCTTGTAAGATTTCTTTGTTAGGTGGCATATACTACATACCCATCAATATTTTTTTTGACTGCTCCATTGCATGTGTACTATGTGTCATTGCATGTGCCTTATGCGTTTTAGTAAAGGTAAAGGGACCCCCTGACCATTAGGTCCAGTCGTGTCCGACTCTGGGGTTGCGGTGCTCATCTCGCGTTACTGGCCAAGGGAGCCAGCGTTTGTCTGCAGACAGCTTTCGGGTCATGTGG
This sequence comes from Lacerta viridis, assembly GCA_900245905.1. NCBI lineage: Eukaryota > Metazoa > Chordata > Lepidosauria > Squamata > Lacertidae > Lacerta > Lacerta viridis. Next base: position 212,056 of record OFHU01000426.1, read on the forward strand.
CCAGCATGACTAAGCCACTTCTGGTGAACCAGAGCAGCGCATGGAAACACCGTTTACCTTCCCTCCAGAGCGGTACCTATTTATCTACTTGCACTTGACGTGCTTTTCAAACTGCTAGGTGGGCAGGAGCAGGGACTGAGCAACAGGAGCTCACCCCGTCACGGGGATTCGAACTGCCGACCTTCTGATCGGCAAGCCCTAGGCTCTGTGGTGCTCATAAATGGGAAAAAGCTGTAACCCACAATGAAAGAGTTGCCTTCCATTGAATGGCTGGTTGTTGCTGAGAAAGTACATAAAGGATTTACAAATGACATAGTTAGGAAAAAATTGTATAGAGTATGGGATCAATAGAAGAATTTATTGGAGACAAAAACACTACTTTGGCTCTCACCATTGGAAGCCATAGTGGTAAAGAAAAAGAATATGATGGAAGGTTGGACAACTTATAGAAATGTATTAAAACAAGAAGGAGGAGAGAATAAATGAAAAGTATTTAAGGATTTATCAGGAAAGCTAACAACATGGATACAATATCATCATTTGAATGAAGCATTTAAGAAAGATGGGATATGAGGGTTTGGGGAACAAATATCACAATTGGAGAGAGCTCTGTTGGAATGTAATGTTAAAGCGCTGTCTAAAATGTATAAGATATTATTGGAACAGGAGACAAAGAATGAGCTAGTAAAATCTTCATTGATACATTGGGCAGTTGATATTGGTTATAATATAGACATGGAAGCACGGGAACGATTGTGGAATATGGATATAAAAATTACAGCATGCTATGGTTTAAGAGAAAACTATATGAAAATGTTATATAGATGGTATCTAACACCAAGTTGTGCACAGTAGAGGGGAAAAATTGTGCCAAAGGATAGGGCACACTTTCCATATCAGACGTTTATCTCTATAGATATTCCAGGGATTCTCATCACCATACATATGTAAGAGGTAAGAACTTTTGCTGTACTAACATGAGATATGGAATTATCCACACCGATGCACCGAGGCACTAGATAGATAACAGGATTTATCTGAAGAGATACAGAATATGTGTAGCTTTTCTGCTGAGCTCCAGTCTCAGAGTCTTATCTATTAGTTTAAGCCACACTATATGGGAGAATACTTGCAACCAGGCTTTTGTGTTGGTTTATATGTTATAATTTCCCTTTCATATGCACAACAGAAAGAGTTAAAATGAATCTTATGTCTAGATTGCAATATGATAGTCATTAGCTTCTTGTAGCACAATTATTTCAATGTGAACATGAAAAAAGTTTTCATTCGTATATATGGGGGAGATTATTGCACACACCATGGTACCGGTATGTTACCCCGTTCCTATTCAGGGGTCTATGGAAAAAAGATTAATTGTTGTCAAATATGTGGGCCACAGTCAACACAGAATTAAGTGGGCATGATTCATTTGAAATCAAGTCTCATTGAGGCTAATTTGTCCTTTACTTTTAAGGCAACCAATTTGCATCATTTCAAAAAGGGAAAAGGAAAAGTAGGAAGACAAACATTGTGGAATCCTGGAATCAAGCGAAGAGGGAAATTGTGTTATTATTACGCTCTCCTCACAGAAAAGGAGTAGGGTGGATTCCCACCACCACTTAGTCTTGAGCTACAATTCTTTTCAGCCATGGCATCCAGCTTTCAGATCCCTCACATTCTGAAATCTGTATTTGTTGTTGGCGTTTAGATGAATGGTCAGTATGTGGCTGTTTATGTGAGCTACTGGAGATTAAAACTAAGGAAACACTGGCATGCAGCTGGAAGACTTCTTTGCATTGTTGTCATTTTATAACAAAATAAGGGGCAGGTGACACTCATCAACCTGGGAAGGTAGCCCATCCAGGAGAAGGAAAGCTCTGACCCCAAACCTCTGCTGCCTTGAGACTATATTCATTCATGAGAAAGGCATGTTTACTTAGAAGTAAGTCCTACATAGTCCAGTAGGGTTACTCCCAAGTAAATGGTTGTGGGTTGCAGGCTTAGATTTGTTCAGCCTTTTTTATTGTTATGATTTTGGCAGTCTCAGACATGAATTCTTGTATGCTGTCATCTGTCAAATACTAACAAGCATTGCAAGTCATCTGTCACTTGTTGTCGGGTACTAACTACCAATGTGCATACCGTTCTAAAGACCTTTACTTGTCAATTCCCCCCCCCCAAAAAAAAACACCACACCCTAATATTAAATAATATTAAACAAGACCCATCAAATACAGCTGAAAACAGTAGTGGTTTTTCAAACTGTGTTTATTGAATCCTTGTTTCTTTGGAAGCAAATCAAGGGTTTTTTGATAAAAAGAATAACTTAAAGTCATCTTGTGTGCCCTAGTTATGATTTTTCTCTTCTATGTGATGCAGTTTCTAAAAGATAATGCAGTCTTAGGCTGCATTAATAGAAGTAAAGTGTTGAGACAATGAAAAGCAATAATTCAACTCTATTCTCTACTGGTCAAGCTGCATCTGGTGTACTGTGCCCAGTTCTGGTCACCCCCTTTTAAGCAAGACATGGAGTGTTCAGAAGAGAGCATATCCAAATTTCTGCATCGCCTTACCAGTTTTTCCTCATGAAAATTCATCCGCAATTTTTCCTGCTCTACACCTTATTGTGCGCAATTTTGCATGGCACACACAGCTTTGCAATACGCTATAACACATCTGTGCTTGTTCTTTTCACCAAAGTATTCATTTTTATTCATTCTCTATCCCAATAGACACACTTATTTGTTTGTAGAATTGCATCGCAAAATTCGGAGACGTCTGAATTTTGAAAGAGAGCTATGTCTTGGTGCACATACCGTTTTGGAAATTGCAAATTAGGTCGGTTTTAACATTTAGGCTTTCATTGAAGATGCAGAGTCACCTGAAATTTGACACAATTAAATGCAACATTGTAAGAGACTATAAACTCTGTGGTTTGCACTAGTTTGTTCACATGTTTAAACGGGGTACAAACTGGGAGTGAGGATAAGATTCAGGCTTACCACAGCATGACTTGTTCCTGATCAACATATGTTCCATTGCATGTGTGAACAAATCTACATGCAAAGACTATGGTATGCATGGTTGCTTATATAAGCTATTATACATATGCCAGAGGCTGGGTCTGCCACATGTTTGTTGATTTACAGAGACCATCCATGGAACCAGGACTATGCTGACTAAACTAATGTGAATAAGCACTCCGGACTCATTATTGCTAAATAATACTCATTTATGAATGTTTTCCTTTTTGTTCCTAATCCACCAAGAATATTTTTACAGGTCTGCAATTTATACTCCCACTCATACGAAAAGCAGAAAGTATACAAATTCTTTATGGAGATAATAAAGAAGCATTAAGAACATGGAGTTCTCGTTCCGAGCTTTGGCCGGGAGCTGCTTTTTACAGCTGATTTATGATTCTCAAACGAAGAAGTTTATGGCGAAAACTTTGACAGACCTTTCAGTCCAGTTTGTGCTAATAGACTCTGATATTATAATTAATAATGCATGCAGCACTTTACGGTGTTGTCATTTTTCCTTCCCTGTTAAGAAACTGCTTTCAACTTTGCCTTCAATTACTCTGATTAATTAAGCTTTCTTTGTCCCCTTATATCTATTAGCAGATTCAGTGTAACAGATGTTTCACTTTTGGGGTAATTAAGCATATTTTTAACAAGGAAAAAGATGAATTCCATTAGTTACATTCATATTTTACAGATAATTGTGTTAAGTGTCTCTATAATCTCCTTAGATGCTGTACGGTCCTAAGTTTTAATGCCAGATAAATGTATTGCCATGTGGAATTGTGATGAGAAGTCTTCTCGTCCTTCCTCCACCAGAAAACTCACCTAGGGGTGGTCAGAAGAAGAAATAAAATAGGGAAGTGAAGCCAATCACAGAGAGACTTGAAACAAGAATCTCATGGCAGAAGACCAGAAATAGCCAAAATAGGCATGGCTTTTATCAGGTAGCTCACCACTGCATAGCAGACAATCAGTGGTAGGTATAGGTAGGGGGTGCACTCACATGTACTGGATCACAACCATGGAGGAAGGGGTCCCCCCCTCTTTGTCCCAATCATTACTATCTCTGGAATTTTCACCCTTACCTGCTATTCAGAATGGAAAAAAGCTCCCATGGGTGCCTAAGGGAGCTTTCTTATCCTTGCAAATAGCAGCTGCGGGTGGGCATTTTCTCTTAGAACTGTGGCAGAAGCAAGTGTTTAAAGCTTAAGCTCTTCAAAATGACACAGTCCCAACTCAGCTCCCCCCTCCCGCTTTTCATAAACAAACAAAACTCCAGTTAAACAGCCTCAAACTATATGATAAAAGGGACGCCTGGTTTAACCCTGTATGTTAAGGAGTGCAGCATCAGTCACCGAAACTGACATGTGGTTTGAAACCTGGCCTTGTTTAGTGTACAGAACAAATCCTTCTGTCAGCTGATTAGTCAGTAAGGGTTGGCCCAAGGCATGCCACTGCATGAAGCAAACCACTGCCACCCCTTCTCTCCCCTTTCCCTTCTCTCCTCTCACCCCTCCCTTATGCTTTTGCTGCTACTATCAATAAGACAGCCCCACCTCACCTCTAGAGGAGAGGTGGAGTAACTTTGCCCCTCCAGATGTTGCTGAAATACAACTCCCACCATCCATAGTCATTGACCATGCTGGCTGGAGTTGTGGCTCTGCAACATATGGCAGGTTAAAGGTTCTGCACTCCTTCTCTAAGGAATGTAGAGCTGCTCTGGAAAAGCAGTGTGCAAGTGTTCCGCTCTCCCGAAATTGGGGGATGATGTAACTGAATGGGATACACAGCCATCACATGCCACATTTTCTTTAATGGAATGTCCTAGGGTCTAGCCCTTGATACAGAACCTGGTAGTGGGACGTGGGTGGCACTGTGGTCTAAACCACTGAGCCTCTACTCAACCCCGTTGTCGACTTTGACTGGACGTAACCGCCCAGGGGTCCTTTACCTTTACCTTTTACTGAACCTAGTTGTTGGTGAATGTTGCCCACACTGTAGCCTTGCCTTTGGTGTTCAGCTTACACATTGCCAGCACACCGGGAAGAAGAGTCAAGACAACCAAATGTGGACAATAGGTTTTGGTGCTCTGCTGACACATGGGTTTATTTGTCATCATGCCATATATTTTGCTGTACATAATGCATGCAATTCCATATGCTTACTTGTCTGTGAAGTGCATCATAGCAAGGATAGTTAAAACTATGACTTTTCTAATTTTCCCCACTTTATTCCAAATTCTTTAATAGGGCTGCATAATGCAAATTGCACAAATATTACATCAAAGGGAAAGCATCAGATTGGGAGAAATGTGGTTGAACCCATCACTTAACCTGTTAGATGAATAAAACATTATAAATCCCATGTTCTTATTGGGTGACCAGGAGAAGACTACTCTTAAATTCTTAAAAATGGACTTTCTTCAGCACCACATCAAAGAGTTTGCATATTGCATGAATCATTGATTAGCCCAGGGCATCTTAGCAAATACTATTAAAAATGTATAAACTAACTTTACTATATATCAGGTCTAATTAAAACCATTCCAAAAATATCTCAGATCACCTTTGCAATAATAATTCTTAGTACCACCAAGAAGCTTTTTCCTCCCACAACTTTCAAGTGAGTTTTATTTTCAGTTTTACTTTAAGAAAGAATGGAACTGTGTTCATAGTCTTCCAATCTAGGTTCTGTGCTGCTCTGGTTGGGAATTTGCTTGATGCTTTCACAAAATTTCCATTTATTTATTTTTTAGGGCGCGGGGGGGAGATGTGCCAATTAATCCCAACTTCTGGTATTACCCTCCATGAAAATGTAATTTGCACCTACTAGGCCTACCCCTAAGAGTATTAATACATTGCAGGGAAGGTCTGAATTGGAGCAGCGTGTTCATGAACATAGACATTCCTTGTGGTGTGTGGTGAATTTTTTGTAGGGAACAGTTATGGCCAGAGGTGCCAGCTTGTGCTGGATTTTTTTTGGGGGGGGCAATGTCCCAACATCATGTGCAGGAACATCACATCTCCCTCCCTAAGCTTGGCACAAGCTTCCCGGGTTTGGGAAGGAGGTGCCAGGCCTCTGACAGAATGCTGGAGCCCACCTGCCTCCACCTCAAAGCCAGGTGGGCTTTGGAAAGGTGGTGGGAGGGCTCTTGGACCCCGTCTGAGCACTGTGCCTGCCTCCCTAAGCTGGGCAGAGGGAGGAGCCAGGCTTTAATACTTTAACACTCTCACTTACCAGGAACTAGTCTAGTTCCCAGGGGCACCTTGCCCATAGAGGCATGTGGTGTGGGGCGCCAGGGCACCAAGTTCTGGAGGGCTCCAGGGAAAAGGCGGAGGCTGGACACGGCACCTCCTGGCATCAGCTTGTTGCCCTCGCCTGCCTCTGCCATGCTGCACTGATGCAGCACCATGCCTGGAGCCTCTGCCTGCCGTGGCCACCATGGCACGAGCACTAGGGAAGAGGCAGAGGCTGGGCGCGGCACCTCCTGGCATCAGCTTGCCCGCCTCGCTGAAGCAGCACCGCACCTGGAGCCTCCACCTCTTCCCCACTGAAGGAGCTGCCCTCCAGCCGCTGCCCGCCTCCTCCAGCCCCACAAAGCTGCCGGCAGCGCCATAAAGAGATAGGCAATTCTGGGAAAGGCCGGATGGATCTTTGCACTATGGCGCCAGATATACTTAAGACTGCCCTGCTAGTTCCCCATGTCCATTGACCGCATGCCTCAGGGGCAAGCTCTCCTCTGCCTTCTTCCCTCACAGAACTACACTTCCCAGAACTCCCTGGGAAGAAGGACTAACTGTGAAACCACACCGATAGCTACAACTCAGAGGGAAATAGAGGTCTCCTAATAATTCTCAGAACCCTTAACAAACTACAGCTTCCCAAATTATATGGGGGAAGACATAACTGTTTAAAGTGATATCATAGAGGTTTAAATCCATGGTGTAAATGTGGCCATAGAGGCAGTCGATAACAACCACCCATCTATCTGCATATGCTGTAATTTTCTTTTGTCTGCTTCTCTTTGTAGAAGGCTTGTGAGTTAAACCATTACATTAACTGTTGGTTAAACATAGCAGAGACAACTGCTAGCCGGTTCTGCTACCTTCATGTGTGGAAAGTTCAATTCCCTCCAAGTGCTGCCACCCGGATCAATAATCGGAAAAGATGCATGTCTTCAACTTTCTCCTTGGTTTTCTGCTAAATTAATAAAGAAATCAAAATGTATAAATTAAGGGACAAATAAGGTGCTCTTTGCAGTGCTGTAAACAGACTGTGACCTAAAACATTTGTTCAGCATTCTCTTCTGTTAACAACATCAGATTCAGATCATTGGCTCATATTACCTGGAGACAGAAAGAAAATTGGTTGAACTAATTAGGAAATCTGCAATACAGGTAATGCATGTTTAAGGCTCCAGGAACGCGTAATAGAAACTGACCTGCATAAGTGATTCAAGGGCTATCTATGCTTGTAGCCTCCCGTCGATAAAATGGGACTAAAAGGCAGATATCTAGAACAAAGGAAGCAATTCCGGCTCTTACTTTTAAGGCTGTCCTTAGATTGAATTCAGTCGGTCAGACAAAAGTCTGAGCACTTCCCCAGCAAATCGCATTATGATTTTGCAAAAGACAGTTACATAAGTATTTGGATTATATTTGGGTTCAAAAGATGCATTGAGAAAAATAAATAAAGAAAATAAACCATTTTAATCGCTCGCTAAGCAGACCAAATATGTCTTAGGCAAAGCTTCATTCCTCACAATGGAAATGTGCTAAGGTTGAGTAAGTTTACGCTGAACTTGGAGTCAGTCCTTCAAGCAGGGACTTCATTACAACCTGTGTGCAGGGCAGGGGTCAGCAATGGGGCTCTGGCGAGTGGCAATATGCATATCAGTACCTCCTATAGCAAAAACAGAAGAAGAAGAAGAAGAAGAAGAAGAAGAAGAAGAAGAAGAAGAAGAAGAAGAAGAAGAAGAAGAAGAAGAAGAAGAAGAAGAAGAAGAGAGAGAGAGAGAGTAGTAGTTTGGATTTGATATCCCGCTTTATCACTACCCTAAGGAGTCTCAAAGCAGCTAACATTCTCCTTTCCCTTCCTCCCCCACAACAAACACTCTGTGAGGTGAGTGGGGCTGAGAGACTTCAAAGAAGTGTGACTAGCCCAAGGTCACCCAGTAGCTCCATGTGGAGGAGCGGAGACGCAAACCCAGTTCACCAGACTACTCTTAACCACTACACGACAATGGTAAATATCCCTTCAGAAATGCACAATGCATAAGAGACTTTCCTCTTCCTCCATAGTTCCTGTTTGCACTGGCTTGGCCTTTTATAGCTTTAGAGAACATCCCCTTAAGCATGCCCACTTTTGATTTGTTGCCAGGATGGAATACCCACCTTCCCTTCTTTTCCGAACAAAGAGCAAATGTGGTCATGGCTGATGTAAGTAAAAAAAAAAAAAAAGGTTAAAAGTAAAGGACCCCTGGATGGTTAAGTCCAGTCAAAGGCAACTATGGAGTTGTGGCGCTCATCTCACTTTCAGGCTGAGGGAACAGGCATTTGTCCACAGACAGCTTTCCGGGTCATGTGGCCAGCATGACTAAACCGCTTCTGGCGCAATGGGACACTGTGACGGAAAACAGAGCTCACGCTGTTTGCCTTCCCACCACAGCGGTACCTATTTATCTACTTGCACTGACATGCTTTTGAACTGCTAGGTTGGCAGGAGCTGGGACAGAGGAATGGGAGCTCACCCTGACGCGGGGACTCAAACCGCCGACCTTCTGATTGGCAAGCCCAAGAGGCTCGGTGGTTTAGATCACAGTGCCACCCATGTCCCCCTGATTTGGAGGGTGCACAGAGGAAGGAGAGGAAATGGACATCCTGTTGCACCAACAGAATTCCACTTAAACAGTATTGGATGCAATCCAATGTACATGTTCCATATTATAGGTATTTCTTATTAGTTTGTTGGGTTGCATCCAATGAGCTACTTTTGAAATGAATATTGAAAGGGAAGGAAATTACTCATTCATATATTCACATTCATTCATTCATTCATTTGATAAACTTCTAGCCTGTCCTTCATCACAACTGATCTCATGGCGGGGTACAACACCATACAGAGTGATGCAATAACACACATCAAATTTCATAGAACAAGGACAAGAAAAAGCAAAGAAAGCATAAGACTTGAAACAACTACAGTGGCAACAGTCTTTAAAACTACAGAGCAGCTTCATCCACCCAATGGCTATGCTAATATCCTACAGATGACTGAACCCCCCCCCCCAAAAAAAGTTGGTGTGTACAGCGGAAAAACTTGTATACAAACTGCTCTGTATGTTCTTTATGATTTGAGCTTTTGTCTCATATTTGTGTGTGAGAGAGCTGCAATATTAAAAATAGTCATAATCAGTGCTTTTTCTCAGGTGGGTTCCAGCATCTCTCTGGTGCGAGTCATTATCATTCTAAGAGAATGAGGGAGGTGTTCATTTTGAGTTCCAGCACCTCTTTTTTCTAGAAAAATAGCACTCACTGGCCAAAATGAAACAAAAAGAATGGATGGCAACTGTGCAAGAGACGAAAGGGTGCAACGTCATTGGAAAGGCCATCACAGATTTGGCCCTAATGAGTACAGCCAACTGCAGATGTACCAGTTGAAAAGGTTATACCTAAAATGAGAATTAGCTTTTTCTGCCTGGCCCTTTATATATTCTATGCATAGGCATAGAAGATCAAACCTATCCATTAAGAAGAGGCACATGATGTCACACGTGTGCAACGCGTGATGCATGCATGATGTCACACTCACATGGCACGTGTCACGCCCCCTTAATTTTGGGTGCAAGTCGGTGTCTCTGTAGCTTGATCAGATTTCAGTGGCCTAGTTTTTTTAAAACACACACACACATACACACACACACACACACACACAGATGCTTTGCCGTAAAGAAAAATCCTTCCAGAAATCAGCATTGGCCCCTAGAATCTTGCATGTCAGGGTAATTTAATTTAATATTTTTATTTTATAAGAGAAGTTATAAACTGCCAACTCATTAAAAAAATCATTAAAGCATCATAAAATTATAGACTAATAAAATCCAGAACAAATAACCAACCCTGAATCAAATTAATTCTCTTAAAACTCTGTGAAATGGAAACATGTTTATCAGGTGACAAAATATAAACATTGCAAGTTTCTGGATTTGTAATGGCTTACGGTCTATGCACTGCTAAAACTTTGCCTATGGTGGGAGTAGCAGGGAAGTTATATAATGACTTAATGGAAATAGGTTTATGCATTCCAGTCTGGTTTGCTTGGTTTATTGGTCTCCAAACAAAATAAAAGAAAATGTCGGGGGGGGGGGGTACAATTTCCTTGTATCACATGATGGTAGGTAAATAGCAAAGGGGAGGAAGACGGTCAGATCTCTATCACCACAAGGCTGTTGTCTGCATGGACCAGGCTTCACTTATTCAGGTTGTACCTTCCAGACAGGTCACTTCTGTCTGGTATTCTCTTCAGTTGGTCAAGAGTGACCTCTTGACAGCATCTCAATATGCTGGTGCATCAGAGGCAAGACAGGTTTCATAGCAGTTCCTTAGAATTATGTTCCTAACTGTGGATTTCTTCAAAAACCGAAGCCTGATAGCCTACTGACTACAAATGGGTGAAGAATGTCAGTGTAAAATGCTAAGAATAGTGAAAACATAAAATATAACTCTTATTGTCGTTATTATTTTATGTGTCTCCAAATGTGTTTAAAACTTTGATTTTAATGTTTGTTTTCATGAATGTTTTAATTGTATGCTACATTCCGTGTTCTCATCCATCAAACAATCAAAGTAATTGCAAGTTGTTGATTTGTTGGTTTAGATACATTCTGTTTTTATTTAAAGGGACCATGTCAGAACTGGTATAATGGTGTGTGTGTGTGTGTGTGTGGATATGCTGCTATTTTTGTTGATGTGTTCAAAAACAATTATTTTTTTATTTTATTTATTTGTCACTCCCTCCAAAAAATATATATATCTTGAAGTGGCTTACAGCTTATAAAGAAGAATGTGATACCAAATATAAAATATGCTAGGTGTTGTTGTTGTTGTTGTTGTTTACAAAACCACTCTTGTTACACTGTGGTAGATACTGCATGCAATATGCCTCAAATGTTTTACTTTGAGGGCTAAATTATATACATGAGATGTACTTAAGCAACAGCTAGGTTATCAATATCAATTCATGTCTGTGTTACTACTAAACAAGCAGCTCTTAAGGGATTTGGCAGCCTTAAAATTTTGTCTACAAAATTATACTATGGCGACTTTCATAAACAAATGAAAGGGAAATAACCATGCTTAGATCTGATAGAAGCATGCGGTTGAGGTAGTGTAAGCAAAGCTTGACATTTGGGATTCGATGTGGATTTGCTTTCGGATCTGGATCTTTAAGCTGAGCCCAGCTTGGTTTGGAGACGGGTGCCGAAGCAGTTTCATAAAGCGAAACTGTGCTCTATTTGTGTGTGAAATTTCCCCTGGGCTTCCCTTTCAGCTTGCTCTTGTATCAAATCTCCGAACGCCTTCTTGAAGTTAGAAGAATTTAAAGGACAGCTTGTTGGGGGGGGGGTGGTAGGAAGGCAGTTTCTGAAGAGGAAGCTCTTCATAAGATGCTGAAGTGTCTGTGGACTGCCTACGCAGCTCCCTTTGGATTTTAGCTATAGTGTCTGTATCAAGGACTACATATGTACTCTGAGAACCCAATCAGAGCCTCGGCATTTAACTTTGAACTGACTCATTTTGGTGGGACGGCAGGAACCAGCTAATGTTGTTTTAATGCAGGATTCATTGTTTCATTAATTCTAATCTGCCGCCAGTGTGGCCATTCCCCACCCTCCTCCCATTTTAAAGCCATAACAATGAGCATTATTTATTCCTGAACGTGTGTTAATGAATTTTACAAGCATGTTGGATGTAGCGACTGTCGGGGAGCCAGCCAGGAAGCTTGGAGCCAGAGTCAATCCCGAACTATGCCAAAGCATTACTCGAGCCATTGGAAATGATTATCCACATACAAATGGGAAAATACATAAAATGATATATAAGGTCACGGTGACAGCCAGGAAGCGGTGCCAGGATATTCTTACTGGCTTGGATCCGGCTTGGCTCCTCCGCTTGTATAGGCATTGAGCTGAGGAAGAGCCAAACACTTTGCTCGAGCCAGGCATCGAACATCCTTGGCTTGCCCACCTCAGTAGCACAGCTGTCATGGCAAAAACAACCCATCAAGCATGCATCTATTTTGCCATCTTTTATTTCCTATGACTTTGCAAGATGTGACCACCAAGGGCAGAGTTATTTGTGCCATTAAAAGTTCTGGAAGTAGATCTCTCTAAGCGCTGGAAACAGAACAACTTTCAGCGGTGACTAAGGTTGGGATGCTATGTTAACTGGGAGCTGGGTGGTCCTATAATGGTGGGAGACTTACCACTTACGGGATTAAAGCATGGATGGTGGAACCAGAAGCCAAATGTGGACACCCAGGCTCTTGAGGTGCTCCTCAGGCCACTCTGCTCTGCACACTCCTTGAGTGTTTTTGCTTGACTGGAAAGGCTCTGTGAACCATCACAATGTCACTGACATTTTTTCCTCCACTTGGATAATTTTTGCATGCATCCCCACCTCCTTTATAGATGAAGAATGGTTGAAAACAGTGGGAGAAACCTTTGGCACAGAGATCAGACCCTCCAAGTGTTCCTATTTTCCAGGGACAGTTCTGATTTGATCCTGGAATGTCTCACTTTTCCTTAAAACAAAATATAAAATCAAAAAATGCCTTCCAGTAGCACCTTAGAGACCAACTAAGTTTGTTCTTGGTATGAGCTTTTGTGTGCATGCACACTTCTTCAGATACATGGAAACAGAAGTCACCAGACCAACACGACTACCTACCTGCAACTGGAACTATGGAAGGCATCACTTTTCCTTAGGAAGTGTCTATTTTCATTGGAGAAATGTTGGAGGGTATAGAGTTATGTGCCCCCTGAGCCAAGGAGATACGTAACTATACAACCTTCAGAAGACATCTGGAGGGAGCCCTATATAAAAGTTTTTTTAATGTTTTATTATGATTTTATATATGTTGGAAGCTCCCCAGAGTGTCTGAGGCAACCCAGTCAGATGGGTGGGGTACAAATAATAAAATGATGATGATGATGATGATGATGATGATGATGATGGAATAGGATGTCCCTATTTTCATTGGAGAAATGTCAGAGGGTATGAAAGCTCTGTTTAGTTTTTGTGTGTGTATGTAATGGGTAAGCCTACTTTCTTTTAGGGCTGTAATAGGGCTGTACAGCACCCTCAATCTCTGCCGAGTGGTAGCAGTATTCCAGGGGGGTCATTGCCAGGATGCTATCAGCGGCTCCCACCTGGTGGCCCAGGAATGTATAAAGACAAGAAAAGGTTTCTTACAGTCCTTTTTTATTTCATACTTTACAGAGAGAGGCTATGGAATTCAGCCTCTTGGATAATGGCATTGTCCTGAGTGAATCTCCACCCCCCCGGTCTCTCCTACTTCCTCATTCATTGTCATCACCATCTCTATGGGTGCTGCTACATGCCCTATGTCTTTAAGCTCTTTGCTCTCCAACTTTTAAGGCCCGCTGGGTTCTGGGAGATGGTGGGTCTGGAATGTTTTCTAGAGGCAACATGTCAGCCAGCTGCTGCTCCGGGTCTGCCTGCTCCTCTTCTCCCATTATTTCCCAACTTTCCCCCTCATCTGCCTCTGAGCTGTGACTCCTGCAAACCGCTGTTGCAAATCTAGACTGTCTTCCTCTTCCTCCTCCCTGGAAGGGTCAGGATGGGGAGGTGGTCTCCACCACTCCTCCTTCTCTGCCCAGTTCCTGACATTCATGTTTCCATTGGGAATTTTGGCACACCAGAGACTGTAGTTTGCCACATCATCCACATGGTAGTGAGAAATAACGTTACAGTGGACTTTGGTCTTTCAAAATTTGGCACCGCCCCTGTCTATTGCCTTCTGTTCTTCTGGATTCACTACGCCATAGTTATGATGCCCAGTGGGGTCCCCTAGGCTTGCCATCCAGTGCTCTGGAACTAGTAACTCTGCCCTAAATCTGCCTCTGAGTTAGGGGCCCTCTCTGCCTTATAATTTTAAAGAAGTTTCATATCACTTGAAACTGTCACACACCTACAATTCGTCAAGTTACCTGGGAAGAGGGACTGATTGTTTTAACCACTCTGAGAACTGTAGTTTTATAAAGGGAACTGTGGTCTCCTGACAACTCTCAGCACCTTTACAGATTACAGTAACTAGAAATCTTTGGAGACTGATTCAAGTTGTATGATGTATGGTGCCGATTCAGCTCCCAGAAGTCCCCTTAAGCAATGAAGCTTGGAAATAGATTTGTTTAGAAAATTATGTGTCAATTCAATTCAATTCAATTCAATTCAACACCTTTATTGGCATATAAATTATGTGTCATGATTACTTTTTTACAAATCAGAGGAGACTAAATTATATAGATGCTTTTTGACTGATAGGTGAAAAACCAGATACTCTGGATTTGACATGGGATTGTTAGAACGAATGAGTTGAATAATGTCCAGAAAGTCTGAACTCTCACTGCTTTGTTGGCATGAGATGTTCCCAATGTTATTTGCATTCCAGAAGAAGATGAATGAGATTTCAAAGCTTATAATGAACGAGAGAAATATTGATAACAAACAAAAGTAAGCCTGGAGGGATCAACGGAAACGTTATGGGTAAGGAAGGAAATTATCAAGGTGACAAAATGATGCAATTAGTGGGTTTTGTAAAACTTTTGAACCTAGGGCTAAGTTTAAGAGGAGGACAGGTAAAGCCATACCAAGTGTTGCCTGACAGCTGTTTCGGAAAGATTGCTTGTATTAAAAAGATGTTCAATCTTCCCAAAGCTTTAAATAGGCTTAGGCTTAGATTTTGAGCTGAAAATCTCATTTGTCCAAGCATCCTAACTTTTTTCTCCGCTTCTTCTGAAGCGTGCCAAATGGACTTTTCCTGAAAACGTTTGGCTCATCCTGTCGCCTGACACCATTCACTGGGGTTGCAGTAATACAAAAATTGACACCCAGTTGACCTTTTGAACTATCCATAGTATGTTTTAGGACATGCTGGTAGAGAAGAAGAAACCAAGCTTTCCACTGTCAATATTTTCACGTAGAAGGAGAGGGAATGGATATATATATATATATATATATATATATATATATATATATATATACACTTACATGAACCAAGTCTACAATTGTCAGAGTTCAGAAACAAGGTATGCTTTAGAAATCTGAAATACGGAACATAATTATTATAGAAAGAATGGTGAAGTCGGGAAATAAAAATCATTTTTTATGTTCACTGGGGATGGTCCTCCTTGGGAATATGACAACCCTTTTTTAACAAGTGGGTATTTCACAACTCCAGTGGTATTGTTCTATTAAGAAAAGATTACATGCATCATTTTAGGCTAACCAAACATTTCATTAGGCTCTTCGTGTTTTATGTTAAATGGAGGTCGTTTTAAGGGAAGCTACAGAAAGAGGGTTGTAGACAACTAAGTTTTATTCAGAGTACACGCACTGAAATGAATGGACCTAAGTTAGACACATGCACCAAATTCAATAGGTTTCCTCTGAGTATGACTCACTGGATACAACGCCAGGCTGCAATCTTAACCCTGTATATTCAAAAGTAGCTCCTTCTGAAGTCAATGATGCTTACTTCCAGGTAAATGGGCTTAGGTTTGCAGCCTTAGCCAATGTACTGAAATTCAGAATGTGCATTAAAATGCTTTATATATATATATTTTAAAAACATAGCAAACCCTGTAGATGTCTGGCAAAGGCTTGGCTATTTTCAAAGGCTCTTAATGTTCTTTTGACCTCGTTATTTTAGTGAGGTTAATACTTCCACGATTAATGCTTTCTTTGATGTTGCTGTAGTTTTTAAAATACTTTATTTGTTCTGTGATGTGGTTTTATACAGACTGTCTTAAATTTGCTTGAAGAAAAGGGGTGGGATCTAAGTATTAATTTTCTTCCTTCCTTGCTGGAAATTAAAATCAGACATGTAAATTTACGTTCCACCAACAAGCAAGTTCTAAGTTTGTTTGGTTTTTTTTATTTTATTTTACAAAAGCCTTCAGTGTTTCTTAACTCATCCCTCTACTGTCCCTTTTAGCTTCATTCTGGTTTCCACTGAATTTTTAAAAAATCTAATTCTATTTATCATTCATGTAGGATACGTTCAAATGAAATATACCCCCCCACCATTTGATTATTCAAATTCATGCCATTTAATGAATGTATTTTATATATTACACTGCAACATCCATATTGACTTATTCTTATCCTTTATCAAGAAATTTAGACAAATATCAAAAGGGCAATGCTAATTCAAAGTGAGATTTTTGCTCAGATAGTAATCTCAGTTCACAAGTTGACACTTAACTGAGCTTCAACTTGAGAGGATATATGACTTCATTTGCAGACACAATTTTGTTTAGATCTGACACCGAGCTAGGGTAACATGAATTTCTCTAATACAGATTCTTTTTAGTATGTGTTGAAGTTGTGCAACTATTATTTTTATTATTATTAAAAAATGAGATAAAACAGCTTCACTTGCCGTTGTTGTTGTTCAGTCGTTCAGTTGTGTCCGACTCTTCATGACCCCATGGACCAGAGCATGCCAGGCACCCCTATCCTCCACTGCCTCCCGCAGTTTGGCCAAACTCATGCCAGTCGCTTCGAGAACACTGTCCAACCATCTCATCCTCTGTCGTCCCCTTCTCCTTGTGCCCTCCATCTTTCCCAACATCAGGATCTTTTCCAGGGAGTCTTCTCTTCTCATGAGGTGGCCAAAGTATTGGAGCTCACTTGCCGTAGAGCTTCGCAATAGTCACGACTGTTACAGAACCAGTGGACAGACAATATGAACCCAAGGATAGCCCTTTGAGATCAGGTCAAAGGCTCATCTAGTCCAGGGACTTCTGAGGGGAGCTTCTCCAGGTTGGTCACAGCTCTCAGGAGCTCCCATTAGAGCACCGAAAGTTGCAATTAAAGGGTGCCCTTATCTCTCCAGTCAGGGAAAACAACCTGGAAGCTCTGGAGTGGATTGCTTGGTGACAGGTTAGAGAAATTCTATTGGATGAGTGATCTGGGAGTGGGAGACAATTTCAGCATTGCCCAAGCACCACTTAAGATGTGTGGAGATCAATCCAGAGATTGCAGCTTCTCCTATCCTTCTGTTTTTTTGAAGTAGATTTGAAACTACACCTGTACTGGACTCATTTAGTCCAGTATCCTATTCTCACAGCAGCTAACCAGGTGCATATGGGAAGCCCCCAAACAGCACTCTCCCCTTCTTGGGTTTGTGTGCCAAGGGACCTGAGCCCCAAAGTTCTCAGGAGAACAGTAAAGACCCAGACACAATGTATTTTGGTCTATGGGTTGAAATAGACCACAACTTTATTGTTTACAGATGTGAATGGTTTGTCTTAGGCATTGGGGTGAAGCCAGGCTATATTTTGACTCTTGCCCATCTACAGGGAGTCCACCTAAGGGTAAACCTCCTATGGCTTATATCAAACAGGGGCATCATGGGGTGCCCGTAGGGGCTGTGACATAGCCCTAGCCCACATCCAGGCATCAGACAGGATTCGCACGCCGGATCCCTTTAACAGGATACCTTCACCGAGGAGGAGCAGGGGAAGGCTACAACCTCCCCTCCATCAAACAAAGGATTACCAAATGCCTAACCTCACAAAAGTTGTGACGATTGCTACTAGGTAGGCGAAAACCAAATGGCCGGTGCCAATTTGCCAAGTGGAAAAATTTGTACCCGGCTCCAACAATATGGCGACCGACAATTGTCCATAGCAAGGTCACATCAGAGCAAAGCACGAAAAGACGGTGGGTGGGGTGGGAGATCCGGCGATGGGGCGAGTGGGAGGGTGTCAGTCGGCTGTGCCACAGTTAAATCTCCTGTGGCCACACCCACTCCTGAAGCTGATTGGCTGGGGGCCATCCTACAGGGTGCGGATCCCCCAGCAGCGATGATGCAGCCGGCATGACATAGGAGGTAGGCGGAACTCTCCACCCCTAAGCTGGTGTACTATTGTGACCCGTCTGCCCAGCTGCAATGCCGCCCACTGGAAAAAGGTGAGCAGACTTCCATCAACTGCTACAATATTGTGGCTGTGTTACTATGCCCCTTTATTTAATATCCCTAACACAGATATAATGGAGGCATAGATTCATGGACATTGTCTGCTGAAGTTGTATTTTCCTATCATTCAAAAAAACTTTCAGAAGCACTGGAGTTTACAAGATCAACCCTCTTCCTGGGGAGGTCCACCCTAACACAAATAGCTCCACAAATATCACACATTTGTTACCTTTGGTGTGTTCCAGTTGGCTTCTGAATACCTCAAGTAAGGGAGCAATTGAAAGATGTGTAACTCAACAGAATCCCAGGGTGAAGCAAGACAGCATGCAGCCGCAATGTTAAATCTAACATTGATATAGGCTGCCCACATTTCCCAGTCTCAGGGGATTACAATCTATTACCTGAACCACATTGCTCTGTCTCTTGCTGCTCTTGCCATATGAAAGGAAAAATCCGAAAATCAATACTTTGTGGCAACAACAGCTCCAGCGATGCTGTGTCCATGAAAATTCAGGTTGTCTGCGTGCTGCTTTCACCCATCACATAAAATCTGTTTAAGTAACTCTTGGAACAAGGTGGCACACACGATGAATTAGTATTTATGCCTTCAAGCAACGATAAGGTCACGGGCATCATTTTTGTGTGAGGGCAAATGATTATTTACTTTGCAGCGCAGGATCTTTCATTCCAATATCACTATAAAATGCTAAAAAAAAGAAGAAGCAAGTGTCTCGCTGTAGCTCTTCAGCCATGCTGTAAATGCACATCAATTCATGAGGAGAGGTGAAACAAGGATATGGCTGGATTTACAGGACTATAACAATTTCAGGAACAAAGACAAAATAATGCCAGCAAGAGTTAAATCACAGAGCTACAGATGATGTATCTGTTTGCTCCAGACCCAATTCTCAGAGATTTTGTTGTTGTTCAGTCGTTCAGTCATGTCCGACTCTTCGTGACCCCATGGACCAGAGCACGCCAGGCACGCCTATCTTTCACTGCCTCCCACAGTTTGGCCAAACTCATGCTAGTCGCTTCGAGAACACTGTCCAACCATCTCATCCTCTGTCATCCCCTTCTCCTTGTGCCCTCCATCTTTCCCAACATCAGGGTCTTTTCCAGGGAGTCTTCTCTTCTCATGAGGTGGCCAAAGTACTGGAGCCTCAACTTCAGGATCTGCCCTTCCAGTGAGCACTCAGGGCTGATTTCTTTAAGGATGGATAAGTTTGATCTTTTTGCAGTCCATGGGACTCTCAAGAGTCTCCTCCAGCACCATAATTCAAAAGCATCAATTCTTCGGCGATTAGTCTTCTCAGGGATTTACTGAAGCATAAATGAATTCTATGCTGAACTGTATCCTTAGCTTTGTATGGGGAAGGACAAAGGCATCTTCCAATACAAATGATTCCCCCCCTCCATCAATAGCTGACACCCTAGCCCATTCTTAGAAGCTATCTACAGCAGCTTCTACATAGCTGGAGAGGGCCCTGGTAGTGCAAAGACATAGCAGAGATGTTTTGAGAATGGGAAGAGTTCTTCTGTTTGTTGTGGGGTCTTCTTTTCATTTACAGAAGAGGCATTGTTGGAGGCTTCCATATATAGAATGGGAAGGCCATTTTAACCAATTATGCCTTCGGCCCCACATCACCTCCCATGCTGTTCTGGAAAAGTCCTCCGCACTCAGGAGGAATGAGGGTGGGAGACAAAGGGCTATTGGAACAAGGGAGAAGCAGTTTAAAAAATTTCTCTGCAGGATCCCAAAGCACCCTGCCCGGTAGGCAGCACTCCACTCACGGATTAGAGGACTTTATTCACTTTTTCCTCTACTGCCCCACTATATGCCTCAATAAGACCTAGGCTTTTCCCTCTAATCCCGCCGACTATTGCCAGGGATGTTGACTGCATGAAATACTTACTGCCGGATGCCAACCCCTTGATTTCACGTGGAGTGGCCATCTATACATTACAGGCCCTGAAACTCAGGACCACCTTTTCGGCTAACTTGCCTTAGCCTTAGTCCTCTGTATCTTCCTAACATGGACACCGTCGTCATGCCCTGCTATTGTTCTCTATTTTATCTGTATTATCCATCATGATTTTAATCCAATGTTTTAACTGTATCTGTAGTATTCTTTGTATAATTGCACCAGGCCACTGCCTGGTCTTTTACTATGTACTATGGCCGTATGGCTAATGCAATAAATAAATTGATTGATTGATTGATTGCACTCACAGATTGCTGGATCCGCCCCATATTGAAAATATCAACCCATATGTTATTGTGCATATTAAAACCTCGTGGGTTGCTGTTGAAGGCATGATCATCAAAACATTAACGTGGGAGCCCAAAAACTGAATATTCCAGAATATGTGATACACAGATCAGCCCCCAGTTGCTGAGGAAAGAAGAGCACTGTTGAGGGATGAAGCAGAAGGCAGCCAGTTAAACTGATGGACGGTTGTAACATTTTTTTGGTGCCAAATCGCAACGAACTTTTCATGGCTTTTCCATCCTTAAGCCTATGGATTTGAATAGGGACTATAATGAAGTGCAGTGGATTTTTTTTATTTTATTAAACTGTCACTTGAATGTTGAGCAGTAAAATCTTTTACTGAAGTTCTTATATAAAAATGTAAGGGTTATATATATATATATATATATATATATATATAAAATCACCTTGAAATTAAACAGCAGCAGGTGTGAGACTTGAAGAAAGCAGCACCATTGCAATACAGATCTTTTATAGCTAAATCACTTTCTTCTCACTAAGTGTTTGACTGCACTCGCTGTGACTTCCATTAACACAACTTAGAGCATCAGCATGGCACGGATCCTGTGGATGCCTGAGAATGTTTTATCATTTAAATGTGCTCTGTGAATTTTGTCTCTATATTCGTCAGACACCCTGATCCGGTAATTTGTTTTGTAGGCAGCTCTGAAATGTTTTCTGTTGATCTAAATGTGGGGCACAGACCCACATTGGGCAAAGGTTCCTTCTGCTGAAATAAAATGGTAGGAGTTCGGTGCACATGTCCAATATTCCAGCTCAGAGCACAGTCCAAACCCAGGCTGCCAAAAACTGGCTCAGGATCCAAGAGATCTCAAGCTGGCTTAGCCCCCACCCCCACCCCCCAGCTGCCAGCAGCAGGATCCCACCAATTGTGACACCCAGTAGAACACCACCTAAGCCACTGGAGCTGGGCAGAGTGACACCTCTATCCACTGATGTAGGAAGGGGGTGCGGTGGGTGCGGTCTGCCCTGGTGTCTTCCGTGGGGGGGTGGTGACATCACTGCCTGCCCCCCGGACACTTGCTGCTTGCCATGGGCTGCACCCCGCTGGGACGCCCACCCTGCCCCCGTGGGCGGATAGCCCCGCCCCCGGGTGCACAGCTAGCTCTGCCTCTGCCTCTACCTCACACACATATTGCTCAGCACAATGCGGCTTTGGAGAGTTCTTCCCACCAGCTATTTGAGCAAGCTCCAGCTTTGTGTGAACCTTCAGTTTGTTTCTCCTCCCATGCCCATGTGCCCAGTTCTAGTGCCTGGCTGTTTTGTGCCCTAGGTAAGGCTAACTACATGCACGCGTGCACACATGCTGCCACCCCCCCCCAAATAGAAAATGCTAACTTCAATTTAAAAAAAACAACAGATGTCTTGTAGAAAAATAAATAAATAAAAGCACAAAACTAACTAATGCAACCATATTTAATCATGTTTCTCAAATACAAAATGAACTGTTTCAGCACACAAATCATTTTGAATCATCTCGTGAAATGTGTTGCTAAAATTTAAGTCTCTAAAAAGTTTTGATTCCAGGCACATAAATATCTCACCTTGGGTGCCCTTTCCTTTGCAGATTTTGTAACCAGTCCCTTCATGTTGAGTTGATGCATTTGCGAAGCCAGCTAGTCTGTTTTCCAACATTGTTGAGCGTATGTAAGTTTTGATAAGTTTGAGCTCTGAGCAACTGTTCACCACTAGCCACTGGAAGTGTACTAAGGATCCTCAGGGCAACAGGAACATTAGGCGCATTATCCAGGAGTTTTTGTTGTAGTATGGAGAGAAGTATTCCTTGTGGCTGCATAGACTTTGGAAGTCTTTGAGCTATTGCTATAAATTCACAACACTGGTCTTCAGCATCAATGTTTTTGTTTCCATTGTGAATCAATGATTTTTACAGATTCTTGTAGGCCTTAGGTATGTCTTCAGTAATTTTTCTGTTAATATTGCATATATCATACAGGAAGCCAAATAGGAAATTATATTGTTGTAGCTGTTGGAATCTTTCTTCAACAGATTGTATGGCCCAGTGGCAAAGCTGCATGCTCCAGCACCGGGGGTGGAGAACAGGCCGGGGCATGGCTGGTGTGCATCCTGCAGGGCAGGGAGTGTGCCCCAGGGGCATGGCATGCCGCCTGCGAGGGTGGCATGCATCCCGGGGGCGTGGTGTGTGTCCTGGGGGCATGGTGCGCCGCCCACGGGGCGTGGCACCCGGCACAATGGGGGGTGGCACGTGTTCAGGGGCATCCACAATGGTACTCCTCTCCCCGATGGTGCTGGGGGTGGGGTGCTCCCCCCACCCCCCGTTCCTCCGCCAGTGGTATGGCCATATCTAAGACAGCATTGTAAAAATCTACTTTGAATTTCTGCTTTGGATAGTGTGGTGTTTCTTCTTGGGTCTCACACTCAAACTGCTGTTTCTTTCTCCTTTTCCAACTTATTCTGTCTCAAAGTTCAGTAGTATTCCTAGCTCCTTGGTAATCTCGGTAGCATCTATCAGAACTTGTTAAAAGCGCTCATCATACCTGCAGCCCACAAGGTAATTCTTGGCTACTTGCAATTAGCTTGTAGCTGCATTTAAATCACTTTTCTCCTTTTTCATTATTATTATCTTTTTAATGCAGAGAAGGAGCTCCTCTACTTTGCCTGGATAGACTTCTCTGCTAAATCCACAAGCATGCAAAACTTGTTCAGGAAAACCAAGTTTTGGAAATCAAAGTCTGTTTATATAGGTTATTTGTGATTTGGGAATTAATGCTGGATTAATTGCTGGTGGGGGTGGGGGGATTGGCTGCTTTTAAAAGTGTGCCTTGTAAAAACAAGGAATCAATTTATCCATTAACAAGTGCTGCTTGGCATCTCTTAGAAGCAGAATGCCTCTAAAGAATATTTGTTGACATGCTGGAATCTCTGATCCGAAAGCTTACTGTAGACCACCAGTCAAGTGTCATGGCCTCTTTGAGGTCCTGAAATGTTTGCTATTGTGGACTTTGTAGAAAATATATATATATATATATATATATATATATATATATATATATATATATATATATCACACAGTAGGCCAAAGAATGGAAGAATGAGACTTTGATCAGCATGATGGAGCTCTTGCTTCTAAAAATTGAACTCAAAATGCCACTGCCCTAAGATTTCAGTTGTCTACTGATCATGGCCACCATCAACGTTCGTGAAGGCGAGATGCCTGCTGAGCGGCTGGGATTCCGTAAGAAATTAAGAAGAGCCAGCTGGATCAGACCAAGGGCACATCTAGTCCAGCATCCAATTTTCACAGTGGCCAACCAGATGACTGTGGGAAATATTCAAGCAGAACTTTCCCTTCCTGTGGTTTTCAGCAACTGGCATTCAAGAGCCTTATTGCCTCCACCCATGGAAGCAGAGCACAGCCATCATGGCTAGTGGCCATTGATAGTTGTCAGGCTTCGGGGAATCGGGTTCCTCCCACCGCGGCAGTAGATAAGAGATCAAACGAAAGCAATGTCTTACAGTTAGAATCTTTAATAATCACAGCAAGAGAACAAAGAACACATCTCCTCGAAATGGCAGTGCTCCCAATTAAGGGACACCCCCTGCCCCTATTAATTAATAATAATAATAAATAATAATAATAATAATAATAATAATAATTTATACCCCACCCATCTGGCTGGGTCTCCCTGGCCACTGGGTGGCCTACATCACTCCTATGTCACTCCTATGTCTTGTAATCTGAGTTTGTACTCTGTGCTTTCTGTTCTCTCGCTTTCTGAGCTCTTCATGACTTTGGAGAAGGGTGTGTGTGGATGCTATCCAGAGACTGTGAATCTGTTAACTCTCTCTCTTCTAGTGTTTTTTTTTCTGCTAGCTGTTCCCCATCTAGTATTCCCCAGCTTCTGCCTTCTGAACTATGCCCCTCTGCAAACCACTGTGCGAAATCTATGCTGTCCTCCTGCTGATTCAGGATCAGGATCAGAGGGAAGGGGTGGCTCCCACCATTCTTCATCAATGCAGCCCTCCTTAGCCCAGTCCCTGACAATAACCTTCTCCGTGAATTTACCCAGTCCTCTTTTAAAGTCATTCCAGTTAGTGGCCATTATTGGCTTCTCTGGGAGCAAGTTCCATAGCTTAACTTCAGAAAGGCCCACTGATACCTGTTGATCTGATGCTTTCTGCTAACACCAGGCCTTTGCTTCTTTTCATTCTCCGCTTAGACATATTTTACTCATCGATGGCACATCTTATGGGAGTAGACATGGTTCTTAGCTCTCTTCCATGGTGGGAAACCACCATTTGAAATCCCCCCCAAGATGCCATGGCCACTGCTGGTGTCAGTCATTGCATCTTGAGGAATCAAGCAATGGAGCCAAGCATTGACTAAGATCACATAATTAGTGCTACAACTCACCAGTACTGGGTGAACACACTGGTAGAACTGGGTGAGTGACTGGCAGCAGCAAGTAATGGCATCATGCAAGGACTCTGGGGGCAGCAGCAAGAGCAAACAACAACCTTACTATGTCACAGCACAGCGTAACAACACCTTTATAGTGCCAAAATGAAATGGAAAACTTTTCTAAACTGGTTTTATGTGGCATACCTATCCTTTAGTGCTACAATTTAATTCGTACTCAACTTTATGAAACATTCCTCCAATGATGTTCTGGAATGACACCAAGAATAATAACCGTAGTTACAGGTAGGTAGCCATGCTGGTCTGCCATAGTTGAAACAAACAAACAAACAAAATATTCATTCCAGCAGCACCTTAGAGACCAACTAATTTTGTTGTTGGTATGTGCTTTCGTGCGCATGCACACTTCTTCAGATACCAGAAGTGTGCATGCACACGAAAGCTCACGCCGATAACAAACTTAGTTGGTCTCTAAGGTGCTGCTGGAAGGAATTTTTGTGTGTGTTAAGAATAATAACGTTATTCCTTGAAATAACAGTACAGCATTTGGAAATAAGAAAGTGATTATATTCAAATGCGTTAAAAATGCAGCTAGGAGTCGACCTGTGGCATTTCAACCTCTCGAGGCAAAGCGAGTGTAATTACCAGATAGTGGTTTCAAGATTATCCATTCATTTTTGCTGTCAGTCCTTTCAGTCACTAAATTATTATATTTCAATATGCTATGAATAATAATAATAGGCAGGTTATTTATTTATTTATTTAAAAGGATATTTTAGTTTAAAGAGCTGGATCTGTTAGCCCTTTGTGTTCACTCCCAAATCACGATATCATCCTTATAATTGCCAAAATTAGGACGAAGGACTTGGCCTCATCATCCAGTTAATTTAGATCTCCTTTTTTTCAGACAGTGCTAGAAGGAAGAGGAATGATATGTTTTAAACGGAGCTGGGGCGTTTGAGAGGCTTGGCTTCAGCCCACATGAGATCAGGTGAACACCTGAAGAGGACTTGAGAAAACACTCCAGGCAAAACACTCCAGGGAAGTGCCCTGACTCAGACTAGATCTTGGCATGTGCAGAAGTTAGCTTTGTTTATGTTCAATAAATGTTGTTGCTCTTGTTAAAGAAAAATGCCCATCTTCAAACAGATTACAAGAAAGTGCTGTCACTTGTTATAAGCCACTTTATTGTGAGTTGCTATCAGCACTTAGACACCAAACAGCCACTCTTCCTCTTGGTTCCATGTGTACCTGTCATCTCCTTTTAAGCATTCCTGTGTTAAATGTTTTATCAAGCACTTCCAGCCCCCGCGTGTTTCTGTGAGTAGCGCCATATCACCTCCGTTTGGATGCAGCCTGCTGAAGATGAGCTCGAATGAGACCCTTTGGATCAGAACACGCAAAGATGACCTTGATGTGACTTTGGGATAATACGGCTGTACTACCAATGCTTGGCTTTTTCTACAGGGCTATTCTAAATTGTTCGGAGCATTTCATGTGCATTATTCCAGGGCTCCTTACAACAAGCAAGTAATATGAATGTATATTCTCAATATACAAGGCTGTATATTGTCTCCCTGCTTATTTAACTTATATGCAGAATTCATCATGCGAAAGGCTGGGCTGGATGAATCCCAAACCGGAATTAAGATTGCCGGAAAAAATATCAACAACCTCAGATATGCTGATGATACAACCTTGATGGCAGAAAGTGAGGAGGAATTAAAGAACCTTTTAATGAGGGTGAAAGAGGAGAGCGCAAAATATGGTCTGAAGCTCAACATCAAAAAAACTAAGATCATGGCCACTGGTCCCATCACCTCCTGGCAAATAGAAGGGGAAGAAATGGAGGCAGTGAGAGATTTCACTTTCTTGGGTTCCATGATCACTGCAGATGGTGACAGCAGTCACAAAATTAGAAGACGCCTGCTTCTTGGGAGAAAAGCAATGACAAACCTAGACAGCATCTTAAAAAGCAGAGACATCACCTTGCCGACAAAGGTCCGTATAGTTAAAGCTATGGTTTTCCCAGTAGTAATGTACGGAAGTGAGAGCTGGACCATAAAGAAGGCTGATCGCCGAAGAATTGATGCTTTTGAATTATGGTGCTGGAGGAGACTCTTGAGAGTCCCATGGACTGCAAGAAGATCAAACCTATCCATTCTTAAAGAAATCAGCCCTGAGTGCTCACTGGAAGGACAGATCCTGAAGTTGAGGCTCCAGTACTTTGGCCACCTCATGAGAAGAGAAGACTCCCTGGAAAAGACCCTGATGTTGGGAAAGATGGAGGGCACAAGGAGAAGGGGACGACAGAGGATGAGATGGTTGGACAGTGTTCTCGAAGCTACTAACATGAGTTTGGCCAAACTGCGAGAGGCAGTGAAGGATAGGCGTGCCTGGCGTGCTCTGGTCCATGGGGTCACGAAGAGTCGGACACGACTGAACGACTGAACAACAACAACAATTCTCTCTCTCTCTCTCTCTCTCTTTCCCCCACACTGTGTGGTTAGGAGGCTTTGGAAAATGCAGAGGATAGCAGCATTTGTTCCTATAGCTCCAAGCCATGTATTCCCCACTCCTCAAACAACAACAACAACAACAACAACAACAACAACAACAGAATAATGGTCATGGTGTGGGAATTGTGTTGCCATCCCAAAATCACTGGGGATACGCTGCCAGGTGTTAAGTGAATGAGTAGTTAGAGCTTCAGTACCAGCGTAACAGTTAAACACCGACAATTGGGAAACACTGGCCTGCGAGCGCTCCAATTGGAGAACAGCCTTTACCAAAGGTGTCATGGGCTTTGAAGACGATGCTCAAATAGGACCTCAGGCCCTCAACATTTTGTGCTAATGAGTTATTATGGGGTGATTTATGTGAGTCTTAGCTTAGGGTCCCTTCTCCCTCTGCATCAGTGGTGCAGTCTGGAATAAATATGATGATGACATGATAGTAGCAATAATATTTAATGTGCAACATGCAATAGCACGTGAACACAAAGGTAAACACAATAATCTGTCCAAACCCCAGTACAGTTACCGCATCTATTTGCCCCATTTGTTCCGAATCACAAAGAGCAATGCACTGCTCCCTGTTATGTTAACATTTTCAGAAGTCTACTGCTATAATAACTTACGAAATAAAGGAAGTCGGGAGGGAGACGGTGACACTTTGTGAAGCTGTGGTGGAGCTGGATGTCCTTGCAAATCATTTATCAAGCGCTGCCGTTTTCTTTATAAGAGAGGTAAAATAATAAATAGCAAGCAGTGAAAGTTAATTTACCTCCATAGAACTTGATTCAATAATAATAGTTTTAAAAAAAGAAGTGGGGGGGGGGAGAAGAATGTTCTCTAGCCCCTACAGGCTTATTGTCACTTCTGATTTAAAAGAGCAGTGCATCAGGCAACATGGGATTTTGTGATCCAGCATGGTATAATTTCCAATGTATAGGAGAATGTGTAGCTCTGCCATGACACAGACAAATTGTTTATTGTGTTTTCCCTGTCCCATAATTTTGTTAGCACAGTGAAAAACGCATGTTAGCAGAAATAACATACATTAAAGCTGCTAGATAGCTTTCCCGTTTTGGAGAAATTCTTCTTTATGTTTTATTTATCACTAGGTGTCGTTTTCTTCTTCCAAGACAGAGCACCTGCTTATCAGCTGACTCTGCCATCTCTGGCAACACACTGGAGAAAATGTTAACACCGTGATTTATTTTATTTTATTTTTATTTGCTCACAGGTGTTCATATCAGAACCTTTCGAGCTTTATTTACATCTTATAGCATAATATCGTGAGTTGTCTACAGGCAAAGTGGCAGGGTCGTTTTTAATACATTCAGCATCCACATTGGGTTCCATGTTGCCTCATTTGTGAAATTTTGCTTTAGAGACTGAGGAAGCAAGGATTTCTGAATCTCACTGCTTGCAGTCCCACTGCAGTTTTGCATCAATAGTCCTGTATAAAGCTGGAATTTGGGGGTGAGGGTGGGGAACACACATATTAGTGGACCTTCGCAGCATTATCCAACAACTAATTATGATGGCCAACCAGGGTTTGAGTAACCCCGTTTTTTATCTGCTTGCTTAGATCTGCAAAAATCGAATGGGATGTGGAGGATTGTCAAACATTTGGTAGAGTATAATAAATGGGTACTTTGGCCACCTCATGAGAAGAGAAGACTCCCTAGAAAAGACCCTGATGTTGGGAAAGATGGAGGGCACAAGGAGAAGGGGACGACAGAGGATGAGATGGTTGGACAGTGTTCTCGAAGCGACTAGCATGAGTTTGGCCAAACTGCGAGAGGCAGTGAAGGATAGGCGTGCCTGGCGTGCTCTGGTCCATGGGGTCACGAAGAGTCGGACACGACTGAACGACTGAGCAACAACAACAACAAAATAAATGGGTTGAAGGTTACATTCAGAACTGAGGACCACAGGGCTTGAATTATAGCATGAAGATATATACAGTCATATATTTTTTTGTGCTTAATATACACAAACCCCATCAAGAATCTGGATGTGCTTATCGTTTTGGTACACCCGTGGCGACGGCTTCAGAATTTCACATGACTGATGCGAGGGAACTTGATATCTGTTAAAGTTTCCATATACACTGTGCTGCTGTATCACCGTCAAAAAGGCAGAGAGATGATCTCACAAATCATCTCAACTCCTTCAGCTCTGAACTCCTTGGGTTATTGTCAAGTCTCCATCCTTCTGCACACAGCAGAAATATGCTGCTCGCAACAGATTCCTCTGTATGCCAAAGATAGCCCGCTTTAAAGTCGTCTTTCTATTAAATTGCAAACATGGATCATCCTCGTGAGACTAGTAACAGCAGAAATTCCAACTTCCCCAAGCTCCTATTCAGCATTTTTAGCACAATTGACAGCATTTTTAGGTTCAGTCTCAGGTCAGCAGTCTCTATTAATAAAAATAAAAATGATAACATTATGTATTCGTACCCTGTAATCAAATATTTTCTTATTATGGGTGGAATTCTGACACAAAATGCTCACAATTTCTAAAATGCATTTATCAACATCCTATCATGTTACAACAATTGGGAATATTTTATTGATCAATGATTCAAGACCAGCTCTGAATCCCAGCATTTCTTTCGACCTTGGAGAAAAGACAAGAGAACAAGAATGGACATCATATAATTTGAAATATGACACTGTTTCCAATCTAACAATTGGCTTTATAAATCACAGTTGGCTTTTTCATCCATAGTTTTGGCCTAAGTTTCTGTTTTTCTGAAACAGGTTTGACTCTACCATTAGACAAAATGAGGCAATCAACACAGGCAGAAGATGGGCGGGGTATAAATAATAAATTAATAAATTAAATCAATAAAGATACTGGGTGACAACAGTTCTAGACAGAATTCTTTGGTTTGAAGACATAGTTGTGTGTGCCACACGGCATTTCCTTTGCCCTGATGCCCTCAGCTATGGTGGAAGACATTATCCCATTGCTAGTTATGGAAATAATGTGTCTTCTCAACACGTAATGGCAGGGATAATGGGCACCATCTTGTCCCTCGCCTCAAGCAGAAAAATGTCTTGGGCCAGTATTGCTTCCAGAGACTCCATTGAAGCAAAATGTCCATCTGTTTGAATAAAGAAGATTCAGGAGAACTTTTAGATTACCAACCAAGGTGCAGGGGTGAAGAGAACTCCCACAGCTCTTGAACTCCAAAGCAAAGTCAGATGTTTTGAGACCACCAGGACTGGCTGTGTGGTGTTTTGTTTTTAAATCAAAATTCCTCACTCAGAGTTGTAACTTTGTAAAACAGGAGTGCGGGACTTCTTCCCAATTTAGGCCTCCCATATGTTCCTGCCCTACAGTGTCAGGGAATGGTCTGGATCTGAAGATTGGCAAATGCAATCACAGGCAGATCAGCTCCTCTCAGAAGAGAAGGGGGAATATTCACTACCTCTGTGTCTCCAGCATTTTCAGAAGCAGAGGGAGAGAGCAGACACAGACAGAGAAGCTGCGCAGACTAGGAAAGAGTTACCCATCTACGAGATAATGGCAAGAGATACAGAAGGGAGGGGGCAGCTGGAGGACACATCAATTGAGGGGGGATGATGACGACTCGGAGATCCGAATGTATCAGAGAACAAAGGAGGCAAAGAGCAGGAGGAACTTTCCATTGGCGCACTCTTTGCTGCGGAAGTCGGCAGGAGGATTCAGAGTAGGCAACTTATTTGTGCTTGCAACATGATGCTGTAATAAAAGGACTATAAATCTTTCAAATGCTCATTAATTCTTAACTGTAAGCTACCGAAGGGAGAGGGGAACTCCCAGGCTTGACATACAGGAGCTTCCCTCCCATTCTTGCCAACCAGCCTCCCTGAGATTTAGCCCCTTGCAAGCAGTGCTCTGGAAGTGTCCTTGTTTCAGCTTCAGCTGATGCTTAATAAAGTAAGCGAATACATAGTACATACCTCACAAAGTCAAATGAGGCAAAAGCGTGCTTGCGTGTGACAAAAGCTATGAAAGATGCAGTATCACAAAACCATGAATGAACACTGTTGAGGGCACTTCAGAACTGGTATCTTTTCTTTTTCTTAATTATTATGATTTCATTTATATCCCACATTTCCTCCACAGAGCTAAAGGTGGTGTACATGTCCTCGCCTGCTCTCATTTGACCTTCACTACAACCCTGTGTTGCAAATTTAGGCTGAGGGGTTGGGATTGGCTGCAGGTCACCCTGTGGGCTTCACAGCTGAGGTAGGATTTGAAGCCAGGTCTGCCAGGTCCTAGTCCATCAACATTCCAGCCAGTGCTGGTTTTTTTTTTTCCTAGAAAAAGAGGTGCCAGAGCTCACCATGAACACCTCCCTTGTTCTCCTAGAATGGCAACGGCACTGTGGCGTTTCACCCCTAAAGGTTCTCCAAGGGTTAACTTGGCAGGGAGGAGATTGACCAATGGGAGCTCTCCAGGCAATTAGAGTGTGGAAGGATGGCAGTTAGAGAGGATAGAAAAGGCAGTTAGAGGTTGGAAGTTAGGCAGTTGAGTCAGAGTTAGAGGGGGATAGAGAGAGGGAGATAGAGCTAATGAGCAGAGCTAGAGCAGGTTGAATAATTAACAGGAGGCATTAGGGATAGTTATTGGAATACTAGGTAGAGAGTTGAAATATACTTATCTGAATAACCATACAGTTATATTAAACGTTTTACCAAGTCATTTGAAACCATTACGCTTTGTACAAACAATAAAGAAACTTATGTTTTATTTTTACCACAATCCGAATCTGAAGTGAGTTATTCATTGCCAGAGTGAATACTGGCTGGTGGCAGCGGATATACCATATGCCGTTGGGGCAGTTACCAATAGACCGTTAAACGTCTGGGGGTGCTGTTCAGGTCTGAGAGAGTGACCGCGACAGACACCCACCTGAGAGGGGCCAGAACTGAGATCAGGTGAGTTCCCACTGAAAAGCAACAACAACCCTAATTGCAACAAGGACTACTGCACTGACTCAACAGAGTAGTCGCAGAAGGGAGAAGATATGCTTTGTAGACTCCAGCACAACACAAAGGCCAGAGGACAATTAGCTGGTAGTTTGAATGCTTCCATTTTGACTGCCTTTTCAGCAGCGGGTTAAGAAAAGAAAGAAAAAAACATATCTAATAGCTTACACTGCTTTAATTATGAATCTTACCTTGGAAGCAGAGCAGAACATCTTAAGGTTGATTGTAAGAAATCACTGGCTCATACCCTCAGGCACTTGGAGCCTCACAGTGAGCTCCTGGGACTGTGTTGCTGCAAACATTAGAGCCTCCTTCAGGCACAGAAGGAAATAGGGCATACAGTATCATCAGCCTCATGCCTCTGTCTGGCAGGCAGTTTGACACCTCGGGATTTAACCCTGACTAGAGTCTGGATTGTGTCGCTTTTGTTGTTGCATTTTTGCTCAATCTTTCCTCCCGTAGGAGCCCAGAGTGGCATACACATAAGGAACAAGTACAGCCCATTTTTTAAAGAAAAGAATGTGAGACCTATAAAACACTATCAATAAAACAGTGTGAATATACACCACACAGCAAGAAAGGAGTAGCATTTTGCCAGCCCCAAACATCCTTCCCCAGAGAGACATGGACATCTTTCACCACTGGT
The DNA here is from genome assembly GCA_900245905.1 of Lacerta viridis. Lineage (NCBI taxonomy): Eukaryota > Metazoa > Chordata > Lepidosauria > Squamata > Lacertidae > Lacerta > Lacerta viridis. The sequence continues at coordinate 245,138 of OFHU01000426.1, forward strand.
GGAATGATTCTAATGAGGGGGACAGGCTTAGCTCTGTGGGGAAAGAGTTCCCTAATCAGCACCCATCATGGAGAAGATCTCATCTTGTCTCACCACCACATGGGTTATGACCACTGGTGGGACAATGACCAAGGACTCCCTTACAGAGGCATGGGTTGCCATGTATTGGTTGCCCCTGAAAATTATTGGATTCCAAACCATTCGGGGCTCAAATACTAATACCAAGACCCAGAATGGGACCCAGAAGCTCTCAGGCAGCTAGTGACGTGCTTTCAGGATTGGTGTTAGGGAGGGGTCATTGCTCAGTGGTAGAGCATCTGGTAGAGCACATGGTTAAATCCCTGGCACCTCCAGGTACGGGTGGGAGAGACCCCATCTGATACCCTGGAGAGTCGCTGCTACTCAGTGGACACAATACTGAGCTAGATGGACCAATGGTTTGACTCAGTATAAGGTAGCTTCCTATGTTATATGCTCCCTGTTGTTTCATTTAACAGCCTGGTGGTCCTGTTCTGCAGTGCAGAAGCCACTCCAGGAGCAGCCATTGAAGGTAAACAAGGTGCAGCTCAATGTAGGCACTGCTGACCATTGGTTCTGCAGTGATAGGGCAGTACCTCCACCCTATATACCTGATCCTTCAAACGAAGCCCAACTCCACCCAGAACAGGCCACCTCCTTAATTCCTGGACTCAGGAACCGCCTGCCCATAGCAAATCCATCTTCTCAGGATTCATTGTCATATTATTGCCCCTCTTCCCCTCTTTCAGCCTATCGCTGCCTCCAGAAACTGGTCCAGCATCTGAGCAACCTCTCAGATCAATTGGAGAGATAAGGCCAAGGTAATCAGCACACTGATAATGTCTTGCTCCAAATCCTTGGACGGCTCACTCCAGTGTCTCCATATAGGTGTTAAATAGCACGGAGGACAGAGTGGAACCCTGTGGGACCCCCACAACACACGTGCCAAGAGGCTGAGGAGAAGACCCTCATTGCCACTCTCTGGGAATGGCCCCTTGGGTAGGAGTAGAACTCCTGAAGCATGGCACCCCAAAAGCAACAAGTCACAGCAGCAAGATGCTGTGGTCAATGTTATCAAAAGTCACCATGAGGTTGAGTAAAAACAACAGGGCTGGACTTCTCCATTTGTCCCTCAAAAAAGGTCACCAGTAAGGCCAGCCAAGGCTGTTTGGTGCCATAACCAGGCCTAAAGCAAGACTAGGACCAGGGATGGAGAAGAAATCTAATTCTTTCACATTTAAAAGTGGACCTGCTTAAATCACACTTTCCAAAACAATCTGGGAAGCAAAGCAACCATGCTTTGAAATGTGCAGTTTCCTGAATTTTGCGATGCAGTTTTCAAACCGAGCAATGTGTACAAAACTGCATAACCTAGGGTAAGCTGTACATGAAAATGCATATGTCAGTGAAAATAGCAGACAAAACATGTATTCTATTGGGAGAAATTGCTTTGCAAAAATATATATGACTATGTTAAGAGAAATTTGCACTGAAATGCTGATGAATTGGCACTGCCTGGCCAGAAAATAGATGTGCAGTGATATGAAACTGTCTCTTTCACAAAAAGGTCTTTTACACACAGAAAGAGACACCAAACATCTCCATCAAGGGTTATTTGGAAGACATACGGTTGTGGCGCTGAATAGTGAAGAGGATATTTGTACACATTCCTGTGGTTGATGTGTTTGTAGTTGTTCCTAATCAATTTCTGCATTTTCTGCTTCTCTCTTTTTCCAGTTGCGTATTATTGGTACTTTATATATATAAATGATATCTATCTATCTATCATCTATCTATCATCTATCTATCATCTATCTATCTATCTATCTATCTATCTATCTATCTATCTATCTATATCTATCTATCTATCTATCTATCTATCTATCTATCTATCTATCATCTATCTATCTATCTATCTATCTATCTATATTTTTATATCTCTCTATATACGTAAAAATGTTATTGCACAGGCCCCACTGAAGGATTTGTCATGTTGCCTCACAATTCAAGATTTGCATGAAGTCAGGGTGGAGGAGGGGAACAAAAAAGGCGGCAGGTTTTTAAATAGTCATTTTAAGCAACAGGGGAGGTTTGAATACAAGGGAGATGGAGGGTTGCAGAGAAGTTATGGGGGCTTACAGGATATAGGGGGCTTACAGGACCTAAGGGGATGGGGGTTTGAGTGAGGTGTAAAGGAAGGGGTTGGGGGTTGGCAAGCAACAACAAGAGAGACAGCAGCCCGTGTGTGTGTGTGTGCGTGTGTGTAATTTCAAGCTGTAGAAAAAAAATATGAGAAAAGCATATTCTGTGCCTCGACTCATCATTAGTTTCTATAATAAAGATATTCTTCCTAGATAAGAGCTCATTTACTGGTTTTGTTGTTTCGGTTGACTCTCGTTTTTATTTTTTACCTAATTAGAATTCTGAAGAATGAAGCAGGCTCTAATTCATCACTGATATTTCTCTTCATTTTTCTACAGACAGATCTTACTTGGGTTCTAATTACCCTTTTTGCTCATGTAAATTGCATTTTTAGTATGAGAGGCGTCTCAGAACACTGTGGGGATTTCCCCACCCTAGCTCTGTTGCTTCCATTGGGGTTTGCACCACTTAAGGAAAATCTGTTTCTAATCTAGCTCCTCATTCGCACGCTGCGGGGTATCAACATTTACCCTGCATATTTCTATCACCCAGAAGGAAAAAAAGTATTCAGTGGGATAAGAACTTGCTTACTCTTTTCTTTACTGTTCGTTTCTTCTTTGCAACTTTACTCATTACTAAAAGAAAAAGAAAAAGAGAATTTTTTATTTTAAAAAATCTGAACATATCCCTTTTCTTATTTACATAGGATCAAAATAATTAAAACTTTTTTTTAAAGAAGGTGATTAGGGGCAGAACATTCTGCATGCAGAGCAGATGCTATACCACTGAGTAATGGGAAAGAAAGTGAGAATGAGCTCCGTATCAGGGCAGGTGGCAGTTGCAGCCCATCAGAGGCCAGTGTGGTGTAGTGGTTATGAGTGGTAGACTCATAATCTGGTGAACCGGGTTCACACCTCCTCTCCTCCACATGCAGCTGCTGGGTGACCTTGGGCTAGTCACACTTCTTTGAAGTCTCTCAGCCCCACTCACCTCACAGAGTGTTTGTTGTGGGGGAGGAAGGGAAAGGAGAATGTTAGCCGCTTTGAGACTCCTTCGGGGTAGTGATAAAGCAGGATATCAAATCCAAACTCTTCTTCAAACTCTTCTTCCCTGAGGATGTCATTCAACAAACAGGGAGCCATCACAAGAATAGCCTGCTCTCATATTGCCACCCTCTGGACCTCTTACGGAAGGGGCAAATGAAGAAGAGCCCCAGATCATGATCTCAGAGTCTGGGTTGGTTCATATGGGGAGTGGCAATCCTTGAGGTATCGTGGTCCTGACCCATTTAAGGCTTTATAAGCCAAAACCCAGACCATCCAAGTGTCCCTATTTTCCAGGGACAGTCCTAGATTTACAGAAGCTGTCTCACTTTCTGATTTGATCCCAGAATGTCATGCTTTTCCTTAGGATGCCCCTATATTCATCGGAGAAATGTTGGAGGGTATGGTAGGTTGTCCCTATTTTCATTGGGAACTTTCGATGGGTATGGTGTTAATGAGTTTTGATGGATGTAACAATGGATTACTGAATGGTTTAGTTAATGCAAAATATGCAGGGATGTATGGTATGCAAGATGAACCACGGAAAGAGAAGAAGGGAAGCCCTTGATTTAAAGTTGTTTAAAGGAATATTTCAAAATGTAAATTGTACACACACACACACACACACACACACACACAAACATTTCTAAAAAATATTTAGGGGTATTCTCATTTTGACTCAAGAAAATCACCATGTTATAGTTCAAATCGGGGAAAATAAATACAGTAAATGGACAGAAGTACAAAGATTCACAAAATCTTTAGGGGTATATATACCCCTGTGTACCCCCAGAAAAAGCAGTGTGTGTGTGTGTAGTTATGTGACCCGTGAGCCAAGGAAATAAGTAACTATACAACCTTTAGAAGACATCTAAGGCAGCCCTCTATAGGGATGTTTTTTAATGTTGAATGGGCGGCGTACAGATAATAAAATTATTTAGTGTATGGCGGGCTTTTCCGTCTTCCCTTGCGGCTGGCCGAGGGGAAATTCTCAATGGCTGGCAAATGCAGGGGTGGTTTGCTCTGTGAGGATGAGGGCCTGCTGAGAAGAAGAAGAAGAAGAAGAAGAAGAAGAAGAAGAAGAAGAAGAAGAAGAAGAAGAGTTTGGATTTGATATATATCCCGAAGGAGTCTCAAAGCAGCTAACATTCTTCAAAGAAGTGTGACTAGCCCAAGGTCACCCAGCAGCTGCATGTGGAGGAGCGGAGATGCGAACCTGGTTCACCAGATTACAAGTCTACCGCTCTTAACCACTTCACCACACTAGCTGCCTTCATTACATATCTTAAGGTGCCAGGGGAAAATGTTTCTGTCCAACCAGAAGGTTATTGGTTTGCTTTTGCTTTATTTCGTATTTTGTGTCCTCATTCTGTATTTTTATTTTGAGAACTGCCCTATGATCTTGGATGAAAGGGGGTATACTACTAATACTAATACTAATAAATACTAATACTAATACTAATACTAATACTAATATACAGCAGTTGTTTCCTCATCCAGAACCAAAGATGTAGCTTGATGCCAGTCTGTAATCTTCATCTTCAGACAAAAATGCACATTTCATTTTAGCCTAGTTTTTGAATCTCTCCCTCCTCAATTCTTGAAACCCTTGCTTTGTGTAACACGCAGCCTGATGCTGAAGGACTGAAAACCTTGAACACTGTTTTGTGAAATATTTATGGGCTCTCTCCATCCACCCCCCAACTGTGAATTTTAGAAGTATCTAGACATTCTATCACTTCATTGTTCTTCATGGCTTGGCTTCTAACAACATTTTATGACTTCATCTTTAGAAAATAAACATTTCAATATTCAACACTTCAGTCTGCAAAGAGGACAGGCTACTTCTCCTGTATCTAGCAATTTCAGCACTTGCATTTAAATTGGTTAATTACACCTTCATATTGTTTGCCTAATTGTAGATCTTCAGCAAAGTGTACTGCTTCTTTACTCCGGTTTGTAAAATACAATAAATACTGCCAGCTTCTGTGTCCAAAATTTTAATTACGTCTTTTTTTGTTTAATTAAAAGGAACTTGGGGGAAATGGGGACAGTTGTTTCTGTTCTCTTGCATTTCAAAAACCCCTTTCAAAACCTGGAAATTCTTCTCTTTTCCAAATAAGACCTAATTATTGGTGATGGAATAGAACGTCAGAACTGGGTGACAATAATAGTATTTGGAAGTATCCCTTGTTTGGAAAACAACTGAGACATTATGAGTGGAGCCCAAATACTCCTTGAAGTTTGGGCTTGGGTCCTAGTGGGCTCACTCTGTTACCAGCATTCCTTGTTGCTAGTGGACAACTTTCCCAAAGCTTGCCAACATCAAAAGCATAGGAACACAGGAAGCTGAATTACCCTGAGTTAGATTGTTGGTTCCTCTAGCTCTGTTTTGTGTATACTGACTAGCTCTGGCTCTCCAGGGTTTCAGGCAGTATTATCTCCCAGACCTTCTTAGAGGCGCTAGGGACCTGGGGCCTTCTGCATGCTCTACCATGAGAGCCAGTGTGGTGTAGTGGTTAAGAGCGATAGTCTCGTAATCTGGGGAACCGGGTTCACATCTCCGCTCCTCCACATGCAGCTGCTGGGTGACCTTGGGCTAGTCACACTTCTCTGAAGTCTCTCAGCCCCACTCACCTCACAGAGTGTTTGTTGTGGGGGAGGAAGGGAAAGGAGAATGTTAGCTGCTTTGAGACTCCTTCGGGTAGTGATAAAGTGGGATATCAAACCCAAAGACTTCTTCTCTTCTTCTTCTACCACTGAGCTACAGCCATGCCCCGGAAAAAAAGGGGGCCCAACATCTGGGGAAGTTTATAGAAACTGCTGTGGAACAGATGCATCAACTAAGGTAGTAATGAAGAACACTTTTTTCTGTTCCTGTCCATGGCCCCATTCTAGCAGAATAGTAGTAGTAGTCAGGGAGATGGAACAAAACTGAATGGGCCACCCATTTTTCTTGCCAGCCTTTCCCCTGCTGTGAGCCCACGAGGACCCATAATGCCCATAGGTTTCCCAGCCACAGTCTAAGGCCTGGACACTGTGCATGGAGTGTATATTGTTACTGGGGACACTGGAAAATGGAGGTCCCAGTGTATCCTGGCTCCATCAGTTGAGCAGAGAGGCACTAGGAAATCAATTCTCCAGCTCCACAGTGGCAACAGATGCTGTGCACAAGGTTTCTTCCATCGCTTCAAGCACCACACATAACCTTCACCCCCACAAAGTTAATATTTGATGCTCCGACATCGTAAATTCTCAGAGCACTCAAATGTGTGTGTGTGTGTGTATGTGTGTTGTGGCGAGAGCGCTTTTTCTGGAAGTTCTCTGTTTTTTTGTTTTGATTGGTTAAAACTTAGCTTAGTACAAAGCATAGCTGTCAACTTCTCCCTTTTTTTGAGGGAAATTCCCTTATTCCGAATAGGATTCCTCGCAGGAAAAGGGAAAAAGTTGACAGCTATGGTACAAAGCGAGCCAAGGGATGCTTGTTAATCACTGATTCTTATAGGGAAAGTGTGATGGGATGATAATGATAATCTTGGTGGAGGCACTGAGAAGAACAATTCAAGCATATAATCTCACAAAATTAATTGATATTTATAGCATGACATTTTTACCAATATCAGGGCATTCGCCATTAGTCCCATTCAGTTTTAATTAAATCCAAAGTAAATTGCATTGATTTAAAATATTTAAACCCTGCCTTTTCACCACCAAGCATTGGGGGCTTCAAATGTTGCATCTCTTTTCTGTTCCGTAGGATTAAAATGCAGAGAAGGAGATGGAATAAAATCTTCGCCTGATCTGAATATCAGCATTCTTAAAAGTGCTTTCCTAAACCTGTAAATGAGGTTCTGTTCTCATAAGACAAGGTTGCTGCAGGGAAAAGTACAGTTGCAGGAACATAACTAGTTTGCTTTGTAAAAGTAGGAACTCGATATAGAATTAGAACTTGTTCCTTTCTAAAATGAACCTTTCAAGCACTGACAAGGATCCTATTATGCAGAATCTAAGAAATGATTTTGGTAAAGCACTCAATTTCTCTAAAAAAATTAAGGACGCCCATAAAGCAAATTCATTCAAAATACAATTTTCAAAGTGTAGAAAGACCTTTGTTTCAAAGACCTTAGGAAGTTAATTGGCAATAATACAAAAAACTCTACAAAATCCAAATATCATTTTGCCATTGAAACCACAAGGACTTTATCATGACCCCGTAAAGCAGAATGTATTGATTTTCAAGTTGTGTTATTACTGAGCTTTACCTATCTATGACTTCTAGGTCAGCTCAATTTTCAGAGAGGTCTGGGGTGAATTCCAGATTTACTCTGATCACAGAATAGAAAAGAAGGTGTAGATTTGCACACATAAAGTCCAAATGTGATAAAAAAAATACATATCCAATGCAATGCTACTGTCAAGGTTGCTGAGTGTTTATTTTATTTTATTTTTCAGTTTCTAGTATATAAAACACATGGCAACAGTTCCAGCTTCTATGCTATGCAAAGAAAAACAACAACACTCTTTCACTGAAACCCTCCAAGATCACTTACGGTTGCCAGATTTTTGATCACCATCCTATCCCAAAAGAGGAAAAACGGACTTCTGGGCAGATTGGACATTCCTTTTAAATCATGACTCAGGATGTAATTATGTGTTACCTTAATTGATGTTTTTATAATTTTTATAGTTTTTATAATTTTATAAATAGGGGGTGATGTTTTATGTTGTAAATTTACTGCTTAGTCTGTTACTTTAAAGTCCTTTCGAAGTTCTAAGTAGAAAGGCTAAGTATACATATGTTGTTTGGAAAATCGTGCGTGATGGGCCAATGGCCGTAATAATAAATATCTATCTATCTATCTTTCACTGAAAGGAAAACATGTGACACAGTGTAGTACTTTCTGGAAATATTCATAGCAAAGCACTTAGCATACCCCAAAGTGATGTTTCAGTCTGCCACCTTGATTTTAAATAGCACACAATGTCCTGTCCAAACAATGACAAAGTCCACCAACCCTAACTCAAAAACCCTTGTGCCCAGTTTGTTGACAATATTTTGAGAGTCGGCTGAAGCTCTACCAAAAAAAGAGGCGAAGTCACGCCAAAGTCATGTTTTGGTGCGCCATTTTGACTTAAGCTGGCAGCTGGCTTCCAAACAGCCACCCACAAAGGGTGCCTGCTACCCTGATCTCAGGAACCCTCATGCCAAACGTTTTGCAATGATATCTCATGAGGTACCGGTAGTTGAACCTACAGAAAACAAACGGAGACACGGAGAAAAGGACAAATGATTTTCCAAAGCCCCAATGTCCACAGCATCATGTAAATAGCACTTCTGTGTTTATATTGTGGCACAAGAATTTACTGAGCAATCTGCAGAAAACCAAGGCTTTCTTTTAACTAGCAAACTCACAATAACTTATTATTCAGTGTCACGAGACTATGTTGTCAATGCTAATGTTCAGTGCTATTTTTCTAGAAAAAGAGGTGTTGCAACTCAACATGAACATCTCCCTCGTTCTCTTAGAATGGCAATGGCACCCACCTGAGAGGTGCTTGAGTTGAGCTCCGGTGAGATCTGGCTGGGGGGGGACAGGTTATAGCGCAAGCTTGGAGGTTTTATTACAGTGGTACCTCGGGTTAAAAACTTAATTCATTCCACAGGTCTGTTCTTAACCTGAAACTGTCCTTAACTTGAGGTACCACTTTAGCTAACGGGGCCTCCTGCTGCTGCCACACCACCGCCACGCGATTTCTGTTCTCATCCTGAAGCAAAGTTCTTAACCCGAGGTATTTCTGGGTTAGCGGGGTCTGTAACCTGAAGCGTCTGTAACATGAAGCGTCTGTAACCCGAGGTACCACTGTACAATCTATCACATGTTCTCTTTTTGCTCGAGGAGATTTTGCCACAATCCCTTAACAGTTCAGAAGACATTTGTGGCCCTGCTAATGTTAATACAGTGGTACCTCGGGTTACATATGCTTCAGGTTACATACGCTTCAGGTTACAGACTCCACTAACCCAGAAATAACGCTTCAGGTTAAGAACTTTGCTTCAGGATAAGAACAGAAATCGTGCTCTGGCAGCGGGAGGCCCCATTAGCTAAAGTGGTGCTTCAGGTTAAGAACAGTTTCAGGTTAAGAACGGACCTCCGGAACGAATTAAGTACATAACCAGAGGTACCACTGTATTAAACCTGAGCACCAGTGAAAGCTACTGTTACCCTCCCCACTATCCATGCCATCATTGGCAGCAAGGATCAGAAAATCTGAGGCATACTTGGGACTCTACATAGCCTTGTTTCTGTATACCGTAAGTAACTGGGTTTCTGAAATTGGTTAGAAAAGTAACAGCTCTTAGTCCCTATTGCAGGCATGGGAGAAATGGATTGCTGTGAGGGATGCGAGTGGCGGGCAATTTGGTTTTATTTGCATTTTAAAGTGAACCAATGGGCTCCAAATGAGCCAAATTCTTGCAGGAAATGAACACATTCATGTTTATTAACATCACATAGAAGAAGTGATTGTGTGAGATGGGGCATTTTACACATTGCATTTTTCTACACTTGAAAGCAACATTTTATATTCATAGAAGAAGTGCATGTAACGACTGTATGCTTACCAATATATGTATCATTCAGGTATTTGTGCTACAGAGCCAGAAATTGCTGTGGATTTCTAACATAAGAATACATCATAATAAGAGGAATTCAGTGTAGTGCTATGGCAATCATCTATCACCTATCTATTCCTCGGATGCCTAGATCCAGGTTGGGAGCAAGTACTCTTTGGTGAGAGAGCCCCAGCAGAGCTTTAAGATCACAAACATGCAGCAAAGTAAAGCATAGAAATATAAGCTGTTAAATCTATAAAACATCCTCTTCAAAGCTCCCAACTTCCCTTAGCATAGAAGGAGACCAAACATTTGGAAAGTTAAAAATGGTTTACTTACAAACTCTTCAAAGGTCAGATTCATGTGCTTTTCCATGCAGCAGCAAGAAAAGACAGGGGGGGAATTCCAAATAGGTAAGTGTGCCTAATTTTTTTTGTATAGAAACACAAAGATGGCTTGCTTAAGCCATGTGTTCTGTGATTGGAACAACTAGCCCACACATCCTAACTGGCAGGGTTCACATGGTCTCAAAAATGGTGGAACAAAGTGTTTGGAATTGGTAACCTTTCCTCTCTTAAAGCCATCCAGGAAGATGGCCATTGTCTGACTCTTGTGAGAGGAAATTTCATAGTTTAACTATCCACTGTGAAGTACTTTCTTTTGTCTGCCCTGAATCTTCCAACATTCAACTTCATTGGAAGACTTAATACTAGAGGACTTAATACAAAGTTTCATAAACAAATACAGAGAACGTTGTCCTCTCACATCTCTGTCAAACCATCATGCTTTTTATATTGCTACTTTTTAAATAAATTCAGCATTATTTGTTCAAACGGTGACACTTTGTCTCAGGAAATATTGTGCCACCATCTACAGACTAGACACGTTTTCATTATTTCTTTTCAAGCGACAATAAACAAAGATGTTCCCATTTATTTCATTTTACTGAAATAGGACTTTAAAGACGGGTGCTAAACTCTCTGAAAGCTGAGGAAAGGAGGTGAGTGAATTCTCTTGCAAAGAGCTTTCATTATAATTGGATTATGACTACTATTAGCATAGATTTCCATGAAAATGGGACCCGTCTACCTGGCTATGATTTCACTTAACATATTTTTTACACTGGTGTTGTTTCCAGCGACTTTTAATGGCATGGCCTTTGAGAATGATGAAAATCAGATTTAGACCTACTTCATGACTGCAGACAGCTTAGACATTTATCTATTTCATTCACCATCCACTTGAGAATTGCTTATTGCTTATGCTTATTGCTATGTTTAGTGGTCGGCATAGCAGCGATAGTATTAGAACTAGCAGACGTAGCAGTATGCCACTCCCCCCCCCAAGTCTATATGCCACTTTCCCCCAAGTCAGGATCTCCATGGTAGCCACCAATTGCACAGAGCATCAGAATTCACATGGTGTTCTGTGGTCTAAACCACTGAGCCTCTTGCGCTTGCCGATCAGAAGGTTGGTGGTTCGAATCGCTGTGACGTGTTGAGCTCCCATTGCTTTGTCCCAGCTCCTGCCAAACTTGCAGCTCGAAAGCATGCCAGTGCAAGTAGATAAATTTGGGACTGAATTGGGTCGACTTTAAATTGAGCCAGACCAGGTCGAGGCTGTCTCAGTTTGCCTCCTTTTGGATCAGGTCCACTGAGAGAGTTCTGGGGCTGTCAAAGGGGACTGTCTGTCAGCAAGGAGAGATGTGTAGGTGTTTCTCTCCTCCTCCTCTTGAATTTATGCTTAATTATAAACCTGATTAAATATAGGGTTGTGGGAGTGGGAAGAAAAGCACAGAGACCATGCGACTTTGCAAGGCCCCCAGTTGGTTTGGGGCCTGAATCCAGGTTGGGTCAGCACCACATCACGTTGGGTCAGATTAGAGCCACGCAAAAGTGCCCTATTAAGCCCTAAAACAGATTAAGTGTGTGTACGCACATCCCTAATAAATAGTATAGACATAGCTCAGTTGGTTAGAGCGTGGTGCTAATAACACCAAGGTTGTAGGTTCAGTCCCCGTATGGGACCACTGCATATTCCTGCATTGCAGGGGGTTGGAGCAGATGATCCTCAGTGTCCCTTCCAACTCTATGATTCTATGGTATCATAAGGGATGCCAATGTCATGTGCGAACTAAATTTGAGTCGCACAGCCTTTTTTTGTGGTAGAGCAGTTATCACAAGTTTTTATGAGTTGTAATCATCCTGTAAAAGTATCAATGGTATGAGTTTACAAACTTCAAACAGTGAAGACCGTATCATAAACAATAGCATCATAAACAGTACCATCATAAACACCAGTGGATTAAATAATAATAATAATAACAGATGCAGATCTATGTAATGTCTGAATGCATTTTAACCACAGAGCCTAGAGCTTGCCGACCAGAAGGTCGGCGGATCAAATCCCCGCGACGGGGTGAGCTCCAGTTGCTCGGTCCCAGCTCCTGCCAAACTTGCAGCTCGAAAGCACATCAAAGTGCAAGTAGATAAATAGGTACCACTCCAGCAGGAAGGTAAACAGCATTTCCATGTGCTGTTCTGGTTTGCCTGAAGCAGCTTAGTCATGCTGGCCACATTACCCGGAAGCTGTACGCCGGCTTCCTCAGCCAATATAGTGAGATGAGCGCCGCAACCCCAGAGTTGTCCATGACTGGACCTAATGGTCAGGTGTCCCTTTACCTTTACTACATCTGGTGGGGGACCATCCATACCCTCCAATATTTCTCTGATAAAAATAGGGACATCCTATTCAATAATAATAATAATAATAATAATAATAATAATAATAATAATAATATTTATACCCCACCCATATGACTGGGTGGCCCCAGCCACTCTGGGAAGTTTCCATATATATAATAACATAACATAACATTAAACATTAAAAAAAAGTTCCTATACAGAGCTGCCTTCTGTAAACAGCATTTCGATGCGCTGTTCTGGTTCGCCAGAAGAGGCTTAGTCATGCTGGCCACATGACCCGGAAGCTGTCTGTGGACAAACACCGGCTCCCTCAGCCTATAGAGCGAAATGAGCGCGCAACCCCAGAGTCGTCCCCGACTGGTCTTAACCCTTTACCTTTAACTTTTCATCAATAATTTTTATTCTTTTATTTTTGTTTTTTTATTTATTTCAACAGTATCCCTTCAGGCTGCACTGAGATATATGACCTGCAAAGATTTATCTGTCGAAGTCACCATATCATTACGGAGTTTGTATGTATCAATGTATCTATTTCTGAAAATGCTCAAGAAAAGGTATAATGAGAACACCGATTTTTTTAAAACTAGAATAACTTTAATTCTAGTTAATAATTCTGGTTTATAAATTCTAGTTTATAAAGACCAATTAATGAAAACAAACAGACAAAGGAATTGCCATTTGATAGCAACACTTAGGCCTATCTGTCACCAAAGTTTCACCTGTCTTGATTTTCAGTAGTTGTAACCTCTTGGAGACAGGGTTGGGGGGACTTTAACAATGGAAATAATGGCAGCACAGTCATTAACACAATTCATACTTAACAGATGACATGTGGATGTGCGCGCACGTTCTGAAATGACTTGAGGCAATTTCCCATCTTGTGCGAAACTTTGTGCCTATGAGTCATCTTAAAGAGGAAAACAAAATCCCTCTTATCAAGATGCAGATAAAAAGAATGGGACGGAATCTTTAATAACATAAAAATAGATTTGTTTTTTTGGGGGGAAAGATAAAGAAAGCAATCCTTTTAAACTTGAAATCATAGGAAGCATTTTCTTCCTGATAAATAATGTATTTCCTACAGTCAATCCAGACAGCAGACTTCTTCAAAAACCATTAGCCACTGATCCAATCCCATTTCCTTGAAACCTTACTAATAAATCATGTCCCTTCCTTGGCTCCATCTTATCCTGCAGTCCAGTTGTTCCGCGAATAGTTGCATTCAAGAAAGAGAGACAACTTTCGGGTTCCCCCCCACCCCTTTCTTTTTTTCTTGGGTAACCAATATGGCTCAAAAGAAACTGACCTCACACATTTTGCATTATTCATCCGAGCTTTCAAATGCATTGCTAGGCAAAGGACCCAAAATGTGCTCAGATGAGAGAAAGTTCCAGTATGAAGGAGAGGAGAAGCCCTTCAATAGGGAAGCAATGGTTTGTAAAAGAAAAGAAAAGAAAAGAAAAGAAAAGAAAAGAAAAGAAAAGAAAAGAAAAGAAAAGAAAAGAAAAGAAAAGAAAACCCCTCACAAAAAAACAACCTAAGTGGAACATTGTCTATCTCCGCTTTCCACAGCCTAGTGAACTGCAGGTGGTTGGGGCTATAACTTCCACCATCCCTTCTGGCTTGGGCTGATGGGATCTGGTGTCCCAAAGAGATGCAGGCCAGCATGCTGAGGAAGGCTAGTCCTCTGCAATGTCTTCAGCCTATTTGCTTTCCTCTGTCCACTCTTTTCGAAGCTTCTCAATATTGCTAGCTCTGGGTTCAAAAAGTCCAAACGTACACAGCACTCGTATTTTGTCTACCGAAGTTGACATTTTATTTCCTGGGCGTTTCCTGGCCACAGCTGATTTTCACGCTCTCAAGATTCAGATGCTGCTGCTTGCTATTCGGAGCCTAACAAACATTTGACACAGCGATGGTGTGACTAAAAATACAAATTTGTTTTAAAGAGTCTCCCCAAACAAGGTGGGTTGTCTAAATTGTTTTTTTGTTTTGTGTTTGGATTCAAAGTTCTCCCGGTGGTGTTCCATGACTACTTGTTAGTCCTATTCCTTAGTTTTATTTAATTTTTTTATGGAAAAACCTTTCATAGGTAAACCTTACTGAGGGAAAGGTGGAGAAAACCCTGACCCAGGTGCTAACTGAAAATGAGAAGGGAAAAAATGTTTCAAGGCCTGTCAACCAGTGACTTAAGTAGTTCTGTGACCATTCTAGAGCTAAAGTTAAGTGAGAAGTTCATGGGGCAAAATGACCTCTTCCCTCACTACTAATTGCAAAGAACTGGAAGACTCAAGAAATACCAACAGTGGAAGACTGGCAAATGAAAATGATTGATTTTATGGGACTCACCGAGCTGACAGCGAGACTGCATGACCAGAGGGAGGAAGCGGAGCAGGAAGAATGGGGGAAAAAATTAAAATATATTTAAAGAAATATTGTAATATTTGATATGTTGAAACTCTAAGGAAGTATTTAGAGGGTATTCTGGAGAAATATAGGGTTAAGAAAAACATAAAAGATTAAAAGGTAATGATAATGGGTAATAAATTTAAATTAGATAATTTGTTAAGGTATAAAAGTGAAAGTATGAAACTGCTTAAATAAGAATTACATTGAAAACCAGGAAGGGGGGATTGGGGGAAATCCCATTAAGATGTAAATGGAAAAATGTGATACCCTTATACATTTTGTTGTTGTTGTTTTGTTTGTATGTTGTGTAATTGTGTGTTATGTTTTATATCATATAAAATGAATATTTTTTTAAATTAAAAATTTTCTTGATTAACAAAAGTATATGCAATGTCTCTCTCGTATTTTTTCCATGTAACATTTTTGCAAATCAGTTTTGGTTGTCCTTTCCCCCTTCTCTCCCTAATGTCTCAAAATGAATAAAAAAATAAAAAATTGATCTCTTCCCTCTCACGATATCCCACAGGATGAACACCATCATGGGAGATCCCACAAGAGCACAACAGGAATTGGGCAATAGATATAGGTCATAATATAGACATAGCTACATGGGGACAATTGTGGAATATGGATATAACATTTATAGCATGTTATGGTTCAAGAGAAAATTATATGGAAATGATATATAGATGGTATCTAACACCGAGTAAACTGGCAAAAATGTATAGATCTAAATGAAATAAGTGTTGGAAATGTAAAGAGAAAGAAGGTTCCTTTTATCATATGCTGTGGTCTTGTAGTAAGGTTAAAGCTTACTGAGAAATGATATATAATGAATTGAAAAGGATGTTTAAAATAACCTTTGTAAACAAAAACAAAAACACAGAAGCTTTTCTTTTAGGAATTATAGGGACGGAACTACCTAAATTGTATAGAAATTTATTCATGTATGCTACTACAGCAGCAAGAATGCTACTTGCCCCAAAGTGGAAAGAAGCAGAAGTCCCAGCAAAGGAAGAATGGATACAGAAACTGATGGAATATGCAGAAATTCTTCGGTGAAACTTACCAAAGAATAAGAAATCAAAATAACAAACTTTTTATAATAGAATGGAAATGGTTTATTGAATATTTACAGATAAATTGCACACAGATAGAAAACACTGGCACGGTTATTGTAATAACCTGCAGTTTCATATATTTAAAGAAGACGAATAAATGAGCAAATTAGGTCAATTTGGATATGCAGAAGATATTAATAAATAAATTTAAGGAACCGCAGAAAGAGGGGGAAGGAAGTCAAGTTTTGAAATGTTCAAATGATTGTAAAATTAATGAAATGTATAAATCTGAAAAGTAATTAATTTTTTTAAAAGCGCACAATAGGAAGACAACTCCATCTCCTCAATACTTGACTGGCTACAGTCACACCTGGAATGGTGCTTCCCGAATGACTGAAACGGAAATCTCCATTTCCCCAACAAATTTCCTCACTTTCTCCTCAGGCACCACATTATTTGCCATTTTATATTCCTTCCTGCACCTCAGGCATATTTGAGCCAATATTAGTAACAAAACAGTAGTTCACTGTGTCAAGGAAATATGCATATATATATAAACGATGGCGTTCTCCACTTCGCTTCTGAGGACTTTGCAACCATTAATAGTAATGCTGAACATGATCGAGCTATGTAGAACAAGCCTGTTTTTCTCAGGATGTTAATCAGATAAGTGGGTTTAACCCAAGGGAAGATTTAAAAAAATCAAATGTAAATTAAATATGATCCACTCATCTGTAAAATAATCATGTGAAAAATGAATTAGGAAGCCGAGAGCTGATGGTGTTCACTTTAAGAACAACTTCCCATATTAAGATTTTAGATGCCGGAGATCTATGGCACCTCCTGAGAAATGTTTGATAATTCAACCAACATGCAACAAAATATCTATGGATGTGTCATCTGAAATAAGGTTCCCTAGCACAGCACCCTTTAGATGATTTTGGACTACAACTCCCATCAGCTTCAGTTAGCATGGCCAGTGCCAAGAGATTATGGGGCTTGTAGTCCAATCACATCAGGCTGTGGGAGGCTGTTCTAAGTGGAAGCCTTCCAAATTGTCCGCCAAGTTTCTTTTAGGTAATATTGGGTGGTAACTTAGAGATGCATAGTTTAGCATAGAAGTTACTGTACTTCTATGCAGGTACACTCAGAAATAATTCATATTCAATTCAGTGAAACTTATTGTCAGGTAAGGGTGCATATTATTGTAGTCTAAGTGTTAGGAGATGGGTACTACATCTGGTGGGGGACACGGGTGGCACTGTGGGTTAAACCACAGAGCCTAGGGCTTGCCGATCAGAAGGTCAGTGGTTGGAATCCCTGCGATGGGGTGAGCTCCCGTTGCTCGGTCCCTGCTCCTGCCAACCTAGCAGTTTGAAAGCACGTCAAAGTGCAAGTAGATAAATAGGTACCGCTCCGGCGGGAAGGTAAACGGCATTTCCGTGCACTGCTCTGGTTCGCCAGAAGCGGCTTAGTCATGCTGGCCACATGACCCGGAAGCTGTACGCCGGCTCCCTTGGCCAGTAAAGCGAGATGAGTGCTGCAACCCCAGAGTCGGACACGACTGGACCTAATGGTCAGGGGTCCCTTTTTCTTTACTACATCTGGTGGGGGACCATCCATACCCTCCAACATTTCTCTGATAAAAATAGGGACATCCTATTCAATAATAATAATAATAATAATAATAATAATAATAATAATACCCCACCCATATGACTGGGTGGCCCCAGCCACTCTGGGAAGTTTCCATATGTATAAAAACATAACAAAACATTAAACATTTTTTTTTTTTTAAAAAAAAACTTTGCTATATAGGGCTGCCTTCTGACAGGCAGAAGAGGATTCAAGCCCCTCCCCCCCGGCAGGTTGCTAGGAACAGAAAAGACAAGGAAAAGTTCTTACCAACTGCTATATATTCAATATTCACAGAGAGAGGCTTGGGAATGTAGCCTCTTGGAATAATGGCATTCCTTCTCTGCCCAGTCCCTGACATCTTCAGATGTCTTCTAAAGGTTGTATAGTTACTTATCTCTTTGGTCTGGGGGCCGCATAACTCCATACCCTTCAACATTTCTCCAATGAAAATAGGGACGTCCTAAGGAAAAGCAGGACATTCTGGGAACAAATCCGAAACTGGGATGGCTCCTGTAAATCCAGGACTGTCCCTGGAAAATAGGGACATTTGGAGGGTTTGCATGTTATGCTCCTTCTGGGTTAGTTTGTCCACCTTTGGTCGCCACCATACACTCAGCTTTCACCTGTGGCTCCTAGAAGCTGTCAGCATGCGACAGCAGCCACACCTCAGGAATGGCTTCAACTGGCGGGCTAAACCAGGTAGCCGATGGGCCTCAAACATTCAGTAAGTTAGAGCGTTCCCCTTCATGTGAAGACAGGCTCTGGCAGATTGAGCAGATAAGACCAATGACGGGTCCAACGGTCAACAAAGTGGTTTCTGCACGAGTTGTAGAGGGATGTGAGAGATTTGGTCAAATCCGGCACATAGGCCTAGTAGCCCTCAGATACTTCCAGATGAATGAATGCATCCCATGTTTCTGTTTGCCATTTCTACTTTGTACAAGTATAGCATTTGGTGGAACAGAAATAGGCTTCCATTAGCAAACTTAAATGCTCAAGATGGCTTATGTTGGTCAACTATTTCCTAGGCACGATTAGGCCACATAAACTTGTAGTTGAATGTTAGCTTGATTATCATCAAACGGAGCTGGCTGCATTTATGGCTCTGCCATGACGCCGCCTTATCATATTTCTCATCAGACAGAGGCCACAGGAAGGCCAGAAATAATGGCAAGGATCACAGTAAACCAGAACAACAAGTTTCCACAATGTTGCTGCAACCCAAAGGAATTCTGAAATGGTTATGATTCATGTTTGATGCTCCTGAATATTTTGCTGTGTGAGGGGGGGGGAAGAGAGAAAGCAAGCACGATTTCATGGCAGAGGACATCATCTATTGATCTATGAATGGTCTCCTCCATCATTCGCTTGACACTGTGGTGTGTCATTTTGATGACAAACTTCATCAAAGCAGATAAAAGCTTGTGGCACTTGGTATCTTAATGGAGAGAGAAAACATCAGAAAGTGCTTTGATCTTGAGATGTTGAAGCACTTACACAGACTTTCTATGTTGGCCTGCTTCAACATTTATTTATATTATTATTAGTTTAAAGAATCCCTTACTAGATAAGAAGGCTCCTAGAGTAGCTAAGAAATCTACAAAACAATAATGAAATGGGGGAAAAAATGTTTAAGATAACCTTTGTTAAGAGACCAGGAGCTTTTTTGCCAAAGGAAAAGAAGAAACTTTTTATGTACGCTGCAACTGTGGCTAGGATATTGCTAGCCCAAAGATGGAAAAGCGACAAATCTAAACTAAAGAACAATGGCAAGAAAAATTGGTGGAATATGCCGAAATGGCGAAGCTAACTGAAAGACTTAGAGACAGAGACAATTGTTGTTGTTCAGTCGTTCAGTCGTGTCCGACTCTTCGTGACCCCATGGACCAGAGCACGCCAGGCACCCCTATCCTCCACTGCCTCCCACAGTTTGGCCAAACTCATGCCAGTCGCTTCGAGAACACTGTCCAACCATCTCATCCTCTGTCGTCCCCTTCTCCTTGTGCCCTCCATCTTTCCCAACATCAGGGTCTTTTCTAGGGAGTCTTCTCTTCTCATGAGGTGGCCAAAGTACTGGAGCCTCAACTTCAGGATCTGTCCTTCCAGTGAGCACTCAGGGCTGATTTCTTTAAGGATGGATAAGTTTGATCTTTTTGCAGTCCATGGGACTCTCAAGAGTCTCCTCCAGCACCATAATTCAAAAGCATCAATTCTTTGGCGATCAGTCTTCTTTATGGTCCAGCTCTCACTTCCATACATTACTACTGGGAAAACCATAGCTTTAACTATATGGACCTTTGTCGGCAAGGTGATGTCTCTGCTTTTTAAGATGCTGTCTAGGTTTGTCATTGCTTTCCTCCCAAGAAGCAGGCGTCTTTTAATTTCGTGACTGCTGTCACCATCTGCAGTGATCATGGAGCCCAAGAAAGTAAAATCTCTCACTGCCTCCATTTCTTCCCCTTCTATTTGCCAGGAGGTGATGGGACCAGTAGCCATGATCTTAGTTTTTTTGATGTTGAGCTTCAGAGACAATAGAGACTTTAAAAAAGACTGGGAATCATTTATGAGGTAATTAGAGAAACAATATAAACAAATAGACTCACTAGCAGGGTTTGAGTAAACACTTACAAGTAACAAAATAAATACAGAAATGATAAAGATGGTGTCAAAATGATAAGAGAATAAAAATATTTGATATAAAGAACACAATACGAAGATATACCGTAATTTAGCAAACAGGGAAAGTTTATGTTAAAAACCAGAAGATGAAGTTGAGGGAAGTCAGGGGCAGGGGGAAATCTGGGAAATTGTATTTGTTTGTTTGTTATTGGATATGTTATCATTATAATGAAAATGTAAAACTCAATAAAAATTATTATAAAAAAAGAAATCTACAAAACAAAACAAATCCATTCAGTACCTGCCCTTAGACTTACAAAAAACAACAACAACAACACACACACACACACACACACACACACACACACAAGAGGAAAGAAGGAAGGAAGGATGGGGGGGACAATCTCAAGTGTCATTTTTTCGAGATATATATTTTTTATAATGACCAGCTGGGATAGACAGTTCAGGTAGCCTGATGGAATTGCTGCAGCTAGGAGACAATTGGGGTTAGCCAAAGGCAGCTAATGAGATATCTTTTCTTCCTTTCTCTCCTCATGGACAGTATGGAGTTATGTGACCCCCGAGCCAAGGAGATAAGTAACTATACAACCTTTAGAAGACATCTGAAGGCAGCCCGGTATAGGGAAGTTTAATGTTTTGTGTTTTATTAGATGTCAGCTGTGATAGCTCAGTTGGCAGAGCATGAGACTCTGACTCACAGGGCTGTGGGTTCGAGTCCCACATTGAGCGAAAGATTCTTGTATTTCAGGGGGTTGGACTAGATGATCCTTGTGGTCCCTTCCAACTCTATGGTTCTACGATTCTTGGATTCTATTATTATGTTTCCATATATGTTGGAAGCCACCAAGAGTGGCTGGGGCAACCCAGTCAGATGGGCAGTGTATAAATATTATTATTATTATTATTATTATTATGGAACCGAACATCCCTATTTTCATCGGAGAAATGTTGGGCGATATGAAATAAGCAGCCGTTATAGAGAAGAAAGTTCTAAAGGGCTCACTGCGACTAGCTGCTGATTCTGTCAGTTCTCCAGGAACAAGAAGAATAAAAATACAAAATAATAAAATAATCATCAAAATAATCATTGTCATATTCGTTGTTTAGTCGTCTTAGTCATGTCTGACTCTTCGTGACCCCATGAACCAGAGCATGCCTTGGAAATTTCTTCCCAAAGCTTCTCCTTTTTAATGTCCATAGAGTTTTCATGGCAAAAATACTGGAGTGGTTTGCCAGTTCCTTCTGCAGGTGGATCACATTTAGTCTAAACTCTCGGCTATGATCTGTCCGTCTTGGGTGACGCTGCACGGTATAGCTCATAGCTTCTTGGAGTTATTCAAGCCCCTTTGCCACGACAAGGCAGTGATCCATGAAGGGGCAAAATAATCATAGAAAGTGTTAAAAAAGAAAACACACACACACACACACACACACACACTATTCCATAGAGAGCTTTAAAAAGAATATATACAGTGGTACCTCGACTTACGAATTTAATCTGTTCCGAATGCACATTCGTAGGTCGAAAAATTTGTAAGTCGAAAAAAGTGATTTCCCCATAGGAATGCATTGGAAACGAAAAATTCAAAAAAATTCGTAAGTCGAGTAAACTGCATCTAAAATTCATAAGTCGAGTAAACCCCATCTAAAACTGCCAACGGATGTCCTTCGGATGTTGAAAAATTCGTAGGCGTGCAGGCACTTTTTTTCATTTGTAAGTCGGAAAATTCTTATGTCGAGTAATTCGTAAGTCGAGGTACCACTACACACACACACACACACACACTATGGTAGTAAGTAAAATCTTTATTACGGTCAAGGACCAGAAAACAATTTATAAAACCACATATTAGTGTAAGTTGTGTTATGCCACAAACAAAAACAGGAATGCGGGCCAATTCATAGAACCGACGCCCACACCCAAGCCAAGTTTCAGCCTTTTAGTGTTTAAAATTTAAATTCATTGGTCTCTGCTAACTATTATCGTTCCATCGAGGTTAAAGTTCGAAGTCTATTGTTGACATCACTACTCGTCTGATTCTAGTCGCGATGTAACAGTACTTTGCCACAGCCCTGGTAATTTCGGGGTCTTTATCTGCTAGGAGAAGTCTGGTATAGGTATCATCTATGCTACCAGGCAGTTTCCTCAGAATCGGTTCAATCAGCTCTTTTCTTGAATCTCGATATAATGGGCAGTGTAAAATAACATGCCCAATAGTTTCTATCTCATTGCTATTACAGGGACACAATCTTTGTTCGATCGCGATCTTATTGTATCTTCCCTCTAGGTGGGCTGACGGAAGAGCGTTACTATGGTAGATTACAAGGTCATATTTGTTTGTTCAACCGGTGCATATTTTTAAAGCAGCACAGGTGTACACACATGGAAACTATGTATGACCCGGCTTTAAACAAGCAACTGAGATCAACCCAGGATTTCTTTCCTCTCTTTTTTGTTCTCATCTCTCCTAACTTCACTGTGAGAAGTGAGGTTACAGGGAACCAGGCAGAGGGCCTTCTCGGTAGTGGCGCCCGCCCTGTGGAATGCCCTCCCACCAGATGTCAAGGAAATAAACAACTATCTGACTTTTAGAAGACATCTGAAGGCAGCCCTGTTTAGGGAAGTGTCTTATCATGTTTTTAATATTCTGTTGGGAGCCACTCAGAGTGGCTGGGGAGACCCAGCCAGATGGGCGGGGTACAAGTGATGATGATGATGATTATAATAATAATATTGTCCATGATCACTAACAGCACTAAAATTAATTGTTTTGTAAGGAAAATATGATGGCATCAAACTTTTAAAACTGAGAAGAAAAGGGTTGTTTGTTTTTTAGAGTCAAGGGTGTTGTGTTTCCTCTTGAACCCAAGAAGATCATCTTTGCCTCTTTTGTCTGTGGGGACAGTAACCTCTGACAATTTTGTATGCAGGTAAAGTTGCACAGAAAATTGTTTTTCAGCCCTGTTTTTCAGTGCTCCTTCCGCCACCTAGACTCCTGCCCTCTTGCAGTCTTGGGATGAAAAGAGAAAGCGTTTAGCGCAGCCATAAATTCACAGTTTAGAAAAGCACTTTCAGAAGGTTAATGTGTACAAACAACAGTGGAAATTATGGTCTTTCGTCCCTGCTTCTGAAAACAATCCTCACTCTCGATCTCCTTGAAGATGCTCTGAGCACCAAAAAAAGTGGAGGAAAATAAGAAAGGGAAAAAAGATTATGATAAAGATTTGCTACTGAAGGACTCCATACCCTACTTTTTTTTCTTATTGTAAATGTTCTCCCCCCCTTTTTTGTTTTAAAGAACATCTTGTTCAAAACAAACAAAAATGAGATTTAAATAACGGGGATACAGTAGAAGATTGTGCAGGTAATATAAACACTGCCGTATGTTACACATTTCACTTTTTACTCAATTAATCTCATTTTTAATTAGTTTGATTAAAGCGTCTGGCAGGAAGCTTGAGCCGCAACTCAGACTCAAATCTGTGTACTCTGGCAATGTAATTAAAAAGAGCAAGACTTGGTTAATGTGAGGTGACTTGCTTAAAAATTTATGGTATCCCTTTCAAGTGAGATGCAAAACTTGACCCTATGCTTGTCAGAACAGCCGAACCAGAACACAGAACTCAGGGGTCCCAGATCTAATCCCTTTCTCTGGAATTGTGAGCTGTCACTCTTCCCACTGTTGAGACAACAGCACCCACTGGCCTGACAGTTCTGGAAGGGACCCCAAGGCTCATCTAGTCCAACCCCCTGCAATGCAGGAATCTCAGCTAAAACATCCCTGACAGATGGCCATCCAACCTCTGCTTAAAAATCTTCAAGGAAGGAGAATCCACAACCTCCAGAGGGAATCCGTTGCACTGTCAAATAGCTCTTATTGTCAGAAGGTTTCCCTGATATTTAGTTGAAATCTCATTTTTATTTTTATTTTAGCTCGAAGCCGTTGGTTCGAGTCCTACCCTCCAGAGCAGGAGAAAACAAGCTTGTTCCCTCTTCCATGTGACACTTGTGACAGCCTTTCAGATATTTGAAGATGGCTATCATATCTCCTCTCCGTCTCCCCTTTTCCAGGCTAAACATACCCATCTCCCTCAACTGTTCCTCATAAGTCTTGGTTTCGAGCTTGTCAACCTCCTCCTTAAATTGTGGTGTGGTGCCATTGTCCTGCTTTCTAGCTGAGAAGCACCGCGGCCTGTGTAAAATGAGACTTCAAGCCATTGTGATGATGACAAAGCAGTCGCTCTGCAGAGCCATCTTTATCTGTGCTGGGAAATTCACCGGCCACATCAGAAACAGCAGGTGGAAAACTCTTGCACCTCTTTTAACTTGGAATGCGTAGGATCTTGAGGGCTCCAAGAATAAGAATTGGGGAGGCTGGGTGCAACACAGAACACTATCTGGCTGCTCTTTAACTAGAAAAAAAGATGATATGGGGAAGCCACATGGTTACCTGTGTTTACTCATTGACAGATAAGCTACCAGCTCTCCAGGTTCATGAAACTGCCTACAGCACATGTCTTGCTTTTCAATGGCAGAGTTGATAGCTCAGTGATAGATCATTAATCTTACATACGCAGAAGTTCCTAGATTCAATACCTAGCACCTCTAGGTGGGAGTGGGATAAGCTGTCAGTTTTGGTTTCTCATCTTTCCAATCATAAACTCAGTTCTCCACATGTCCGCATGAGTTTGTGATTTTTTTGTTCAAAGTCCTCGTGAAAACTCATTCTAGCATGCATTTCTCTTAAAGCACATACATTAGCATTTGTGTGTGTTGTTTTCAGCAGTATGTGCATTTAAATGCATACTTTACCTCAGGGACATGGGTGGCGCTGTGGGTTAAACCAAAGGGCCTAGGGCTTGCTGATCAGGAGGTTGGCAGTTTGAATCCCCGTGATGGGGTGAGCTCCTGTTGCTCGGTCCCAGCACCTGCCCACCTAGCAGTTCGAAAGCACGTCAAAAGTGCAAGTAGATAAATAGGTACCGCTCCAGCGGGAAGGTAAACGGCGTTTCCGTGCACTGCTCTGGTTCGCCAGAAGCAGCTTTGTCATGCTGGCCACATGACCCGGAAGCTGTACGCCGGCTCCCTCAGCCAGTAACGTGAGATGAGCGCCTCAACCCCAGAGTCGGACACGACTGGACCTAATGGTCAGGGGTCCCTTTACCTTCAGCTTTACCTCAGCACGTGCCATTTTTGTACACGTTGCCTGGCTGGCAAATGGCGCTGCCAAATTTGGAGAGGTTTTTGTTGTTTGTGTCCTGTTTCTGAAAGTACAGATCAGGTTGGTTTGCTTTTAAATGTAAACTGAATCGAACTACTCCTCCATCCCTGCCTCCAGTTGAAAGGATTAGAAAGCAGGAGATGCAGAAGACCCTGGGGAGTCATGGACGGTCAGAGTAGACAATACAGGCTCCTTGAATCCAACCTGGCCTAGCAGCTTGCTGTATTGGTGGTCCAGGCTGGCTGTAGATTGTTCAGCAGCAGATAAGTGAATGCCAGGCATGGAGAAATGATTAGTCTTTGAGTACTGAAATGTCATGTGAAGCACAGAATACAGGGGAACAGCTAGTAATTTTGAGGCAGGAGACCTCATGAGAGGACAAAGTGGCATGTAATTACTAATGCAGTCTTCAAATTAAGTGGCTGTGCAGGAGTGGAGGCTGCACGGGAGGGCAAATTGTTATTTCCTTTCTTGTTCCTTTTATTCTCCTCTTTCTACTTGCTCAGTTCACTATCTGAACTGAATATTTAATGGTCAGGCAGTACGTTTCCACTGCAGCCATTTCTCTGAGGTTAATAAGACATGGTGTTTCAGTAAAAGTAATGAGATGTGATGTTTTAGTTTTTTTAAAAAAATCCCTCTTCCGCCCACTGCTACAATTTGCAACATGCGTGTGTGTACAAGCGAGGTCTCACTGTTGCGTATAGTCTCTGTGTGTTTCTCCATGTTGCCAAAATGGGCCAGTTTTATGTGAGGCTGTCTGTGCATCGTCCTTGTTAAGTAATATATTTAATTGACGCATATGTGGTTCAGTTCACCTTCAGACTAACGGCTGTGTGATTCTAATGGTCCAAAATGTGATTTATAAGCTTCACTCGCATAGACAAAGCCTTCTAGTTACGAAGCCAGGAAAGGGGGGGGGGGCAGGCGAGATAGTTTCAGTGGAGAGGGATAGAGCAGAAAGGAAATGATTGGAATAGAAAATTGGCTTTGTGGAATGCTATTCGCGGGCTGCACTGAGACATCTGTATTTGCTGCATTTTATGGAGCTAGAGAGAGAAAGAGAAAGAGAGAGAAGGGCAAGCTGGTATTGATGCTTCTCATGGTGGAATAGTGTGACATCCATAGAGAAGTGATTGGAACACATCCCAGCCCATGAAATCATCTGCCCATGTTCTGCAGCAGGAGTAAGCAATGTTGTGTCCTCCAGATGTTGTTCACCACAGCTCCCATCAGCCCCATCAAGCATCATCAGAATGTAAGACAAGACTAATGGACCACACCAATGGCCTGTCTAATCCAGCATCCCATTCTCACAGTGGCCAACCAGACACCTGCGGGAAGCCCACAAGCAGTACCAAAGTGTGACAGCACTTTCCCTGCCTGTGATTCTCAGCAAATAATAATAATAATAATAATAATAATAATAATAATAATAATAATATATTTTTATACCTACCCATCTGGCTGGGTTTTCACTCTGGGTGACTCCCAACAGAATATTAATAAAAAAGTGATAAAACATCAAACATTAAAAACTTCCCTAAACAGGGCTGCCTTCAGATGTCTTCTAAAAATTAGATAGTTGTTTATTTCCTTGACATCTGTTGGGAGGGCCTTCCGGGGGGGTGGGGGTGTTGCCACTACTGAAAAGGCCCTCTGCCTGGTTCCTTGCAATCTCACTTCTAGAAAGTGAGGGAACTGCCAGAAGGCCCTCAGCGCTGAACCTCAGCGTCCGGTCTGAACAATGATGGTGGAGACACCCCTTCAGGTATACTGGGCTGAGGCCATTTCGGGCTTTAAAGGTCAGCACCAACACTTTGAATTGTGCTCAGAAATGTACTGGGAGTCAATGTAGGTCTTCCAGGACCGGTGTTATGTGGTCTCGGTGGCCACTGCCAGTCACCTGTGCAGCTGCCGCATTCTAATATTCAGAGGCATGCTGACCCTGACAGTGGAGAACATAGAACATAGAACCTTGACAGTGGAGAATTGTAGGCCGTAGCCATTGTGACAAGTAAACATCAATATCCCTGCCCTCCATGAATTTGTCTAATCCTTTTTGAAAGCCATCAAAGTTTGCTGCCATGGATGATGGGCACTGGAGTCCAACACATATGCACCAACTTTTTCTGCCCCCTTGGACTATATGGAACTTGCAGAAATGACCGGGAAAATCCGTGACCAGAGAGACGACGCTGTGGAGAAAGAATGGGGAAAATTTTAAATGTATTTTAAAGAGCATTGTAAGATTGAAATTTAGATATATTTTGAGGATAAGATAGGCTGTAGATTAGAAGTTAGTTGTTTTTGATATAAGATGATATGATAGGATAAGAGATAGATTTAATTAATTAGATAAGGATATAATATAAGTTAAGAGATAAGAGTTATAAATGGTTAAGTTGTTGTTAGAAAATAGAATAGAATTATATAGGTTTTGGAAGTTACGAAAAAGGTATTCACAAGGGACGCAGAAGGAGGAGATAGGAGGAAGTCCTACTAAGATGGGAGGAAAGATCGAATTATTGTTTATAGAAGTAATAAGTTGTTATTTTGTTGTGTTTTGTGTTAGTGTTTGTAGTTATTGTAGTTTTTATGTTGTTATTTTTTTTGTTATGTTAAAATTTAATAAATATTAGTTTAAAAAAAACCTTTTTCTGCATCCAATCCAGGACACACACACACTGCACCCCCTTGCCACCACTGTTGTCCTGCCACCATCCAGCCACCATAGCCCCTTAACGGCCACCACTGCCTCCCCAGCTTTCTCTCCTCCTTTTCTGAGGCTGCCGCGAGGCCTTTGAGGCTGCTGCTAGGCCGCCACTGCAAGGTCTCCTCCTCTGTCGTACTTCTGGAAGCCGGTGCCAGAAATGTGTTTCCGGAAGTATGTCAATGACTTCCAGAAGTGCAGCTGCAGCAGAGGCAAAACGCGGCGGTGGAAGGTGGTGGTAGAGATGGGACGTTTGGGATTTCAAACAGAAGCTGCGGCAGCTTCTGTAAATCCAGGATGTCCCGCTCAAAGCGGGAAAGTTGGGTGGTATGCCAACAACATTTGGAGGGTGCCAGTTGGGTAGTATGCCAAGGATGGCACCAGGTTAGCTACCCTTACTTTGGAGCTTCTGAACACCCTTCCTATTTGCAACCCCTTGTGAGCCTTGAAAGAAATATTCCAAAAAGGCAGAGAACAGCCCAGAATGCTGCTTGCATGAGTCCAAACACTTCCAAAGGTTGGCATTGCTGCTATGCATCCATTGATGTCTGCTCGGACTTCCATGGAGTCTAATTCTGTGCTGCTACTTGCATATAACTTTCCCAGTGTGCAAGAAAACCTGAAGGTTATTAGTGTTTGCATTTTGCGTATGTGGAAGTGCGCAAGGAAGCATGGGTTATGTCAGGCCACTCAAAGTGCCCATGGCTGAGTAGGGATGTGAATTCAGGCCTCTGGAAATTGAGACCGGTTACAATTCTCAATACAATTGGACTGCATTATTAGTCAATGCTAGAAGGATGGAGAATCAGCCCCTGTGAAATATGTACCACTGAGTGATCCAATCAACATTCCCCCTATCCTTTCATCTTTCTGTTTCCTATCCCTGGCTCTTATTTTCAATGAGGCTGTGCCATCTACATTATTTCCCGTACAATATTTTGTTTCAGTGTCTTTTCCAGACACTTTGTGCTTCTTAGCTTTCCATTGTGAGTATAGAGAGAGTTAAATAGGAATACAAAGTTCATTCTTACTCTTCAACTTTTTTTTGCCTTCAAATTAACTCTGTCAGATTCAAAAAACCCAAACCCTAATTTATAACACCATATCTTCAGTGTGCTGGCGGTGTCAACTAGAGGCTACATTGATCACATGTTTGCTTTGGGTGTGGTCACTGGGCACTGCCATTGCTGAGGGGGCTAGCCTCATTTGTTTGGGCTAGCCTCTATATGCATTTGGTACCGATAGCATAGGGATGTCCAACAGGTTTATCGCGATATACTGGGCGATTGTGGGGTATCCCTGGTCAATCCAGGTCAATCGTATGATCCTGATAGATCCCCCCAAATGTGTGTGTGTGTGTGTTTAAAAAAAACTCAACAACTTTTGGTCTCTTTTCCCAAAAATAGCTCAACAACTTTGGGTCTCCCTTCTCTAAAAAAGCTCAGCAACTTTGTGTCTTCCTTCCCAAAAGCAGTTCTACAACTTTGGGCCTTCCTTCCCCAAAAAAGCTCTACAACTTTGGTCAATAGAATGGGTAGATCACTGCCAATTATTATTATTATTATTATTATTATTATTATTATTATTATTATTATTATTTTAGTGGGAGTAGATTGCAGTCTCTTGGAAGTTGGACATCCCTGCTGTAGCGGTTAAACAACTGAATAGAGTTTCTAAGTATGACTAATCCGTACCTGACATCCCTGTATTGTCAGAGGTCTGACATCTTGCCAAGGCATGCTCAGGCTAGGTCGTAATTCTTATTTAGAGACTGGAGAAATGCCACTTCGTCTTTTGTTTTCCCCTAGCAAATATGAGTGCTTTGAGGTATTTATTCAGTAGAGTTTAGCCAGGGGCACCAACAGTTCATTACAAATATGGAAATAACATTTTAATTAGTTCCTATGGCTACATGAGGTGTTTCCCACTGCCGTTGTAATAATTACTTCCAGCAAAATTTATAGAGTAATGGCCATATGTGTATTTTTCTGTAATTGCTGTTATTATTTAATCAGAGTCTAAAAATAGCAACCTGGCGCCTCAGACGCCTTGTTCATTAAGCAATCTTGCTCTCCTGTTTTCAAGAGAGTTTTCTCAAAAAACAACAACAAAAAAACTTGAATTATCCTTTGGAAAATCTTAAGAGGGAAGGACTGTGACTCAGAGGACACTAAATAACAGCTGAAGCACCTTGCCTCATATTTGTGTCAAAAAGTGTCTCCTGTGTTATGGCCATTTTGTTTAATTCATTCGTTTAGATTTATTTATGTATTGAATTTCTGTCCTGCCCTTGCTCCCAGCCGAAGACATCACATGAGTGGAACTACAGGTGAAACTCGAAAAATTAGAATATTGTGGAAAGGTTCATTTCTTTCAGTAATTCAACTTAAAAGGTGAAACTAATATATGAGATAGACTCATGACATGCAAAGCGAGATATGTCAAGCCTTTATTTGTTATAATTGTGATGATTATGGCGTACAGCTGATGAGAACCCCAAATTAACAATTTCAACTTTGGGGTTTTCATCAGCTGTGCCATAATCATCACAATTATAACAAGCAAAGGCTTGACATATCTCGCTTTGCATGTCATGAGTCTATCTCATATATTAAACTCCAGTAGCTAATGAAAACAATTGCTTACATAAATGGACTTTTCAACGATATTCTAATTTTTCGAGTTTCACCTGAAATGGAATGTCCTTCCCTTCTCTCTCTCTCTCTTTTTTGGGATGCCCTCCATATCCCAAAACCTTCCTTAGAGGTTTCCCCAACCCACCAGAGCACAATATTTCTATTACATGGCAAGCACCCAGCAAAGATAGCTCTAAGACTATTAGATGCTCCCTAGAAGAGTTGTCACCATGAGACGTCACCAGAGGCATCGCCTTGCACCCAAGTTTTTTTTTTTGGGGGGGGGGCAGTGCGTGTGCAACATCATGTGTGCTACGCACACCATAGGGGTGTGTTCGAGTACATTTTCCATTAGCATTTGGGACATCTGTCCAAAGGCAGGAGAAAACCTTGAGACGAATCTGAAATAGCGCAGTGTGCCTTTGAAAAAGCCCCTTTCGCTGTATTTCTCCAGCTATGTGATCGGAAGCAATTAGCAAGTGGTGATGTTTATCTTCACCCTGGGAGAAGCGTCACCTGCTGATTTCTGCATATCAAGTAGTTTTTCAGATGGAGCACACAGAGGTGGAGCTGGTTTGTTTCCTGGATAGTTGGCTACCCAACCCGGGACATATGTGCAAAAAACCTTTTTTAAAAAAGAAAATATATAAGGAAGTGTAATTGACAACAGGTGCCTCTCTCCCGCCAGGTGTAATTACCTGCATAATAATATTTTTTTCATAAAAAATCTCCTTTGCGTCCCTTCATTGCAACATCCACAAAAATGGAAACACTCCTGATTTATGGTGAAGCATTTGTTGAGTTTGGGATTGACTTAAGAATTTTCATGCAGACATTTGAAACAATTAACACTTTCAGGGAACACTTTGACACAACAGCATATTGCAAAAGCAACGGGAGGCCCAAGGTGTGAAACAGATTTGGTGTATTTCTGTATCCTTGTTACATGGCCTTTTGATTGCAAGTAGAAGTGTACAAATCTATAACAAACACAGGATTGCAGTTTTTTTTTCCATGTAGCTTCATATTAGCCACTAGAATGATATAGCTGGTAAATATCTTATCTGTATCTTTGCCAATATCTTGTTTTATTTCCTGGTTCTTGTTGGAATTTGGGGAGTGGATACAATTGTTTAGGCTGAGGAAAGGTTACCATATGCAATATGCTAAAATTAAATGGGGTGACTAATTCTAAGTTAAAACAGGAGTCTATCATAACAGATTCACAGC
Organism: Lacerta viridis; assembly: GCA_900245905.1. Taxonomy (NCBI): domain Eukaryota; kingdom Metazoa; phylum Chordata; class Lepidosauria; order Squamata; family Lacertidae; genus Lacerta; species Lacerta viridis. The sequence goes on from OFHU01000426.1 coordinate 277,208, forward strand.
AAACCTACCCAAACAGAAAACTAATCTGAGTGGTTAATTGCTGTTGCTAGGGGGGAAATATATATCTTGAAGGAGGCAACAATTTCCTGCATAAATATAGGGATCTATATTTATAGAGGGACGCAGGTGGCGCTGTAGGTTACACCACAGAGCCTAGGGCTTGCTGATCAGAAGGTTGGCTGTTCGAATCCCTGCAATGGGGTGAGCTCCCGTTGCTCGGTCCCAGCTCCTGCCCACCTAGCAGTTCGAAAGCACATCAAGTGCAAGTAGATAAATAGGTACCGCTCTGGCGGGAAGGTAAACGGTGTTTCCGTGCGCTGCTCTGGTTCTCCAGAAGCGGCTTAGTCATGCTGGCCACATGACCTGGAAGCTGTATGCCGGCTCCCTCGGCCAGTAACATGAGATGAGCGCTGCAAACCCAGAGTCAGACACGACTGGACCTAATGGTCAGGGGTTCCTTTACCTTTTTATATTTATAGAACTGCCCAGAGACCTGTGGGTATAGGGCAGTAGATTAATTCAATAAATAATAAGAATAATATCTAGGCTAACAGAACATTGCATTCATATACTGCATTGAATATACCTTTTCAAGGATAGTTGAATCTGTCAATTTCACTTCCAGCATCTTAGTTTTACAATCCGAAATTTGGTTCTCTCCCTTTCTGCACCACTTTGAGATATGTATTTTAAAAAGTGAGATTGATATTTTGAAGGGGGAGAAAGATTGCAAGTACAGTTGTGTGTGTTTGGTGTGCCTTTCCCCTAATACACACACATTAAACTGCATTTCCCAAGCAGTTTATACATTATATTTTTAGGAATGTACACATTTTTTTTGCACCCTTCCCTCTAATATACAATTTTGGTACACATTTTTTGTTTGTTTGTTGGTGAACTGCACCCTGCAATTCAGAGGAGTGTGGCCATTGCACAGGACAGTGACTTTTCAATTTGTACTTTGGTTGGGGAAGTACAAATGAGGTATGTGTATGTCAAACAGATTTCTCCTTCATCGCTAGTTCTACACCCACCATTGTAACCATAAAGACCCATTCAGCATGAGGCAATTGGGCTTGTTTTAAAGCCAGCATAGGCAGACTCCAGCCCTCCAGATATTTGGGACTACAATTCCCATCACCCCTAGCTAACAGGACCAGTGGTCAGGGATGATGGGAATTGTAGTCCCAAACATCTGGAGGGCTGGAGTTTGTCTATGCCTGTTTTAAAGGGTCTTATGGAAGAAGGAAAACATTGTGGGTATCAAAGCAACAGCCTTAAGCTTGGGGTTCCCACTCTACACTGAGCTATTTCCATTTGTGTATGTGTACGGCGCTTTCACATTCTATCCCATTTAAACAAATTACATACTGTGTGACTGTGACTTCATTCCAGGCTGAGTAAGCTTACTATTATATATAATCTAATAACTGATATTGAGAAAATTAGCCCTGAATGAGAGTGATGGCATTAAGAGCTGCTGTCGCCTGGAGCGAGTGGAAAATGTTATTATGAGGGCTATGCAAATAGCATTGCATCACAGGTTGTAATCCCAAACCTTTTTTTTTTTTTTTTTTTTTTTTTGCAAGGGGAAAGGAATGAGACAAAAATAAAATCTCAATTATAATGCAAAGAAAAGCAGGCAAGGCTTGAACTGAGAAGAAACGGCAGCAGTGGATTCTATGTTAAAATTGAAGAGGGTGCACAGACTGAACGCTGATGGTTTGCAAATGGAAGGTGGTCATCTGCATGGATTATGCCGTTATGTGTTACTTACATGACAGTGTCATGCAATTTTCACGGGACTACACAACTTGAAGTCTTTGCAGCTGAATGCAACACCATCCATATATGGTGCCTGAACAAGGATGTCAGATCTATTTTTGTTGCCTAAAGCCTCTCATCTTCCCCGAGGGGAGGTGTTGTGAGCAGGAATCGCTTTCCACGCTCATAAGGTGTGTGTGGCTGGGCCCCTGCATCACTGAAGTCCTGTGCCCACGGTTAGGAGTAGGACCCTGGCAGAGACACATGCCCGACTGCATGTTCCCTCCCTCCTGGGCGATCGTTCGGGAGCTTCAAAAGCTTTCTTCAGCCCAAACATCACAGCTCCCGATGCCAAGAAACATCTCAGCACGCTTACGGATCTCGCTGCCGGAAACAGTGTCTACCCCTACAGCTTTGGCCGCGGTTTCCCGTCCCTCGAGGACAAACCCTGTACCCCTTTCAAGACTCAGCCTGCACTGCAACATGGCTCCCTCTCTCTCTAGCATCAGGCAGCAAAGAGAAAGAACAAAAAAGACAATCGTCCCACTTCACGGAACACAGTAACACAAACATCCTGTCTTCGTCACTTCCCACTCTGTGGAATCAAAACACATACAGTCATGTGATAGAAAACAATCCCATGACTGTAGAACAGGGAAATGAATCTCCAGCACCCATGTCACACACCCTAGAGAGCCAATCCGGCTGGCAGGGTGTCTGTGGTTTAGCTGTTTAAAAATGGCCATGGGCACACGAGCACTGCCTTGTTTTTCCGGTTTCCTTGGATCATCCTCCCTCCCTCCCTCTAGGTTTTGCTTCTGCACCTGACCTTGCTATGGACCTCGGTTGGTTGCCTTGGTTGTCCAAGGGGCCTGGTAGGAATTTTTTCCTCTTGGCAGATTGGCACCAGCCACTTGGCCAATAAAGTTGTGGCCTTTTTTAGCCCATTAACTTAAAATGCTTGTGTCCATGTGTCTTATTTCATCACAAAGCGGGGAATGGGGCCTTGACTCACAACTGAGACTGCAACAATTGCATCAAGCAATTAGTAGACCAAACTAAGCTGGCAATGTGTCCTAGTTTGTAGAGGATAGTATGTAAGGCTAGCCAATGTCTCGGCTTCCAGATAGCACTGGGGCAGATGAGAGAAAGAAAGTGCCGATATTTGGTATAATTGTTTCTTACACGTTTCTTATACTTTCTTCTTATTCTGGATATCCAGCCACCTTTCAACTAACCAAGCATTAAAAACGTTGTGAAATATCGCCGTAGCTATCAACGAAGTCCAGCACACAACAAAGCAATTGTGGCGTTTGTGCATATGGCAAGCAGTGGCATCTGGTTAACAAAATGTGTTAGCATATGCAATGGAAGCATTTTGAGAAAATATATGGAAGGCTAGCTTATGCGGCAGCAAGAAATATGGGGAAATTTCAAACAGAAGGTCCTAAGTATTCATTTTTGTAGCATCTCCAAATTTCTTGCTGTCTGCTTCAGAAGATGGATGATTCGATCTACCCTTGTATTTGTCTTTTGGCTGAGAAAAATAGGTTTTAGTTTAGCTCGATGTTCTTGCCTCAGTGGTTTCCAGATAAGCATTGCACTGGTTTGTCATGTATAGAACTGAGGTTCAAAAGGAAGACCTGCTAGGTACCTAACAAGAGTGTGCGGATACCATTATTATGTGAAGCTTGTTCCCCCTAAAAAATGATGCAGTTGGTTCCCATTGGAATCAGTTAGATTTTAGGCACTAGCTTATTCCATACCCTCTTTTAAATGTGGACTTGCGGCTAACTTTGTCTGGATCCAATGCACTGCTTGTAAATGTCTGCAGCATGGAGAATAAATCTCATGCTGCATATGTGGTGGGAGAGGCCAGAGGCAAAAAGTGGATGATGCAACAGATGTGATGCTTACCTCTGTCCAGGATGTTCATTCCAACCACACACAAACCAAACATCTTACCATTCTCCATTCAGGTAAGCAAGCCAAAGGCATGGACACAGGTCAAGGAATGTGAAGAGACTGCGTAGCAGGGCCACTGAAATGTGTGCCCTGAGGTAGGGGTTGACCCCCAAAAACCCTTTAGAACTGTGGGCACATTTGGAATTTTAAGGAAGAGCCACGGTGACCTTCTCTGGTCACTTCTCTCCTGGATCATCCCCACCACACCTTTAAGAGACATACAGAGAAACAATACACATACACAGAAGTCCCTTTCCTGAGGGAGCTGGCTAGAAGTCGAATCTAGTAGAATTAAGCTGGTGGTTGAAATACACATAAGCTAAAACAGGAAAAGGGAAAGTACAGTGGTCCCTCTGGTTATGAACTTAAATGGAGGTCCGTTCTTAGCCTGAAACCGTTCTTAACCTGAGGTACCACTTTAGCTAATGGGGCCTCGTGCTGCTGCTGCACCACCAGCGCACAATTTCTGTTCTCATCCTGAAGTAAAGTTCTTAACCCGAGGTACAACTTCCGGGTTAGCGGACTCTGTAACCCGAAGTGTTTGTAACCTGAGGTGTTTGTAATGCCCTTGTTTAGCTCTATGTACTTTTCAAGGTAGAAAAAGATAACCACTCTCATCACCTTGTGTCTAAGGAGGGCAGTGGGAGAAAGGCTCAGGAGCATTGTGGGAACCAGGAGAAAATCTCAGTGGAATGAGGTGTGGCCTGGAGAAATTTCCGAGGAACAGATAAAAACGGTATGAGGGTCATATCTAGCTCTCTGGCCTGAGGTTCCAACCCTCTGAAGTGATGGATTTCACCAACAACCCCCCCCCCAATGCCTCAGGTCTGCATTTAGGAAGAACATACAGTAGGTGTATAAGCAGACTCTCTGATTAATGAAACCCTTTTGCTTCTCCAAATATTTTTTGTACTATAACCAAAGCGCTATTACTTTTTTAAAAAAATAAATAAATCAGAATGTGTATTTCCATAAACAGATTTCACACAGACAACAGAAACCCAGATGGCAATGAAGAAACAATAAACCATCAAGCTTTTAGACTGTAATATTCATCACATTATCGGATGTAGCAAATTTCCCCAACACCTGGTAATCAACAAATTATTCCTGCAGTAGCACCATTAAACAGACAAATAGAAACTGTGGGATACTTGTTAACAAGGCCTTCAGCTGGAAACAAAACTAGGCAGTTGGGAGGACGGCTGAGGTGTGTGTCCCCCCCCCCATTGGAGGGTGACATTATTGTTTTTCCATCTCCCGCTATAGTTAGGGCAACAATGATGGGTGAAATAATCAGTTACATTATTTGCTCAAGAAACTACCACTAGATTTATTTTTAAATGACCTTGATTAATCAGGTAGCAGATTTCATATTTTTTAATTGCAAAATTGTCAGAACATAAGCAACAGTATCCTGATGATAACATTACTTTGAAAAATTGTCAAATAAATTCACATTTATTGAAATAAACCCCTTATACTAGTAACCATTTCTGTACCTTCTTTCAGCACACACCAACTTAAACTTTATCCCTTTGACTTCTATGTGACTTGCTGTCATGTAAATGAGTATAGGATTGTAGCTTAAATGCATACACTTTGCCATGTGCAGCATATTATTTTTTCAAGTAATCATTTACCTGTGAACTTTGTGCATTTCCCCATTAATCTGCTGCCTGAATTCAAGGGTGGTGATGATGAAGTTACCCTCCAATTCGCCACCAAATTGTTGTTACTGTTAAGGTGTTGTTGTTGTTGTTCAGTCGTGTCCGACTCTTCGTGACCCCATGGACCAGAGCACACCAGGCATGCCTATCTTTCACTGCCTCCCGCAGTTTGGCCAAACTCATGCTAGTCGCTTCGAGAACACTGTCCAACCATCTCATCCTCTGTCGTCCCCTTCTCCTTGTGCCCTCCATCTTTCCCAACATCAAGGTCTTTTCTAGGGAGTCTTCTCTTCTCATGAGGTGGCCTTCTCATCTATATGTCATCTCAAATATACAGGAGGCAGGGTTCAGCTTAGAAGAAGCACTTGTCGTTCTTTCCCACACAGGAGAGAATGTGTCTTTAAAAACAAACAAACCAACAAAACCCATTAAACTTGTTATTACAGGCTTTCATTGTTCCCCCATTCAAAGGAGTGATCTCGGAGCTGTGCAGCACATTCAACTGAGACATATTTGGAAGGACTCGGGTATCAGTTGAGTTGGGTTCAGACAACCACAGATCCCAGCAGGTTGGGTTGCATGGCCCAGAACAACCCATGGTTGTCAGGGGGCAGAGCATTATGTAGGAAGAAGCGGCAGGCATTGGGTGAGAAAAGCCCACAAAAAGGCCCATACCTAAACGAGAAGGTAAGACTTTGCTTCTTGGTTGTCCTTCCTGAGAGAAGCCACTTGCAAAGGAGCAGGAACAGTACCTCCACTGTGTGCAGTCCTAATTTATACTAATTCTCTCTCTCTCTCTCTCTCTCTCTCTCTCTTCTCTCTCTCTCTCTCTCTCTCTCTCTCTCTCTCTCTCTCTCTCTCTCTGTGTGTGTGTGTGTGTGTCATACCAGGGATGTACTGTAGATTGTGCCCCAATATTTTATGTGCCAAGGATCTGGAACAAAGGTGGCATGAGGGGATAACTCTCCGTCCCATGGCAACCACAGGATTTAGCCCTGAGCTTAATGCTTCAAAGCACCTCAGTACTTCTGGTGCTTCTGAGTGACTCAGAAAGAGGGATTAAGATATGGTTCAGGTTGGCTCATCATCTCAGCAAGATCGATAGGATGTTTTTCCATTGCATAGAAGGGGGCGGGGAATAGAAAGAGGTTAGAGAATTCATGGGACTGATCCACTGAAAACAAATTAAAAATTAGAAGCTAATGATTAACAACAGACGAGATAAAAGCACCCACATCCTGTTCTTCTTGAACACTTTCTAGGAAAGAGGTAGATAGCTTTTTTTTTTTCAGACAAAGGGCTGCTTTGCTTCATGGGAACCACTCGTCACTCTCTCTCTGCCTGTATTCAGATGTGGGCTTTATTGTGTTTGTTTTCCTGGGTATAATTCTAAAGCTTATGTCCTCGTTTTTAATGTTCCTTTTACACTGTAGTACCTGTTGTGTTTTGGAATAGTGGGTTTTTGATTGATATACTGCTGCGTCATACTAAATTTTAAACAGTGGGAAATAACTGTGTGCCAAGATACCGCGCCAGTTTTCATCATGTGAGTGAGGGCAGCATGATCATGAAAACCATGGGGAAATTGCAGTGGAAAACTCTCATGATTTTCTGAGTTAAAGAGGTTGAAATTCCTTCCTTCCTTCCTTCCTTCCTTCCTTCCTTCCTTCCTTCCTTCCTTCCTTCCTTCCTTCCTTCCTTCCTTTTTGGAAACCACTCTGAAATGAGCACCAAATGTCCACAAGATTCTTCTAGATTTCCAGAAGTGGCTTTTACATCAAGTGAGGATCACAAGCAATCTGAAAATTACCAGGCAAGAAAACATTGGGAAGAATGTGTCACCTGAATGTAGCATATCTCTCTCTCTCTCTCTCTCTCTCTCTCTCTCTCTCTCTCACACACACACACACACACACACACACAAACACACCTGAGAATAAACACACACTAATGTCTAGGCAGTCTGGCTGGTGTTAGACTAGAGGGCTCTTTGGTGCAGACCCAAAACAATTCTCATGTTTTTAGGAATCCACCATATTTCTTTGATTGCAAAGAGATGCCACAAGCAATCATGTGCCAATGCCCATTGCAGTTTTGATTGTCGGGAACCATTATTTATGTTGTATAAAGCTGCCACTGAATTTATGACGTTTCATCTCGACAAGACATCTCAAGGAACAGAGATATAAAGTGCCATTTGGGGCTTCTTTGAATTAAAAAGCTATCAGCAAATTCCACAAACAAACGCAACAACATTTTATAATAATTCTCAATTCAGGACAAAAATGACTAAAGGAGAAACGTAGATTTCAATTACTGATTCCAGCTAACCAGCCAACTATTAACAAGCAGTTCCAAAGGGTTTTATCTCTCTCTCATTTTTTGACCAAACATTTTCTGCTCTTGTTATTACTTTTTCCTTCAGCTCCATCCAAATATTATAAAGCTATCAATTTCTTGTCAATTCAGAATGACTTCTGAAAGTGATGTGTAAGCCTTTCGGTGATATCTTTCTGACAACTTCCTCATCTCTGTAAGTTGCTTGTAGGAGCTAGATTAAACTACCTGCCATAATTTGGGAGCCCATGGCTGTAAAGCAAAAGAAAATGAATTTCCCTGTCACCATTTGGATAAAGCTACTAATTCCAGGCATCTCTTTGCTTCCCTTTACAGGCATGTATCATATGACAGACTCCCCCATTATTATTATTTTTAAAAACCAACAACACTTTTTTGGGTCTTCAGCTCCTATCAGCATTCTGACATAAAGAATACAATGAGAGAAATCTGAAATCCACTGGGTGGATTTCAGAAACAGAAAGCTTTCATTTCTTTCTAAGGGCCAAACTAAAGTTGATGCTTAAAAGTGTAATATACAAATACATATATTGTGTTTTTTCGGTCTTTCTTAAATTAACTATGGTCAGAATGGATTGCTGTTGGGATTGCAGAGCATGGTGAGGAAAGATTAATTCCATCTCTTTACGCTGACACCTATCCCCAGATTTTGCCCCCTGCCCATGTAGCTATGAAACTTACTGGGGCGAAAACACAACTGTCATTGATGCCCAAACAAAACCTTTTATATAGTCTTGTAACTATACAGGGTGATGGTGATAATATGTTGGGGGGTGGGGAGTCACAGCTGGGGATGGATGAAAACTTCTTTTCTCTGCATAATGTGATGTGATAACAATCCTTCTGCCTTATGATGATGATATTGCATGCTAACCATTAAGTGCAGTGCTTTTTTCTAAAAAAAATGTTTTGAGGTACTCACATTTTGACTCAAGAAAATTACCATTTTATAGTTCAAAATGGGAAAAACACCACACATCCACATTCCACACTGTTTTACACATTAAATGCTTGCTTCCATCTGAGACTCAGGAAACACCATGACAGGAAATGAAGCCGCCATAGGAGGTGGTAACAAAGAAACTGACCAATCACCATGCTAGATTCCAACTCCTACTTCACACATTAAACGCTTGCTTCTGTCTGAGACTCAGGAAATGCTATGACAGGAAATTAGACTGTCATCGGTGGTAGCAATGGGACTGATGATTAACTGTTCTATTCAACGGAATTGATGATTCACCATACTAGAGAAGAAATGAATTTGTTTATTTGTTTTAAAAAAAATTAGTTTCTGCTCCCATTTGATTCACAAAATGTTTAGGGGTTTGCGTCCCCCTGGAAAAAAAGCACTGATAAGTGTAATGTGTAGTTTAATCCTAAGACCCTACTGATCCAAATTGTGCCCAAACACATTTCTTTCTTTCTTTTTTTTAATGCTAGTGTATAGAATGTACATATTTCAATTTTGAGTGGCTGGACAAGACCTCGAATTCTCCCCCACACCTTTGTATGCTCAGTTCTAGAGGAAAAAAGAAAGTTGAATTGGCTTCAGACACCAAGTGGCATTGAGAGCTTGCTTGGTTGCACCACTCACCCTGTCAAAAGATGCAGGAACGAAGATGGGCAGTGAAGGTGGAGAGGAGAACCTGTGCAAAGCTGGGCTCATTTGACATACAGCCCATGGCTGCCCACCCATTGCTGCATATGGCTCTCAGGGCCAGAAAGACCCTGTGTTAGAGTGTTGAACTGGAGTTAGACCATAATTCTAGCTTGACATTCTAACCTTAAACCACACTAACTGCTAGTGCAGAGGACATGGAACCGGTGGCTCTTCAGATGTGGTTAGATTCCAGGTTCCATTAACCCCAGTCTGCCAGCATGGCTAATGGGCTGATATGATAGAAGTTATTTCCCAGCAACATTTGGAATGTCAGTTTCCCAGTCTCTGGGTTAGAAGGTTTAACTAGGGTCAGGGAGACCCAAGTTCAATGAATGACCTTCAGACAAGCAATAGTCTCAACTCACAGGGTTGTAGTGAAATAAAATGGGTTTAAGGGGAGAGGGCCTAAATACTTCTTGGAAGAAGAGCAGGATAAAATAATAATAATAATAATAATAATAATAATAATAATAATAATAATAATAATACAATCCTACAATAATATTTCAAAGGACAAAATTTCCTTTCCTTGGTCATGGGAACATGGATGATAGCTGAAGCAGTTTTTTTGGGTGTGTATGATATATTCTCCTGCAAATTTGAATATATACATTTGGATGGTGGAATACAAAAACATTAGAAAAGCTGTATTCAGTAAGTTTCTGCAAGACATGACTTCATCATCAACAATATGCTTGGCATTCATTTGGAGACCTATAGCAGAAGATGAGAGTCAGGAGAAGTGCAATACCATAATACTCTTCCATGAAGCTATTAACATTGATTCGATTGTGCATAATCAATAACCAGCTTTCAAAATTTCCAAGATTTGGCCTGTTAACATACAGTCAGATGAGTCATGTATAAAATGAGTTCCCTTGGATTACACCGTGTCATGCTTCAGGGAATCGGATCCCTCCCCCAGTAGCAGTAAATAAGCAGATCAAATGAAAGGAGCGTTTTTACCAGTTAGTTTCTTTAATAATCACAGTGAGAAACAAAGGAATGCATATCTCTCTAGAAATGGCGTTGCTCCTAGTAAAGGTTCACCCCCTCCATCCCCATTAATCTATGTCACTCCCAAATTGGGTAATCTGAGTTTGTTGCCTCTGCACTCTCTGTTCTATCACTCTCAAAGCCTGTCTAATCTTAGGCGAAGGGGGGGGGGTCAGGAATGCTGTCCAAGGACACTGAATCTGCCAGCTGTTTCTCTCCTGGTGTTTCCTCTTCTAGCTGTTCCTCACCCAGTATTTCCCAGCTTCCCCCCTCTAGACTATGCCCCTCTGCAAACCACTGTTCTAAACCAATACTGTCCTCCTGCCCTTGGGAAGGTTCAGGAGAAGGGGAGGGCAGCTCCCACCATTCCTCATCAGTCCAGCCCCTGACACAGCATGTGTGCAGACAGTCTCAGTCCTGCTGAGTCTTCTCCCCCTCTGACCTTCCACTTGAGGAGGATCCTGCATATTGCTGAGCAATGCACCAGACCAGGGGTGCCAGCTTGAATAAAATATTGGGGGCCAGGTATGCCCTGCCCTACATAATCAATCATATGTCGTGGCACATGCGCACCCATTTGAATGGCAATGTCTATCAATTTTGGGGTGGCGGACCTCTCAAATATGTTTTTTTGGGGGGCAAAGGGACCTTGCCCCCTAGGAGTTGTCTCCTATGTGCCACACAGGGCCAGAGGGGCAGCTCACCCCCTCGATGCAGCCTTTGTCTGCTTGGGAGGGATCCAGAGTGAGAGGTTAGAGGGGGGAGGGCATGCCTAGAGCTTAGTTTCAGCAATGCCTTCATTGAGTGAAGATGAACCAGGGACATTGCTGTGTTGTTGTTTTTCTGCTAATAAAAAGCTAATTGCATTCTGTGCCTTCTCTGTGTGTCTGCGCCTGCCCTGTGGAAGACCTGGCTCCTTGACAGCTCCTTGACACTAGGCACGGGAGAAACAGAAGTGTGTATGAGCCCTCAGTTTATTACTTTTAAAAGATGCCATTCCATTAATACATTAAACATATTAATGAAATGCTGACATTGACTTGGGGTTCCTGCTATTAGAGGAGTTCAGTTTATATCACGCACCCTTTTCACCCCTCTTCAAGAGCTCAATCCTCACCATAGCTATTTCTTTTCTTTTCTTTTTAGAGCGGTGGACTCGTAGTCTGGGGAACCGGGTTCGCCTCTCCGCTCCTCCACATGCAGCTGCTGGGTGACCTTGGGCTAGTCACACTTCTTTGAAGTCTCTCAGCCCCACTCACCTCACAGAGTGTTTGTTGTGGGGGAGGAAGGGAAAGGAGAATGTTAGCCGCTTTGAGACTCCTTCGGGTAGCAAAAAGCGGGATATCAAACCCAAACTCTTCTTCTTTTCTTTTCTTTTTATGCAGTCAATCATTATTCCATATGTGCAATTAGGCAACGTCCACAGATAGCATAATGCTGTGCACACAAATTCAGTCCCCAGCTGGCATTTCTGTACGGCCACCAAGTAAGCACATAGTATTCCAATATCTGAAACATCTACAGCAACTCCAACAAATATATCACAAACTATTTGAGGGCAAAATTCAGTGCAATCATGACCAAATGGGATTGTTAGAGCATCCGCAACTATGTGAGAACTGATAAGTGGGATTTAAACTTGAGAATGTAATGAGAGTTGACACCTATTTGTGACATAACTGTATCATAGATTGCCTGCAGCAAGATAGCATCACCATTCCTACCAGGCAAAGATGTATTTGCTGAAGGTGAAAATGTCATTTAAACAGTTGAAACCTTTCAAATAGTCTGAGCTAGATGCCATGTACAGTTCCTGTCTTCTTGGAATAAATATACACAATTTAATGCACCGGCGAAAGGAATAAGGCTTTATGGGTTGTTAAATGATGGCGGATTTTGCATCTTCATTTATATCCCTAGCCAATGGCAGGGGAATTTGATTTGTGCTGGCAATGGTTCATAATCAAATATTGTGGCAAGGCTGTGTGCACCACATATATCCTATTAGATGTGGTATTATAGATCTGTCCAACTGTCCATCTCTCTCTGTCTGTCTATCCATCAGACAGGATAAAAAAATAAAAGTGCAATGAAATCAAGCACTTCTTCATTTAAAAAAAAGCTCAACTTCCCATTCGTATCAAGTGTCATCTAGCACTGCTGAACAAACTGTCCCTTTTCATGAACCCAAGAATGCTTTGTTGATGTCTCTCAGCAGCAGAACATTCTTAACGTGGATTAAAAAGTAATAGATTAGTTCAAGGTTAATGGTTATTTTAATTTTGCTGGATGCTTTCCAGAATGGCTAGGGAAACCCAGACAGATGGGCGGGGTATAAATGATGATGATGATGATGATGATGATGATAAATGACATTGCAAGACAGGTGAAATCTTGGCATCCTTGCACCATCCAATTTATTGTACAACAGAGAAGGGAAACCTGAAGTCTGGGAACTGAATGTGGCCCTCCAGGCTTATCTTTCTGGCCCTCAGGACTCTCTCAGATCATGTCAGGATGCTGTCAGCTGCTTCCGGCTGGTTGCCCAGGAAAGTATAAAGACAAGGAAACGTTTCTTACCATACCTTTTTATTTCAATATTTACAGAGAGAGGCTATAGAACCCAGCCTCTTGGCTAATGGCATTGTCCCGAGTGAATCTCCACTCCCCGTCTCTCCCACTTCCTCATTCCTCATTCTCATTTTCTCCTCTATGGGTGCTGCTACAGGTGTCCTGTCTTTGAGCTCTTTGCTCTTCTACTTTTAAGGCTCGCTGGGTTTTGGGATATGGAGGGTCAGGAATGCTTTCTAATGACAATGTGCCAGTCAAATGTTGTTCTGGCTCTCCCATGATTTCCCAACTTTTCCCACATCTGCCTCTGAGCTGCGACCTCCCGCAAACCCCTGTTGTAAATCTATACTGTCTTCCTTGACTTCCTCCCTGGAAGGGCTGGATGTGGAGGCGGTCTGCCACCATTCCTCCTCTGCCCAGTTCCTGACAGATCAAAGCATAAGAACATAAGACGAATGGCCCATCTAGAACAGCATCCTGTTCTCAGAGTGGCCAACCAGGTTCCTATAAGAAACCAGCAAGCAGAACATGAGCACAAGAACACTCTCCACTCCAGGTGGTATTCAGAAGCATTGGCACAGCAGTCATTGATAACCCTTTCCTCTGTGAATTTTTCCAATCATCTCACAAGTTCCAAAAGGTAAAGGACCCCTGGACAGTTAAGTCCATTCAAAGGTGACTATGGGGTTGTGGCGCTCATCTCACTTTCAGGCCAAGGAGCCGGCGTTTGTCCACAGACACCTTTCCTGGTCAGCATGACTAAACCGCTTCTGGCACAATGGGACACCATGACGAGTGCTAGAGTGCATGGAAATGCCATTTACCTTCCCGTTGCAGCAGTACCTATTTATCTACTTGCACTGACGTGCTTTCAAACTGCTAGGTTGGCAGGAGTTGGGACAGAGCAACGGGAGCTCACTCCGTCATAGGGATTCAAACCACCAACCTTCCGATCGGCAAGCCCTAGAGGCTCAGTGATTTAGACCACAGAGCCACCGGTGTCCCTACACAGGTTCTAGTGTCATGGGAAAGGGAGAAAAACTTTATTGATTTTCCCCATGGCATGCATCCTTTTATAAACTTCTATCCTGTCACCTGTTACTTGTCTTTTCTCTAAAATAAAAATTCCCCAAATGCTACAACCTTTCTTCACAGAGGGATGAGGTCGCACCATAAATTTGTTTAATGGCATTATGATATTCGTAGTTTGATTTTCAATTCCTTACCTAATGATCCCTAGCATGGAATTTGCTGTTTTCACGGCTGCCGCACGCTGGATCAACATCCACAAAATCATGAAGAGATTGAAAGTTACAGGTATCCAATTTGGATAACAAATGTTGCTGGGGTCACAGTCTTATATTGCAAGGAACCCCAGTTTTAAAATGCCCAGTATGTGCGTAAATATGTGTGTCTGTCTATGAGAGAGAGAGGAAACAGACATAAAAGGATTTTATCTGGAAAAGGGAAAGAAAGATATTGGGAAATGTTTTTAATGTTTTGTTTCCAATTGGTTGAACTCTTAAGGCTTATATTATGAGAATATAAGTGATTGTTCCACACTGAATACACAATCAATTTATTTATGCATTTCCCAGCTATTCTAGAGAAAACAAAGAGTCTCGGCTTTAAGACTAAGAAATTTATTAATGCACAAACTTTCCTAAGGCACTCTGACGAAATGGATCCGAGCTCACAAAAGCTGATGTCATAATAAATGTGGTTTGTCTTTAAACTGCCACTAGACTCTCCCTGGTTCTTTATATATGTCAATGATCTGGATTAATCAGATTTAAGTCTCTCTGTCTCTCTCTCCTCCAGTTTAAGCTTCCAGCAAATTTCTTATTTCCATTCTTTTTCAGGAGTTGTGATACTCAGGCAGCTGAAACCGTCTTTAGGGCAAGACTGGATCAAATGAAATAAGCCGTTGTTATAAAAGTGTGTTTGATTGCCATATTTCCAGTTCATCTCTTCCCTGCTTAAAATTTCCTGCCAGGAGCCAAACTTACTGAAAAGTTTTACAGAAAAGGGTAAGAAAGTGGAGCTCATCTGAAACTAGTCCGCCATTTATTGTTCGATGAGAAGTAGGAAATTGCAAGTTGGTAGGTCGGTAGTACTGTGTTGCAAATGCGTTACGATTTTCAAAGCCTTCCTGCTATGAAAATGCATCATTCTCGAGTGTAGCAGGTGGCCGTGTAGAGTTCTACAAGAAACTTGATTGCACAGAGATATTCACTGCAGCTCTACCTACTCTAAAATAAGCACGTGTCTTTCTTTGGGAGTCAGGAGGCAGTGTGCTACTTCATCCACTCCAGCTTAGAGAAAATATATGGTTGGTACCACTGTATTGCCCGCATGACTTTTCTGCGTCTGTCTAGTGCAAAAAGGCATAAAATGGAAAGCTCAGGTCTCCCATTGATTTGTTGCCAGGGTAATCTGCTTTATTCAAGTCACAGTCCAGCTGTTTCTCCACAATCGCGTTATTTCACAATTTCTCTTTCCCCAAAGCTGACCATGCATTATGAACAAGTCAAATGTGTTCATTCAGTTTTGATTTTTATACCTCTTTTAAATCAATACCTCAGCGATTGATCCTTGGAAATTTAAGAAGCGGTGGACTGTATAAGTGAAACGGATAAAGGGGCAAGCCAAGGTTTTAGATAGAAATGAGCAGGCATCATACTGGGATTTTGATGATGATTAGTGGAATATAATATTGTGGTGATTTGTTCCCACATCCAATCTACTTCTCTGAATAATACATCACTGCATTCCTTTGTCTTAGCTCAACAAGCGACATTTCACAACACATGTACATATCGTCTCTTGATGAGCAGTATGCAGTTAATTTTTATTCTTTCAGTAAGCATGGTTCTTTTCTTAAAATAATTGCTAAGCTATTGGTATTTCAAGATAGAGGCAGCAATCCTGCATAGAGCTTAAACGTAGAGATGAGGAAGAATGTTGATTCAGTTCCCCTTTAAAGGTAAACATACCTAATGCTCACTTTCAGTGTGGTGTAGTGGTTAAGAGCAGTGGATGTGTAATCTGGTGAACTGGGTTTGTGTCCCCGCTCCTCCACATGCAGCTGCTGGGTGACCTTGGGCTAGTCACACTTCTTTGAAGTCTCTCAGCCCCACTCACCTCACAGAGTGTTTGTTGTGGGGGAGGAAGGGAAAGGAGATTGTTAGCTGCTTTGAGACTCCTTTGGGTAGTGATAAAGCGGGATATCAAATCCAAACTCCTCTTCTTCTTCTGCAGGGGGGGAAATCTGAGAGCCAAAGCACAGTCTGAAAGCACCCTTCTGAAAGACCTACATCGGTTCCCAGTATGTTTCCGAGCACAATTCTAAGTGTTGACACTGACCTTTAAAGCCCTAAATGACCTTGGTCCTGTATATATGAAGGAGCATCTCCAGCATCAGCCCGGACAATGAGGTCCACCTCCGAGGGCCTTCTGGCAATTCTCTCACTGTGAGAATTGAGGTTACAGAGTGGCTAGGGCAACCCAGTCAGATGGAAGGGGTATAATTAATATAGTAGTAGTTACTGAATAGGAGGTCCCTATTATCATTGAATTGGGATGCGGGTGGCACTGTGGTGTAAACCACTGAGCCTTGGGCTTGACGATCGCAAGCTCAGCAGTTCGAATCCCCGCGATGGGGTGAGCTCCCATTGTTCAGTCCCAGCTCCTGCCAACCTAGCAGTTCAAAAGCACTTCAAAGTGCAAGTAGATAAATAGGTACCGCTATGGCGGGAAGGTAAACGGCATTTCCATGCGCTGCTCTGGTTTCACCAGAAGTGGCTTAGTCATGCTGGCCACATGACCCGGAAAAACTGTCTGTGGACAAACGTTGGCTCCCTCGGCCAGTAAAGCGAGATGAGCGCCGCAACCCCAGAGTCGTTCCTGACTGGACTTAACTGTCTGGGGTCCTTTACCTTATTTAAAATTATCATTGAAGAAATGTTGGAGGTTATGGTATAGAATACTTTAGTTCCGTTTAAGATGGTGTCTGAGCATTGGAGCTCAGGCATGCAGACTGTTCTCACATTTCTGACTTAACATTAAGATGAAGAGTAAGAGAAGAATGAAGATTTGCCCAGGCAGGTAAGGAAAATATATATTGCTATGCCCTCCCTGTGTCAGGGCACAGTGGGAGTGTCTTTCACAGGGTTCTCTCTAGCAAACTTACAGGAAAACTCTGTGGGTTTCAGTTCCTATCATGTGCCTATCTAGGAAAAATGCATTGTTGCTTTGACTGCATTGTAAATCTCCTACATTTTCAATGTTGCACTCTATAGATTGTGGTTTTTATATATGTTTGAAGCCACACAGAATGGCTGCGGCAACCCAGTCAGGTGGATGAGGTAAAAAAAAATTATTATTATTATTATTATTATTATTATTATTATTATTATTAAATAGAACACCCCTATTTTCATCAGAGAAATGTTGGAGGGTATGGGAGGCTCTGTGGATGAGAGATTCTCAGTCAGGAAGTTGGGAAGTTGTCTGCCATCAATTGCAATTTTGCTGAAGGAAAAGGTATGTAGTCTGGGAACGTCCCTAGGTCCATCTCTGTCACTGGAGATGTTCTTTGTGGCTCTGAGTGTCTTTGAACAAACTTTAGCTGAGAACAAAGCTCTGGTTGTTCCTGGATCAGGATAATTTGATGAGAGTTGTCCATGCATTGCTAAGCCCAAGGTTGTATTCCTGCAGTGCTCCCTGTGTGAGAGATTTTACTTTCTTGGGCTCCATGATCACGGCAGATGGTGACACCAGCCATGAAATTAAAAGATTCCTGCTTCTTGGGAGGAAAGCAATGACAAACCTAGACAGCATCTTAAAAAGCAGAGACATCACCTTGCCGACAAAGGTCCTGTATAGTTAAAGCTATGGTTTTCCCAGTAGTGATGTATGGAAGTGAGAGCTGGACCATAAAGAAGACTGATCGCCGAAGAATTGATGCTTTTGAATTATGGTGCTGGAGGAGACTCTTGAGAGTCCCATGGACTGCAAGAAGATCAAACTTATCCATCCTTAAAGAAATCAGCCCTGAGTGCTCACTGGAAGGACAGATCCTGAAGTTGAGGCTCCAGTACTTTGGCCACCTCATGAGAAGAGAAGACTCCCTAGAAAAGACCCTGATGTTGGGAAAGATGGAGGGCACAAGGAGAAGGGGACGACAGAGGATGAGATGGTTGGACAGTGTTCTCGAAGCTACTAACATGAGTTTGGCCAAACTGCGAGAGGCAGTGAAAGATAGGTGTGCCTGGCGTGCTCTGGTCCATGGGGTCACGAAGAGTCGGACACGACTGAACGACTGAACAACAACAATTATTTATACCCCACCCATCTGGCTGGATTTCCCCAGCCACTCTGTGCAGCTTCCAACAGAATATTAAAAACACGATAAAACCTCAAACATTAAACACTTCCCTAAACAGGGCTGCCTTCAGATGTCTTCTCAAATTCTTGTTTATTTCCTTGACATCTGATGGGAGGGTGTTCCACAGGGCAGGCGCCACTACTGAGAAGGCCCTCTGCCTGTTTCCCTGTAACCTTACTTCTCACAGGGAGGAACCACCAGAAGGCCCTCGGCGCTGGGCCTCAGTGTCTGGGCTGAACGATGGGGATGGAGACACTCTGTGAAAAACATTATGGGAGCAAGCTACCACAAACACACCACCTTGTTCTGGACAGCTTTTTGCAGCCTTTATTGACCATAGTGCAGATTTTTATTGTCTAAATTGACAAGGATTTGGGGATAAAATGTTAACTGCACATATATATCTGAGACTTTTGTTTCTAATAAAAGTTCTTTATTCAGAAACTAGTATGAAGGTTCTGTTTTAGCGCTTTCAGATTTGATTCTAACATATAAAGGTGCCTGTATTTTAGATACCTTTTTATTGATTAGATTGTTATAACTCGGCACAATCATAATTATCATATGCCCGGAGTCTTAAACAGACCTGTAAATATAATAATTTATGTGGATGACTTGGTTCAACTTTCATCCTCTGAAAATGGCCCGAGAAGATTGTTAAGACAGTTCAGTACCCATTGCTCAGAAAATGATCTAGTCAGTAATAATGCCCCATCTAAAGTAGTAGTTTTTGGCAGAAGGGGAAAAATCGTGCAGATGGCTTATTAATTCAAAAGAGCTAAAGCAGGTAAAATCTCACTGTTATCTTGGCATAACCTTCCTGGCCTCAGGATCTTGGGCTTTGCAAACAAAGATAGATTGAAATCAGTTGCCTGTTTACAATCTGTAAACAGACTCCTGAAGTTTTAACCATGGAGAAACCTGGTCTGAACAAAGACATTGGATTCTTATCTCATTATACATAACAAAGCTATCTTTAGCCATCTCACCCCTTGCCTTTCCCTGCAAGACTAATTGCAGCCGTTAAGAGTCGTCAACAGGTTTTCCACACCTATCAGCTGATCACCCATTCCCACCACCCTTCTGAGTAATACCCCTCCCCACTCCCTCACTATATTTAAGGATCTGGTGACTTCTGTTTCAGTGTATCTGAAGAAGTGTGCATGCACACAAAAGCTCATACCAAGAACAAACTCAGTTGGTCTCTAAGGTGCTACTGGAAAGAATTTTCTATTTTGTTCCTGAAGTTTAAATATTCAAATATTTTTTAAAGCAAAGACTATACCAATGCTAATCTTTGGTGCAGAAATCTGGCGCTTTGCAGATCTTTTTAAAATGTAAAGCGTTCAAAGCTGTTTTGTTTGGGTATAATTTTAGGGATTTCAAAATTTACCCCAGTTTATATAATTTGATCAGATCAGATCACGGAAATGAGTTATGGTCTAATTTATATCAGGATGGTAAATTACTGTAGAATAAATCGAGTGATGGAAGACATGCTCCCTATATTTTAAATCTCCTTGAGACATATGTAAAAGGCCATTCATAATGTAATTCTTATAATTTGGCATCATCACAACAGCAACAACTTCCAACAGCCCCAAACAAATAAGGCTTATAGTCAGGGATAATAACTGCTTTGGTTACTTTGATATATAAAAATATATATATTTATATATGTGTGTGTGTATATACTAGTTCAAATGCAAACACTTTTTTGGTAATAAGTTAAGGTAGATCTTGGAAATGTCACTGGTGTCTTTGTATAACAAGAATCAGAAGATTAACGGTGCAATTAAAAGTAAGCCACATTCTATCCAATGGGACATACTGCTCAGGGTGTTTTGTTTTGTTTTGTTTTGTTTTGTTTTGTTTGTTTGTTTGTTTACCGCCCTATACCCGGGGTGTCAAGGCGGTTCACAGAATAAAATCAAAATATAAAACCACAAAAATACCTAATAAAAATTAAAACAACCCAGTAGCCCCCCCCAAAAAAAACCCTAAAATTTTAAAAGGGCATAGGATATAAATCAGATCAACGAAAAGCTTGGTTTAAAAGAAACATTTTTACCTGGCACCTAAAGTTGTATAATGAAGGCGCTGGCCGAACTTCCATTAGTTTTCAGCTAAGATTGCAATTCTGTGAATACCTACCTGCATACAAGCCTCACTGAACACATACACTGGTACCTCAACTTACGAATTTAATCTGTTCTGAATGCACATTCGTAGGTCGAAAAATTCATAAGTCGAAAAAAGTGATTTCCCCATAGGAATGCATTGGAAACGGAAAATTCGGAAAAAATCATAAGTCGAGTAAACTGCATCTAAAATTCGTAAGTCGAGTAACCCCCATCTAAACCCGCCAATGGGTGTCCTTCGGATGTCGAAAAATTCATAGGCGTGTGGGCACTTTCTTCATTCGTAAGTCGAAAAATTTGGATGTCAAGTAATTCGTAAGTCGAGGTACCACTGTATGAGTAAACAGTCATAGTATTGTGCTTATATTCAGTGCTATTTTTTCTAGAAAAAAGAGGTGCCAAACTCACCACGAACACTTCCCTTGTTCTCTTATAATGGCAATGGCACCCACCTGAGAGGTGCCAGAACGGAGTTCTGGTGAGCTCAGACTGAAGAAAGCCCTGCTTGTATTAGCCAGGATGAGAAAAACCCAGGACGCAATACCAGATGAACAAAGGAGATACTGTAGAGATTAACAAAGAACAGGTTTTAGAAATCCATCTCACATCTTGAGTCTGCTTATATTCCTGCATGTTTTATACCAGCAGAGCACTCATCAGTAAGAACACATGACAAAAGTGGGAACTGGGGGGCCATTCAACACTGCACGGGTCTCCTCTGAATCATAATTGTAGCAACAGCTGCCACGGAGTTACTTTGTGCTGATGCACTACAAAAAATGGGGTGCTAATAGCCTTGCGTGCTTCTTATTTCTCACAACGTGGCAGAAGTCGTTAATACCCGCTGAATGAGAGCAAAAAATTCTGTGAGGGAGAAGCCGGTTAAGAATTTCATATGGGAGCCTAGACACCAATACTTTCTGTTAATGCAGAATTCATGATACTGACATTCAGCTAATTTGGATGAGGCCAAGCTCACTGTTGCTTGTGCACCTAAAGGTAAAGGTAAAGGGACCCCTGACCATCAGGTCCAGTCGTGTCCGACTCTGGGGTTGTGTGCTCATCTCGCTCTATAGGACGAGGGAGCCGGCGTTTGTCCGCAGACAGCTTCCAGTTCATGTGGCCAGAATGAACTAAGCCGCTTCTGGGGAACCAGAGCAGCGCACGGAAACGCCATTTACCTTCCCGCCAGAGTGGCTGGAGCAACCCAATCATATAAGTGGGGTATTATTATTATTATTATTATTATTACTACCATCCAAGTTACAGGATGCTTGTGTCAATGGGCATCGAACACGAAGGCTCCGCAGTTAGAACGAACAGAAGTTGCACCCTCCTCCAAAAACACTTGGAACAAATAATAAAGGATGGAAGCTGCTACCCACTCAAGAGGACTGCTTTGTGGAGAGATCTTGCACCCTTTAGTAATGAGATGCTGAATGCATGTTTAAAGAGACAGGCCTAAATCACACATGAGGCTCTTTTCGGCTTGCCGATGCTTCACCTTTGTGCTGTTCCATGTCTTCTCCCCGTGATTTATGCTGATGAGTTGCAAGTCGAAAGGCATAAATGTCAGGCATTATCTATAACTGAATTCTTAAAAAATTAAAACAGAACCCTCGAGGAGCATTTTTTAAGGCATGTTTACTAATGAACCATCTTTATGGCTTGACCAGAAGAGCAGCATAGTTTATTAGTGTTGGATGGGGATTTCTTCCCTGGGAATTAGAGAGCAAACTATCGGAAGTTAAATTAGTATAGCAGGGTAGCTTAGCATGATGATGTGCTTAGTCATCTCCATGCTGAGTTGCTTGCAGAAATGCAATATGTATAGCAGGAAATAGCATTGTTCAGAGGGCACTAATAACTTCAGTTTAGCAAGGAAGCAGTGGTGTCAGAAGCCGCTTGGGCACCCGGAGCGGCAAACCCAGGGGCACCCAGGGGCGGGGTGTCGCTCCATAGCATGCATGCGCAGCATCGCTACGTACGACACATGCATCTCTACTTATGACACTTGCATCGCTACATATGACACTGTGCATGCG
Source organism: Lacerta viridis (assembly GCA_900245905.1). NCBI lineage: Eukaryota > Metazoa > Chordata > Lepidosauria > Squamata > Lacertidae > Lacerta > Lacerta viridis. Next base: position 299,770 of record OFHU01000426.1, read on the forward strand.
CGCTACAGAGCTCACAAACCTGCTCGGCACACGCTTTCCTTCTTCCTTCTTCCTTCCTGCTCAGGCGGAGGCGAGGGGCGGGCCAGGGAGGGGCGTCAGCTGCGGCTGGCCCGCCCCTCGCCTCCGCCCGGGAAGAAGCAAAGTGCGCGCCGGCCAAGCAGGTGAGCAAGCAAGCCAGCTGCTGCCGAGAGAGGATTTTTGCTGGGCGGCGGGGCTTGGCTTGGGAGTCACGGGGGGCACTGGGTGTCACCCCCTCCTGGGTTTCACCTGGGGCAGACCAGCCCCAATGCACCCCCTTGCTCTGCCCCTGCAAGGAAGGACACAGGCGGCTAAAAGGCCATCTTCTCTGTTTATGGCCTTGCAAGTGACTGGCTCAGCACTCTGCAACAGTTGCCACCCTTTTTTCCAGGGACAGTCCCAGATTTACAGAAGCTGTCCGAGTTTCTGATTTGATCCCAGAATATCCTGCTTTTCCTTGGAACGCCCCTATTTCCATTGGAGAAATGTTGGCGGGTATCGCAAGATGTACCTATTTTCATCGGAGAAACATTGGAGGGTATGGGGCTCAGAGCCCTAGCTAGGTGATCTTGCGGCCTTGGCAGAAATGTCCAGATTGCGCCCCCTAGCCACGGACAAAGTAGCTCTTCTTTCCGCCTCTCCTCCAACACCCCTTCCACCCATTCAGTTCCTTACGCACTTCACCTTGGAACGAATTCTCTCACAGAAAATCCAATATTTAATTTATTCTTTCTTAATAAAAGCTTTCAGCAAAGAAAATGACATTTTGATGCAGGTCGGAAAGCGGGCAGGAGCAGCGCTTTCTCTCCATTCCCGGGAGGGAAAGTGCCCGTTGGCCCTGCTGCTCGTGTTCTCTCCCTCCAACCCCCTTCGCTGAGGGGGAGGGCTGAGACAGTCACCCATGACTGCTACCTGCTTCCCTGGCCAACCCACAAGGCCTCTCGGTGCTGCCCGTGTCTCCCCCCTCCCCAATGGGGGCCAGTGTGGTGTAGTGGTTAAGAGCGGTAGTCTCGTAATCTGGTGAACCGGGTTTGCGTCTCCGCTCCTCCACATGCAGCTGCTGGGTGACCTTGGGCTAGTCACACTTCTCTGAAGTCTCTCAGCCCCACTCACCTCACAGAGTGTTTGTTGTGGGGGAGGAAGGGAAAGGAGAATGTTAGCCGCTTTGAGACTCCTTCGGGTAGTGATAAAGCGGGATATCAAATCCAAACTCTTCTTCTTCTTCTTCTTCTTCTTCTTCTTCTTCTTCTTCTTCTTCTTCTCAGTCAGGGGTTACTTTCCTACCCTTTGAGGACTCTTTTCGGGGCTGCTGCTCCCTTCCATGAGAAGTGTGTGCGGGGGGGGGGAGTACACATGTGTGCATTAACATTGGGTGCATGTGAGTGACTGAGGGAGAAAGAGTGGTGGGGTTAGGAGGTGGTTGATGCAGCCGTGGAAGAGACAGAGATTTTGGCAGGCAGGATGCGAGAGGGCGGCGGAGGGCGCAGCGGAAAGTCCTGGGGCAGCCAGTTTTGCATCCTATCTACAACCTTTAGAAGATATCTGAAGGCAGCCTTGTATAGGGAAGTTTTTTTTTTTTTTAAAATGTTCAATGTTTTATTATGTTGGAAACTATCCAGAGTGGCTGGGGCAACCCAGACAGATGGGAGGGGTATAAATAAATAAAGTAGTAGTAGTAGTAGTAGTAGTTATTGAATAGTGCGTCCCTATTTTCATTGAAAAAAAGTTGGAGAGTATGGCATAGAATGCTTTAGTCCAGTTTAAGATGGTTTCTAAGCATTGGAGCTCAGACATGCAAATTGTTCTCACATTTCTGGTTTGAAAATAAGATGAAGAGTAAGAGAAGAAAGAGGATGTGCCCAGGCAGGTAAAGACAATATATATGGCTATGCACTCCCCGTGTCAGGGTACAGTGGGAGTGTCTCTCAAAGGGTTCTCTCTAACAAACGTACAGGAAAACACGGCGAGCTTCAGCTCCTATCATGGGCCTACCTAGCAAACATGCATTGTTGCTTTGACTGCATTGTAAATCTCCCACATTTTCAGTGTTGCCCTATATATATATTCTGACAGTATATGTAATAGGCTTGCTTTAATGGGTAAGGCACACATATTTTTGCTTATGGGGTTTTGGACAGTAGAAATAACACTACAAGCTTATTATAATTTCATGGAGCTGAGTCAGTGAATATTTATTCAGATGCATACTAAGAGCAAGCTCTCGGAGGCTTCTTGACCATTAAATAAATGTGGTTCTTAACCTGTGAGCATGGATATATCTGGGAGGAAATGTTAGTTTTCACAAGGGATGTGGGATTCACGGGGATGAGAGGATTTCTGCAGTATATGCAACACTCTGTGTTCTGTCACATAATGTTGCAAAGTCCTCTAGAGGATAAAATAATAATAATGCAAACTGCATGGATGGATCTCCCCCCCCCACTCGCCTTGTCCAGATGTTTGGAGTTCTTGATTGGTGAAACCAGCTGCCGATGTTAGATAAGATTTCTGAAGAGCACTGCCCTTCCTACATAACTGCTAGAAGCTGCTTTTTACCACTGCCTAATGGGATGTGTTGGAGCATTAAGGCAAAATGCCTGAAGCACATGATAAATGCAAGTAGCACATTTTTCAGGATCTCTGTGTGCATGTGTATGTGCATAGTCATAGGCAGACAGGCAAATCCTTTCTTTAATGAGGCCTAATTTTTCACATTTCAACATTTCAGAAAAAAAGGTGACAGCACTCACCATGAAGTTGTTACAGAAAGTGCCACACTTTTAACATTGGGGGGGGGAGGGAGGTGCCAGTACTGCGTACTCTTGAGTCGGCAAGCCCAAGAGGCTCAGTGGTTTAGACCACAGCACCACCCGTGTCGGTGGTTCGAATCCCCGCGACAGGGTGAGGTCCCATTACTCTGTCCCAGCTCCTACCAACCTAGCAGTTCAAAAGCACACCAGTGCGAGTAGATAAATAGGTACCGCTGCAGCGGGAAGGTAAATGGCACTCTGATTTCCATCACGATGTTCCGTTGCACCAGAAGCGGTTTAGTCATGCTGGCCACTTGACCCAGAAAGCTGTCTGTGGACAAATGCCGGCTCTCTTGGCCTGAAAGCGAGATGAGCGCCACACATCATATTCGCCTTTGACTGCACTTAACTGTCCAGGGGTCCTTTACCTTTACCCTTACTCTTGAGTACCCCCAGAAATAAGCACTGCATATCACCATGTTTGGTTAAGAACTAGAATCTCATGTGCTCCAACATTTCTCTGATGAAAATAAGGACATCCTATTCAACAACAACAATTTTTACCCCACCTATCTGACTGAGTTGCCTCAGCTACTCTGGGTGGCTTCCAACATATATAAAAACATAATAAAACATGAAACATTAAAAAAAAACTTCCCTATACAGGGCTGCCTTCAGATGACTTCTAAAGGTTGCATAGTTATTTATCTCCTTGGCTCAGGGGTCACATAACTCCATACCTCCAACATTTCTCTGATGATGTGGTGTAGTGGTTAAGAGCGGTAGACTCGTAATCTGGTGAACCAGGTTAGCATCTCCGCTCCTCCACATGCAGCTGCTGGGTGACCTTGGGCTAGTCACACTTCTTTGAAGTCTCTCAGCCCCACTCACCTCACAGAGTGTTTGTTGTGGGGGAGGAAGGGAAAGGAGAATGTTAGCGCTTTGAGACTCCTTCGGGTAGTGATAAAGCGGGATATCAAATCCAAACTCCTCCTCCTCCTCCTCCTCCTCCTCCTCCTCCTCCTCTTCTTCTTCTTCTTCTGAGCCATAAGGTGGGGGGTCTTTATTTGTTTATGGATTCCTAGGTAGATACTAATTACACACTGGTTTTCATTTGAAAATGAAATAAAAGGTCAAATTCCAGCGTGTACCCAAATACAAAAGAATTTCAAAAGGTTTCAGTCTGGAATACAACACAGCTTTTTTATTTCCAAAAGGTGATGCTTTTGTTTGGTGAGATAGATTCATGATTTTGCCAAAAGTGTTGCATTGCTGTAATAGTCATTTTGGCTCCATCTTTGGCCATGGGTGGATTATCATCTCGTTTGGATTTTGTCTTATACTGGCCTGATTACTGCAACGAGCTCCAGTCATCTGTGGAAATTATCGAGTTAGCTTTTGCCATGGCTCAGCTAGCACCTATGCCACTCTCTGTAAGAAGCTAGGTCAAATACACAATGTAACTAATATTAGGAATTATAAGTACCGACATCCCAAAGGATCAGAAAAGACTTTTTATGTATGGTACAACAGCCGTTCGGATGCTACTAGCCCAGAGATGGAAAGAAAACAAAGTCCCTACCAGAGAGGAATGGCAAATTAGGCTGATGGACTATGCTGAAATCGCAAAGCTGACTGGGAAACTCAGGAACAGAGAAGACAAAAACTTTAAAAAAGAATGGGTGAAAATTATAAGTTATTTAGGAGACCACTGCAAGCAGATGGAAACATTAGCAGGATTTTAATCTCACTTGTAATGTAACAAATACCATGGATAATATGGATTGATATAAAACATAGATTATAGAATGATATGCAGTTATAAATGTTGGGAATAAGACCTACAGAGGGGATGGAGGGAGGGAGAGTCGTGCGATTCAGAGTAATCTCTATTTACGGATATACATTTGGTTTGTTATATTTTGTATTTGTAAAACCAAATAAAAATGATTTCAAAAAATAATAACTCACAACATAACCAATATATGTGTAACTCAGGGACCCCGGCAGTATTTTTCAACGGGAGTTTGTTTGCGAGGGAACTGAGGGACATCCACTATTGAATTCAAAATTAAATCTAAAAGATGACAGCAGTACTGAAAAGACACACCAATATTGTGGACCCAGCCACAGCGCTTCCCCCTCCCACCCCCCACTCTAATTCTCTTTTTTAAAAAATAATATTTTATTAAATTTCCATTTTATAATTTATAAATACATCCTTATTTTTTCACATAAGTTTTTGCTCCATATGAGCTGGTTAGCCTCCCCCCATCCCCGGCTTTGTGGTTACCGTAATTACTTTCAATTTCATGGCATTTGTATCTCTTCCTTTTTACATTTCATCCATCCCAATTGTTATAGTTTGAGATAAATGTAAAAAGGTATGAATCATAGACATTACAAGACTTCTTAAGTCAATCCTGCTTGTGTTATTAATTGTTTGCAATTGTCCTTCAGATATTGTTTAAATTTGTCCCAAACTTTTTGGAAAGCTTGATCACATTTGTTTCAGATTTTCCTGGTCAGCTTCGCTAGTTGTGCATATTCCACCATCTTCATCTGCCACTCCTCAATCGTTGGAACAAAGTCCTTGCTGCCGTAGTTGTGTACATAAACAATTTTTGGTCTCTCTTTGGAATTTCTTCCTCTCCCCCACTCTAATTCTAAGGTGAAGTGGGAGAGCACAACCTCAGGTGGACAAAAACCTGAAATTAAAAATGGCCACAACTTTGGGGGGACCTTAGTTCAGGAATTGGATGTATATCCATCCCAGCCTCTTGCGGGAAGGCTGGAACCACATTGGTGTCATGCCAAGGATTATGGACTCCCCAAAACATCCTGAGGTCCTAAGGTCACCACTGGAGACTCCATGGCATGTCTGCTCCAGTGAGGGGAAAGAGGCCAGAATGCGAGGGGCTGCAAATGTCACCCTCCGGGAAGGCAGTCAATGGCCACTATAGAATGGTGGAATAATGAGATGATCAGGGCTTAGCCTCAGAACTTCCATTGTGTCTCTCCTCTCCAGTGTGAGAGCCAGTGTAGTGTAGTGGTTAAGAGCAGTAGACTCATAATCTGGAACCGGGTTTGTGTCTCCGCTCCTCCACATGCAGCTGCTGGGTGACCTTGGGCTAGTCACACTTCTTTGAAGTCTCTCAGCCCCACTCACCTCACAGAGTGTTTGTTGTGGGGGAGGAAGGGAAAGGAGAATGTTAGCTGCTTTGAGATAAAGCGGGATATCAACTCTTCTTTTTCTTCTTCTTCTTCTTCTTCTTCTTCTTCTTCTTCTTCTTCTTCTTCTTCTCCACATGGTAGCTCTCAGCTACCCTGCCCTTCTGGATGGGTTTCCCCAGCCACTCTGGGTGGCTTCCAGCACAATATTAAACTACAATAATTCATCAAATATTAAAAACTTCCCTAAACAGGGCTGCCTTCAGATGTTTTCTAAAAGTCAGATAGTTGTTTATTCCTTTGACATCTGGTGGGAGGGCATTCCACAGGGCAGGCGGCACTACCGAGAAGGCCCTCTGCATGGTTCCCTTAAACCTCACTTCTCACAGAGAGGGAACCACCAGAAGGCCTTCGGCGCTGGACCTCAGTGTCTGGGCAGAACGGTGGGGATGGAGATGCTCTTTCAGGTATACTGGGCCGAGGCCATTTAGGGCTTTCAAGGTCAGCACCAACACTTTGAATTGTGCCCAGAAATGTACTGGGAGCCAATGTAGGTCTTTCAGGACTGGTGTTATGTTTTCCTTTACTACAACACATCTCTTTCTGCCTGATCATCCCGTGGGGAGCGGGTTCAGCTCTCTTGCCCAAACTTGGGGGTAGGAATCTACTCCCTAATAGTGCTCCAACCACATAGAAACATCTTCAATGGCTATCATTTTGCTGTGTGAGAGCATGACTCAGGCCATTCTTGGCACTTGAAAAGTTGTGTGAAATATGTGTGGAATACGTGGTTTTTGTTTTGCTTTCCTCTGATTGTTCCATGACACAATGAATCCTAGAAAAGTAGCATAGGAGTGCTTAAAAAAAACCACATTGGTGTGCATTTGTACAGTATTTGTGGAAGCAGGTGAGTTCCCCTTCCCGTCGTATTTGATTGGATCAGAAATTAGCTGAGCCACTTCCCACAACTTAAGGGAAATACTGAGCCACTTGAATTTCCTATCCCCATTCCCCTATGGGGGCCCATTCCCCACATTCCCATTAAGGACTTGCTGGGCTGCAGTAGCAGCAATGATGGTCACATTTTAGCCACACACAAAAAGCAGACCAAGAAGAAATAAGATCTTCCTATTTCTCCAGTTTCGAGCACACTGGCAATATGGATGAACCCAAAGTCACAGTGGCCTTTGGAGACAGTAGTTTTCTCAAGGTCGGACTTCCGGTTAGGTGCCGGGTAATGGCGGACGGGAGCTGCATAGCTCCGTTTACTGTGAGGCGTTAGGGATTACCGTGCCTGCGCCGCGGGTCCCTTAAAGCCACGGGAAGAGCGTCCCGTGGACCTGTGTCTTGTGGGTCCCAGACGTGCCGTCCTTGCTCCTAGTGGACCCTCGTAAGGGGGAAAACTAGGCGAGCGGGGCTCCGGTACGGGACTGAAGAGACGGCAGCCTCCGGTAAACAAAGCAGCGATTCTGCCAGACCTGAGCACCCGATGCTTCCGACTTAGAAACTTGCAAGAAGAAGCTCTGTAAGTAAACTTTATAAACTGTTTTGCAACTTTGAAGACATAGAACTTACAGAGAAAGCTTTAAAAAGGAAGCCTGTTCCCTTTGAACTGCTTGCTGGAGCTCGGTAGCGCTTAAAGAGCAAAGCCGCGAATAACGGAAAAGTTTTACGAACTCTGCCAAACTTTTTAAAAGTGGATTAAAAGTTGTTTAGACTTTGTTTTAAGACTTATATATACAGATATGGCAAAAGAAGTCACCGCTCGCCCTCAGGATTAGGATTCCGGGTCGGTAGCGGGCTGCGTTATATTGTTGCCATTTACTTTCGCTACTGTTTCAGAGACTGTTTACCAGTGGAGACATTTTAGATACTTTGTTGCCGGACATAGCTTTATGGGCTCTGTGGTAACACTGTAAGCAGAAAAACAGCTACTGACTTGGGCTCTTTTAAAATTGACTCTTCTTTGGCTTAGAAAAGTGAAGTTTTTTTGGAACTTTGAATTCCTTTGCCTGGTATTTTGGATTATCGGATTGGTGTGGGACTCCTGGCTCAGCTGCCTCTTTGTTTTCTGAATTGAGCTGCTGGCCACCTGGTGTTTACTTTTGGGACTGTTGGTCTTCTACTGTGAATGTCTGAGATTGTTACCACAGCAACTGGAGTGACCTTGAGATTACAATTGCAGAGCTCACAGGAAATGGACACTAGATCAAAAACAACTAGCTCTGCACAAAGAAAGGGATCTGTTTCCTTAACTCTTCAGGAACAAATGGAGAAAATAGCTGCCAGTGTTGCTGAATTAGCAGAAGGATTTAAAAATGTTACAGAAGAGCTGAAGCAAACACAGGCCTCAGTTGGTGCAGTTAATACAACAGTGAATGCTGCAATAGAAAAACTCCAAATTGACATTAAAGCTGATATAAAAAATTCCACGCAAACACTGGAAAGATCAATTGGACAAATTGAGGAGAACGTCAAGAAAAACAGAGAAGAAATTAATAAAATTGAGAAGGAGGTGACGGCTTTGAAAAAGGATACAGAGGAATTAAAGGGAGTAAAACAGAAGATAAGAACAGTGGAAGAGAAATTGGACAATATCGATTTGGAGAATTTAGAAAAAATTGGAACAAGACAAAGATCAGTAGAAGAATCTCTTGCCTTTTTGCAATTACATCAGAGAGAAGGGAACATTCGTTTGAGAGGTCTTCCAGAATTGGAGGGTGACAGCCTGAAGGCATATATTGTGGAGCAATTTTCAACATATTGGCACCTGGAAGAAGCAGACGTCTCAGCACGCATAGTGAAGACCTTCAGATTTGGACCCAGAGGATCCAGAGGGAAGAAAAATACCAAAACGGTCAGTGACTGTTTGATTGTGACCCACGATAGACACGATAGAGACTTCTTCCTGGATTTGCATTATAAAAACAACCTTGTGGTCCAGCAGAACAAAGTCATCTTTTATAAGGATATCCCCAAATTTTTCCTTGACAAGAGAATTTTTTATAACGATTTAGCCACAGAAATAAGAAAAAAGGGCATCTCCTTCAGTTGGGAATTTCCAGAAGGCCTGGCATTCACGTTTGAAGGGATAAAGATAAGAATAAGATCCCCGGCTGAAAAGCAAAAGTTTGTGGACAAACATCTTGATTTTTTCAAAGATACAGCACTCGATCCAACATTGTTGTATAGACTCTCAGATAGATTGTTGCCGCCGGGGGTGCCAAGACCAAGTGATAAGGATCCAGAAGAAGGAAAGAAAGGAGAGGCATCTGGAGGAGGAGACTAAATCCATAGATAATGGCGTTGAAACTAATAACTTGGAATGTTCGGGGATTAAACCAGAGACCAAAGAGACGCAGAGTGTTTTATAATTTGGAAAAGAAAAATTTGGACATTATATGTTTACAGGAGACCCACATCACCCGACGACATAGAAGATTATTACAGAATAAAAGACTAGGCCAGGAATTTATATCATCGGATAAAGTCAAGAAGAGAGGAGTTGTAATTTATGCAAATGAAAAATACAGCCCAAGACAGCTTTTTAAAGATGAAGAAGGGAGATACATCGCAATTGAAATTAAAGTACAAGGCGAAAATTTTCTGATTCTGGGACTTTATGCACCAAATGAAGGAAAGTCAACTTTTTATAAGAAGTTACATGATCTGCTGTTAGACTACTTGGACTATAAAATTGTGTGCCTTGGAGATTTCAATGGGGCAGTTTCCACATTAATGGACAGATCTCAAAGAACGAAACTTACAAATGATGGGAAACTACCCAAGACTTTTTTCGAAATGGTGGACAATTTGAACTTAGAGGATGCTTGGAGGTTAAAAAACCCAACAGAAACAGAGGCAACTTTTTTCAGCGAATCGCAGCAGTCATGGTCGAGGATAGATTACATCTGGATTTCGAAAGAGTTGACACCAAAAATACAAAAAGCAGAAATCGGCCCCAAGACATGTTCAGATCATAATCCTGTACAGGTAAACCTGAAGATGGTTTCTAAGGACTCTCTTAGATGGAGAATGGATGATGCCTTAATGAGAGATGCCAAACTGGTGGAAAGAGCTGCAAAGAAGATGAAAGAGTATTTTCAAATTAATTGGAATTCGAGTGTCGAAAAGAGGATTGCTTGGGATGCAAGTAAAGCTGTAATGAGAGGATTCCTCATAAGTGAAAAAGCAAAAAAGAAAAAACTTCAAAATGCGGAGATGGAAAAATTGCTGAAGCAAATCAAAGTTAAAGAAAAAGAATTAAGAGGTCATCCGAAATGTGTAAAAATTCAAAAAGAGATCAAATACTTGCAATCCCAATATGCAAAATTTGTGAACCAAGATATCGAGTGGAAAGTGAAATGGATGAAACAAAGATCATTTGAATCTGCTAATAAGTGTGGAAAATTACTGGCTTGGCAGTTAAAGAAGAGACAAAAGGCGAATGTCATCACTAACCTGGAAGTGAATGGAAGAATGATAGAGAACCCGGAAGAAATCAGATGGTGTTTCCAAAAATTTTACAAGCAACTGTACAAGGAGGAGAAGATAAAAGAATCAGAGATAGACCGATTTCTGGAAAAAAATGGATTACATAAAGTCCCAGAGGATAAACTAGCAAATCTCAACCACCCGATATCGACACAAGAAATTTCAGATGCAATAAGTAATATGCAACTTGGGAAGGCCCCAGGACCAGACGGACTAACAGCAAAATACTATAAGACTTTGAAAGACTGGCTATTACAGCCTTTGAAGGAAATTTGCAACAAAATTCTGGAAGGAGATAGGGCACCAGAGACGTGGAAAGAAGCCTTTATCACACTGATTCCAAAACCAGAGACAGAAAAAACTCTAATGAAAAATTATCGACCAATCTCCCTTTTGAATGTGGACTATAAAATTTTTGCAAATGTTTTGGCTACAAGATTGAAAAGAGTGTTGAGAGATTATATACATAAAGATCAAGCAGGTTTCTTACCAGGAAGACAGATAAGTAATAATACAAGAATCATTGTGGATATCTTGGAAAAACTGGAAAGAAACATAAATATAGATGCAGCACTTCTGTTTATAGATGCGGAAAAAGCTTTTGATAATATATCTTGGACATTTATGAAAAAGAATTTGGAAGTAATGGGAGTTGGAGAAAGATTTTATGAATGGCATTAATGCCATTATACTGAACAAAGAGCAAAAATAATAATTAACAGTGTGATATCGGAAGAAATTGAAGTTCAGAAAGGAACAAGACAAGGGTGCCCTATCTCCCCTTTATTATTCATCACGGTCCTGGAGGTCCTTTTAAATATGATACGAAAGGACAAACAGATAAAAGGAATTAGGGTGGGAGAGAAGGAATACAAATTACGCGCCTTTGCAGATGATTTGATGCTATCCCTACAGGAACCCGAAAATAGTGTTCCCAAAGCCCTGGAAGTAATTGAACAATTTGGGCGGGTTGCCGGCTTCAAACTAAATAAACAGAAAACCAAAGTTTTAAGCAAGAATATGAGGTCTGAACAGATACAGAGACTACAAGAAGGCACTGGACTTAATTTTGTAAAAAATGTAAAATATCTAGGAGTCAATCTCACAGCTAAAAATTTAAACCTGTACAAAGACAATTATGAAAAGTTGTGGACTGAGATCAAGAAAGATCTAGAAATTTGGACAAGATTGAAATTGTCGTTAATGGGAAGAATAGCGGCGATCAAAATGAATGTTCTACCAAGGATGCTGTTTTTATTCCAAGCCATACCAATTTTGGATAAAACGGATTGTTTCAAGATATGGCAAAAGGACTTATCGAAGTTTATATGGCAGGGCAAGAAACCTAGAATTAAATTTAAGATCTTGACAGATTCCAAAGAAAGAGGGGGATTTGCCCTGCCAGAGTTGAAAGATTTATTTTGAAGCAGCGGCCTTTTGTTGGTTAAAAGACTGGTTTACATTAGAAAACACAGATGTGTTGGACTTGGAAGGACATGATAATGCGTTTGGATGGCATGCATACCTATGGTATGACAAAGTTAAAGTCCACAAAATCTTCAAAAATCATATAGTTAGGAAAGCTTTGTTTCAGGTTTGGACAAGGTATAAAGACTTATTGGAGAGAAAGACTCCTAGATGGATTTCACCAGTGGAGGCCAAGGCTTATAAGAGACCGAATATGTCTACAAGTTGGCTGAGATATATGGACATACTGCAGCAGGAAGGTGACGTAATTAAGTTGAAAAGTTATGAGCATGTTAAAGATAAAGTCACCGACTGGCTGCAGTATCACCAAGTGAATGAACTATTTAAATTAGATAAAAAGATTGGTTTTCAAATGGAAAAATCTAAACTGGAGACAGAACTGATCGAATCAAACTCTAAAAACCTTTCCAAGATGTATAATTTGTTGCTAGAGTGGCATACAAAAGATGAACTGGTTAAATCGGCAATGATTGATTGGGCGAAAGATGTTGGTCATAATATTATGATGAATGACTGGGAGAGATTGTGGCAGAAAGGTATCAATTTTACTGCTTGTAACAGTTTAAGAGAAAACATAATGAAGATGATATACAGATGGTATCTGACACCAGTTAAGTTAGCAAAGATGAATTCTAAATTGTCAGATGTGTGTTGGAAATGTAAAGCTGCACAAGGTACCTTTTATCATATGTGGTGGTTGTGCCCAGGGGTAAGTGCCTTCTGGGATAAGATTTATAATGAACTTAAGAAGGTAATGAAAATTACCTATGTTAAGAAACCAGAGGCATTTCTACTGAGCATGACCAATGAAGAAATTCCCAGTCAGGATAGAGTATTTTTTATGTATGCCACCACAGCAGCGAGAATTTTATTGGCAAGGAACTGGAAAGGTGAAGAGATACCAACAGTGGAAGAATGGCAAATGAAGTTGATGGAATATATGGAACTCGCAGAACTGACCGCGAGAATCCGAGACCAGAGGGAGGAGAAGGTGACGCAGGACTGGAAGAAATTTAAGGAGTATTTAGTGAAATGTGTTAAATTGAATGTATGAATTATTTGTGCAGAGTAATATAGAAGCAATGGCTTTAGCAGATTTAAGTTGATAGTACCGGAATAGAAGAAATTTTTTAAATGTGTTTTATCTTAGGATAAATAAGTTTGAGATATGATATTCAAGATGTGATATACGAAGTAAGAAATATTAAGTTTGATTTAGTTCCTTTTTGATTAAAGAGAATGGGAAAAGAAATATAGCTACCTAAATAATATATATAATTAGAAAGGCAGTGGAGGGAATGGGGGAAGTCCCCAAGGAAGTAATAAAACAAGAAATAATAGATAAAGATGTTAGAGGTTTGTATTTTGTATGTTATGTTTTTTAAGTTTGTATTATGTTTTGCTTTTATGTATTATGTTGTTGATGTTGTTATGTTGTTTTAATGTTTAGTTTTTTGTTCTGTTTTATTGGAAAATAATAAAATCTTATAAAAAAAAAAAAAGTAGTTTTCTCAAGGTCTACTGCTGCCCTTGAATAGGATGCTCAATTTGCCATTAGGAAGTGCATCAATGTCTAGGGGTTGAAAATCCTTTCAACAAGGGGACCTTATCTGAGCGGGCAGTGGTTGGAGGTATTGCATTCCAGTGCTCACTGGAAGGACAGATCCTGAAGTTGAGGCTCCAGTACTTTGGCCACCTCATGAGAAGAGAAGACTCCCTGGAAAAGACCCTGGATGTTGGGAAAGATTGAGGGCACAAGGAGAAGGGGACAACAGAGGACGAGATGGTTGGACAGTGTTCTCGAAGCTACCAACATGAGTTTGGCCAAACTGCGGGAGGCAGTGAAAGATAGGCGTGCCTGGCGTGCTCTGGTCCATGGGGTCACAAAGAGTCGGACACGACTGAACAACAACAACATTGCATTCTGCAGCCTGCACATACCAGGGAACCACAGAAGTGTGTTGTGGGCACGAGAGACTCTGTCAAAGAGAAGAGGAGCAGCATGAACCCAAACTGTAGCTCCTATGCTGAAGCACTGTGACCTTTAAAGGAAATGAAGCTTTCCAAAAATGTCAAGCTATGTTATTGAAAGCATTTAATTTATGTTTTACAGAAGTTCATTACAGCAGAGAAACATCTGAACTCGCCCAAAAACATTTATTTAAAGCTACCAATTTCAGCTCTCCATCTCAAGCACATGCCTATGAGCCTGATTCTGAGAACAGGGCCCTTGCATTCAAATAATATTACATTATTATTATTATTATTATTATTATTATTATTATATTTTATTTCAGAATACAGAAAAAAGAAAGAAAAGGGGGAAAGAAGAATAAAATACACTTTATTTCAATCAGTACATTTGATAATTTCTCTTCTGTTGACTTCCCATCCATCCCTTCATGTGTCCTAAGATAATAATAATAATAATAATAATAATAATAATAATAATAATAATTTATTTATACCCCACCCATCTGATAGCTATTACTGCTGCATATTCTATTTTTCCTAATCATTCTAACAAACAAATATATTGTTTACCAATTTTTAACTGTTGAGCTTATTGCAAACCGACTAGCATTTTAACATTCTATCAATAATTTTTAAAGTAATCTACAAATAGTTCCCAATCCTCTTTGAAACATGTCTCCTCTGGTTCTCTAACCTTACTTGGTTAAGCTTGCTGATTCTGCATATTCCATCAAGTTTGTTTGCCTCTCCTCCTTTGTAGGTACTGTTTCCTCTCGCCATTTTTGCAGGGGTTTCTAACCTCTGACCATGCTAACTTGGGCTGATGGGCATTGTTGTCCATCAACAGATGGAGGACACCACACATGTTAACTCTAGATTCTAATGTAAATCAGGGGTTGATTATCTATTGTGTGGCAGTTATAACAGGAAGAGAAAGAGAAATGAAGACTCTTAGATGGTGTGAATTGGGGGCATTACAATTTATTCCAGTAGATCTGCTTACATTCACATCAGATGAAGATGCGGTACGCATATCTTTTTTCCTTTTTTCCTTTGGCAAGCTTTGTGAAGTTGTTGTTGACCCATGTAAAGGAGCTAAAATACAAGACTGAATCTAATGTTTTCTGTTCCTGGAGCCTATGCACTTGCTGGGTTATATAGAAAGAGGGAAGTTGATCAGAAATGCTAAAGGAGAAAAATTATATATATATATATAATCTGTCCAAGGCATCCAACCTTCAACAAGAGAAGGAACAGCACAGCATTAATCTGAAGCATGACTGAGTATCTCAAAGATCAGGAAGTGGATGTAACAAAATTTATTATCATTTGCTCAGGAAATTCATGATCAATCTGTACAACATTCGGAAGAGGTTAAAATGTAGATTTTAATGTTCTTGAGATAAATACAAGCTTGCAGACTCTCACAAGAGAAATTTATGGTAGCTGAAAATCTGATTAACAATTGCAAATGTATGAAATCTGTGAGTATTTTTATCTTGCTATAAATGGAAACGGAAATTGGATTTGACACTAAGGAGTTGTAGACTGCTGGATGCTTTAGATGACATTCTAAAACACTGGTCAAGCTCCCCGCCACAAAAAAATATAACTTCCTTATAAAAAAAGCAGTTTGAACGTGGAAGCGTGATGGAACACATGAGAAAGTGACACAGATTTGAAAAAGACTTATTTGTCCAGTCCTAGTCAAATACTACGCATGCTTACTCAGAAATAAGTTTACAACATAAAGACACAAAAATGTGAAACCTGGTAACAAATAAAAGCAATAAACTCCCACAGTTTAAAAGGTCATAGATTGTTTAATTAGCCCATGGGTAGGCAAACTGTGGTCTAAACCACTGACCCTAGGGCTTGCCAATCAGAAGGTCAGCCGTTTGAATCCCCGTGACGGGGTGAGCTCCTGTTGTTCAGCCCCAGTTCCTTCCCACCTAGCAGTTCGAAAACACTTCAAGGTGCAAGTAGATAAATAGGTACTGCTCTGGCAGGAAGATAAATGGCATTTCTGTGTGCTGCTCTGGTTCGCCAGAAGCGGCTTAGTCATGCTGGCCATATGACCCGGAAGCTGTACGCTGCAACTCCAGAGTCGTTCACGACTGAATCTAATGGTCAGGGGTCCCTTTACCTTTACCTAGGTAAACTAAGGCCCAAGGAACAGATCCGGCCCAATTGCCTTCTCAATCTGGCTCTCGGAGGTCCGGGAATCAGCGTGTTTTTACATGAGTAGAATGTGTCCTTTTATTTAAAATGCATCTCTGGGTTATTTGTGGGGCATAGGAATTCATTCATTCCCCCCCCTTCAAAATATAGTCCAGCACCCCACAAGGTCTGAGGGACAGTGGACCGTCCCCCTGCTGAAAAAGTTTGCTGACCCCTGAATTAGCCCAAGTCCTGGGGAAAGAGGAATGTCATTTCCAGGTGCCTAAATATATATAATGAAGGTGCCAAGCGAGCCTCCATGGGAAGAGCATTCCACAAACGGGAAGCCACCATAGAAAAGGCCCATTTTCATGTTGCCTCTCTACAGATATCTTGTGGAGAAAGCACACAAGAAGGGCCTCTGGAGACGATTGCAGGGTCCATGTTGGCTCCCTACACAGCTGTTGTGGCAGGTGAGAAAATAAATATCATGAAGAAAGGAAAAATGGGGTGATACTGCCACTTCTAATAGTGAGTCCTATGCCCAAGAAATTGTTGAGAAGAAATTTGATGAAATAGTCTTCCCAGTTTCTCTGCCCGCAAATAGAACAGACAATTTCAAGAGGCTATTTCTGTACAACTCTTAACTTTTGTATGATTTTCCAGTCATGCATAGAAAAAGGAGACAGCGTCATAATGCCATCTCTCGGTGAGCATCTCTTGCGTCTAATAAGAGAAATGACATTCTTTACCATCTGAAGAGCAATCTTGTTTTCGAATCTCATCCGTACTAAATGTGAAGAGGAAAAAATGTAAATGTGCCTTTAAAAATAAAATAAAAAGAGCTTGTAACCAAAGGGAAAAAAGGAGATGTCTTCACACAATTTCAATTGTTGATGTGAATGTGAAATAGATGGACTTATTCACACTCGACAAGAATGAATTCCTAAAGGAAATCAATAAGTTTTGACTGTAAGCAGTAAACACATGTTTCAGTACTTTGGGAGTAAAACCTGAGTGGGAACCATAAATTAATTTAACGTGTAGTTTGTTACATAATTAAATTGAAACTTTGGTACCAAAAGAAAATGTTGCAATAGGCCCCTGTAGTGGAGACAGCCTCTTGACAATTTGTGTGTGTGAGAGTATTGAGTATAATATTCCTGGTTTCCTATCACCACTTTGTGGTCTAAACCCAGCAACTGGTATTACAATATTTATATACTGAGTACTCAGCTCAACTGTCCCAATTTCAGGTCATCAAGAGTTTTCCCCTTAACCAGTGTTCGAAACACCTTTGTTCTAGGATCATTTTGTGACAGGGAATTTCATTGTGTGGCGATATCCTGACCCCTCCCATGGTGAAATAAAGACATAGGACACAATAAGTAAGGTTAATGGGCATAAAAGGCCACAACTTTATTGGTTACGGATGTTGAGCAGTATTGGTTTAGGCATTGGACCTAACCAACTATATCTGACTCCAGTCCATTGTGCTGGCAGTCCAGGAAGGGTTAACCACCGATAGGTGAGCCCTGCTGATGCACATCAGTTAGGAACTCGCCCAGGGGCCACTGATAGGGGGCGTGCCTTAGGCCCTCACCTTCCACGGCTTCAGACAGGGACACGCCCCTTGGACTCCTTTCACGAAATACCCTTCAGCATTTTGGGGGAGGTGTTGCCCCAACCTCCCCCCCCACCTTCATCCTTCCAGAGATAATCCAATGCCTAACCACCAAAACCAAAGTTGTGACGAGTTGCTATGAGGTAGGCGAAAACCACCAGGCCATAGCCAATTTGCCAAGTGGGAAGAATTCCTATTTGGCCCCTCAATGGCGACCAACCAAGGTCCATAGCAAGGTTGAGAAAAACCCTGCCTAAAGGGTGGGTGGGCGGGAAAATCCGGAGCAGCTGGGCAAAGGAGGCAAGAGACTGAGCCCCAGCCGCACACTTGCTTAAATGCAGCAAGCCACGCCCACCGAGCGACCAGATTGGTTGCTCTGAGTAGGACCACACCCGGGGCTCAGCCATTGGGCCAGGGGATGGTTAGCTGAAGAGATATAGTTGCTATATTCTTCATGCTGATTTTATGATACTCCACCAAGACCTGATTGGTTTTTGGATCATCAGGAGGCCGACCCAGGGTCACTCCATCACATCTTCCAATGTGCTATCCCTTCTGTCCTCTCAGCACTCCCCTGGCCTCCAGTGCCTTTTATCCAGAAGTGGCTCACTGAGTGGAGGCAGAACCACTACAGTAGCTTCCTGGCAGGTTGGTCACTGGAGGGATGGAGGAGGTTGAGGTGGTGGAAACCAAAAGAACAGCACAAAATGAAACAGCTACAATGCAGGCATTCATGGGGATGCATCAAGAAGTGGGGGGAAAAGCTGTACAGAGTCAAGCACCGGACCAGATAAGCAGAAGGAGGGTTGGAATGAACAGAGATAGGCAAAGGCAAAAAGGTAAAGGACCCCTGGACGGTTAAGTCCAGTCAAAGCCGACTATGCGGTTGTGGTGCTCATCTCGCTTTCAGGCCAAGGGAGCTGGCATTTGACCACAGACAGTTTTCCAGGTCATGTGGCCAGCATGACTAAACCGCTTCTGGAGCACAGTGATGGAAACCAGAGTGCACGGAAATGCTCTTTACCTTGATAGGATGCAGATGGTCGGGGCATTGGTCTGAATGAGTGAATGACAAAACAGTGTCGGTGGGAGCTGAGAAGATACTAATTCCGATGGTCTGGTTTTTAGCTGTCCAGACAGTTGTACCCTCTCACAGAAATACACTGGAGATGGTATAAGGTAAAGGTAAAGGGACCCCTGACCATTAGGTCCAGTCACAGACGACTCTGGGGTTGTGGCACTCATCTCGCTTTATTGGCTGAGGGAGCCAGCGTACAGCTTCTGGGTCATGTGGCCAGCATGACTAAGCTGCTTCTGGTGAACCAGAGCAGCACATGGAAACGCTGTTTACCTTCCTGCCAGAGCAGTACCTATTTATCTACTTGCACTTTGACGTGCTTTCAAACTGCTAGGTTGGCAGGAGCAGGGACCGAGCAATGAGAGCTCACCCTGTCACGTGGATTTGAACCACTGACCTTCTGATCGGCTAGCCCTAGGCTCTGTGATTTAACCCACAGAGCCACCCGCGCCCCTTATGCATAAATAAAATATTTGACACCAACATTCGCAGAGGGGATTTTTCAGGAAAGGATCCACCTGAGTTGTTACATGGATTTAAACCAGGGTTGGGAAGCCTGTGGAGCTCCAGATGTTATTGGAATCCAACACCCAACAGCCGTGGCTTAGCATGATAGTCAGGAATCATCCTGTCATCCTCTACATGCACACAAAAACACATCCCTGGGCTGTTTTCTCTTGCACATTTTCACCTGATTTTCCAATAAACTCTGAATGCTGTAGGCTATGGGGGAAAAAAGGAATGTCATAATCATTTTCATCAGATATCTAGTACAATGAGGATAAATGCATGTGTAGACACTTTGTGGAAGATTATCAATAAAATCTAAAAAAGGGCTCTGTAACATTTATCTTATTTAAATCTTTTAATCAAATCTCTGTCTCAAGATACCCATTGCTAATTAAAATAAATTCATTATATTGCAACATTGGGGCAAAAGCAGGAATGTCTTCTGTAGAAGCATCGCACAGCATTCTTTGTGCAAACAGGTAAACTGTGCTTAATATACTATTATATATTCATGAAGAAATGGAATCTGTCTTGCAAACCTAATTTCCTGAATCACAAAAGAGCAATTCATGGGGAAGGTGTATTATAGGTATCTTAACAGCTGTTGCACAGTGTGGTATTCCGTCGGGACCTTTCAGTGATATATAGAAATGTCATTCCTCTTTGTATGGCTTTTTAACAAACAGTTTGGTCGAGAACAAAACTTAGCAACTTCCTTTTGCTTCTCTTGTCTATGTTAAAAAAAATAAAATAATGTATAACAACCTCACAGCATGTTTAGCACTTATTGGCTACCTTTGACTTCGAGCCTTCCTAACACAAACAATAAAAGTGTTGTGATATTCAACAAAATGTTTCTCACCCTCCAACATTTTGTTAATGAAGACAGGGACATATCAGAGGACCTTGTTGGGTGGGACAATGGTGAGTACGAGACGATTGGTGGGTGCCTATTAATTCTTCTGTATTTTTGTCATTGAATACCTGCTTGTATGTATGCTTCGGCCTCATCTGCAGTGCACATTTAAAACAGTATTATGGTACTGTTAAAAATCATTGCTTCATGAAAAAACCAGGGAACTGCAGCTTGTTATGGGTGCTTATAGTTGTTAGGAGTTCCCAATTTTTCTCCCCAAACTACAGTTCCCAGAGTGGTTTAACAACCAGCTTCTCTTTCCAGGGAGCTCTGAGAAATGTAGCTTTGTGACAGTACAGTGGTACTTTGGGTTAAGAACTTAATTCGTTCTGGAGGTCCGTTCTTAACCTGAAACTGTTCTTAACCTGAGGTACCACTTTAGCTAATGGGGCCTCCCGCTGCCGCCGCACGATTTCTGTTCTCATCCTGAAGCAAAGTTCTTAACCTGAGGTACTATTTCTGGGTTAGCAGAGTCTGTAACCTGAAGAGTCTGTAACCCGAGGTACTACTGTAATACTGTTCTCCTAGCAACTCTCAGAACTCTTAAACTTTCTTTGAGGGGAAACCATGGCTGTTAAAGGGGTACAGCTGTGTTTTAAATGTATGGTACAGATGTAACTTTTGTGTCTTTGATAGGTGTCTAGGAATTGTGGAATAAGTGATAATGGGGGTGCGTTTTCTAGTCCATGGAGCATCAAAGTTGTGGCCCAGGAAAGAAAATCCCTTCAGAAGAGATAGATTGTCAAATGATTACATATGGTTTCCTTTTCTATACACACCACCCTGGAGTCCCAAGGTCATGATTGCTCAGTCACCAAAATGCCATCTGCAACGAACCTCCCTTTCACACTCCCCTCCCCTGTTACTAAGTTTATTTATTCTTATTTATTTTTATTGCTCAGGTGTTCCGGGTCAGACTAATTAGCCACCCCACCTGTCCCTCGGAGGTCCGTCAATGAAGTTAACTCCCTGGTAGTTACAAAACGGGAGTATCTTAGTAACCGGGAGTGTCTTTGTCCAGCTGCCGCGGCCGTTTATAATCCTTGCTCTGGGCTTCAGGGGTTAAACACCTTATTGCCTACAGCCCCAGGGTCTCTCTCTCTAGATCCCTCACTGTAGCAGTCTGCTAAACCCTTTTAGCAACTCAGTGGCATACACAATGTTTCAGCCCGCTAGCCCCTCCTGAGTGAAACCCCTAAGACACAAACTAACACCCCGCAGGACAGTTTGGACTCTTCCCTGGGTTCACCTCTTCATGAGCAGTTTATAACCCGCTGGACCCAAAATTGACGACGACTGACTTATAGCAACAAAAGCTAGCCTTTATTTTTTTAAGAGCATAACGGTTTCAGAGAATCAAAAGTTTAAACGTAGTTTCATAACAGCCTAAAAGGTTTACTATTCAGTATAACATACTCAACCTTCGACCTAGCCTAACCACTATCCTGGTCTCTAACCCTCTCTCCCTGCCACTCCCTCCTTTTAAAGGGCAAAAAGTCCCGCCTCCTGCAAGCGAACTGCCACTCAAACAGACAGAATCTTAACTCTTCACACGCTGGGGCCTAAGGGCAGATCTGTTACACCATCCATTCCGACTGGTTTTTTTTT
Source organism: Lacerta viridis (assembly GCA_900245905.1). NCBI lineage: Eukaryota > Metazoa > Chordata > Lepidosauria > Squamata > Lacertidae > Lacerta > Lacerta viridis. The sequence continues at coordinate 321,561 of OFHU01000426.1, forward strand.
TTTTTACCCGAATGCCCAGTTTGTTCATAACAATATCTCACTCAGCTGGCAAGACAGAATGGAGAAGCCAATCTGGCATTCATCAGCATGATTTGGGTAGGGGTGCTGGGATGAGTGGATCTGATCCAGTTTTGCTTGCTAGAATACTTGGTACACTACCAACACATAATGGCGAGTCAAATGGGTGTTGCCATTGTCCAGAAATATTCACCAGGGAACCTCTGCATTTAGGGCCTGCCCTTTGGGCCTGCACCTGGTAGCAGATCAAAGATACAGATTGGGGATGCTGGTGGTCTCATGGCTACCCTGTTGCCCAGCAACCTCTGTGACCAAGCTGATGGAGGCAGTCTCTGGAGAGTTGTTGGAGAAACCTAGGACTGTCGTACCAGCAGACTTCAATGTCCATGTTGAGGCTGTTCTCACTGGTCTGGCTCAGGAACACAATTGATGAGCTCCAAGTGAGATTTCCGATGTCCTGCCAAGTTGTTTTTTTTTTTGTGGGATCAGTTCCAGGTTTTGCTTGTGAGAATGCAGCAAACAATCTGCCCTTCCTTTCATGACTGAGGAAAGCTAGTTGTGGGGGGGGGGCATGACAAGGTGAGTTCAGGTTGTGGTGAACACAAGCGGGATGTCTGCTTTGAAGGAGATAAAAAGGCAGAAAAAGCTCACCCTGGACCCAATGGCATTTAACAACTACTTCACAGTTGCAAATAAACCCTTTGGAGGCATGAAACATCGAGGACGTTTTTGTTCCAACAGGTTCCCCCAGCAGAATGAACGGTCTCTGCCACAGGTTCCCATTCTGTATTGTTTTAAAAATTGTCTTCTGTTATTTTTGCAGCTCTTTAAATTTGTTTTTTTTATATTTTGCATATGAACTTGGCACATATGAGGAAGATGATTAATACCTAACAGTTTTATTAAGATTTTTAATAATAATTCAGAGACAAATAACAGTACAGTGGTACCTCGGAAGTCGAACGGAATCTGTTCGACTTCCAAAATGTTCAGAAACCAAAGCATAGCTTCTGATTGGCTGCAGGAAGCACCTGCAGCCAACTGGAAGCTGTGGAAGCTCTGTCGGACACTCGGCTTCCAAAAATAGTTCGCAAACCGGAACACTCACTTCTGGGTTTGCGACGTTTGGGAGTCAAAATGTTTCAGAACTAAGCTGTTCGAAAACCAAGGTACAACTGTAATGTGAAAATCCTTCTAAGGATGCATCTATTGCTTTCCTAGCTTCACAGGCAGAAGTTTGCAGAGTCTGTCCTTGGCATCTCTATATAGACTGCTGTCTGAAACTTAGGAGCGCAACTGCCGTTCAATTTAGACAGTATTGGGCTCGATGGGCCAATGGTTCGACTCAGACATTGAAGAAATAAATATTTCTGCCTGAAAGAAAGAGACATTAATAAAGAATTGTGATTTAGACTTGTTCTCTTGAAGCAGAGCATCTTAATTTATTGGCACCAGCTTTGCTGTTTCCCTAAGATAAAGCTGTTACAAAAGTGATTCTTATACATCCTTAACTACAGCCTAACAGCAATTGCGGTAATCAGGGTACCTGGATACAGGGTTAGGTGCCTTTTCTCTGCCGGTTAAATCCCTAAATAATAAGCACACTCCATATAAATAGGTTTGCGGAGAAGTTATTGTATCAGCTCCATCCTTTGTGAAGCATGTAGCTTATTTTTATGTAAATTGTGTGATGTTCTGCCAAAAAAAACCCGGAAGGTTATGTCTTGTGTCTTTATCTTTGTTCCACAACAGCTGTTGTTTCCAACAAACTTGAAAATAAATGAGTTAAATGGGTCAGACCAACAGAGCCGTAATCCGAAATGGGAGGTTTCCTTTTTAATGCTTTGGAAAAAAAAAAGATTCATAGGGAAAATTTAAACAATAATAACCTCTGCAAAAGAAAAACAACAACAACCTAAACCTCTTTTAATCACTTGCTGTTATATGAATATTTGCTTCAGAGGGTTAAAGAGCCAGTGCCAATCAGGAAGGGATTTGCTCAGAACTTTTTTCTTTTTTTTTGACACAGAAAGAGATTCAGGTTTGTGGCCATATCCACTCTGTGTAAAACTAATGGAAACAGCATTCCAAGGCAATTTGCTTTTGGAAAACATCTGAGCTGAACTGATGCGCGCACAGTACATGAAATTCTAATTTCAAAGAGCTTGGGAAATATCAAGCACAAGTCTGCAATGGCTTTAAAGAAGATAGGAAAACGTTGCCTTACTGTTCTCTGAGGACTATTTTAAAGGCAATTAAGACCTGTGAAAACAGACTTTGGAGATGCCAGGGGGAAAAATGAAACCTTCAAAGTTATGGGAGAAACAATAACATATATGCCCCATAAAGTATTTGATTTATTCTCACGCTTCAATCTTTGGCCAACCATTTACAGCAGCAAAGGACATTTGAAGGTCAGCCTTACAAAAACTTGTTCCTATGGGAGAGCTGCCTCCAGGATGTTGTCCATCATGCCTTCAGTAAGTGCTGGAAGTGTTAATTTGATAGATACTTAACCCTGAAGTTATGTATGCCTAGGATAATGCACACGAAACCACCCTGTGAGAGGGGCAGCAATTTTATCCTATCATACTGTGCATCAATCACAATTCTTTTGTAATGATTGATTAGAGAGTTTTGGTCCTAGCAGAAGCTAGGGTGAGATCTGCTGGTGCATCACTGGTCCAATTTGCAGCAGATCAACAAGGTTTTCTGATTCTGTATGGTTTAAGAAGCCTCGTTCCGTGCCCAATAAGCACAGGACGCCTTTGGCCGGCAGCGCTATGTCCCATAGATTGCAGCAAAATACTGGGCAAGGTTTTGCCCAGTATCTTCTCTGTGTGATGGGCTCATGGGAAAAAGCTGTCCCGTGAGCCCTTGCTGAAGAGAGGAAGGGAAACCCTATATAAGGCTGCTTCCTCTGGAGCTCACAGCCATTTTGCTTTGAGAGCTACCTACCTGCCCAACCTCAGGTTAGAGTCTTCACTGAGCAATTTTGGGTCGACAGCACCAGAAAGGATTTTCTCTCTCTCTTCTCAACCTGATTGGCACTTAGTTGGGGATTTTATCGCCTTTCCCCCAGTGAAATTATGGCATTCCTTTGTAAGGCAGACGGACATTGTTTGTTTGAGAGAGGAAATGGTATTGGGTAGGATCAACATAGTACAGGGAGCGCCCTATAAGGGGCCTGAGGGGAGGATTGACCATGACAAAACCCAACAGTGGGTTCGGTATCTGCCTGGTTGGAATCTGCACCCGAGTCCTCCACTGAGACTTTGTTTGCTTGGCTTGCACCACGGCAAGGTTCAACACTGGTCGACTCTTGTCGTATAGGTTTGGGGTGATCCTAACCCAGCAGATCCATTCCATCAACATGGGGCTTGTGGAATGATGAACTGATCTTGGGACCCATTGCCATGCCAACCTTTGCCCTGCCTGCTGCTGTCAATAAAGATTTGGCCTGATTTTATCCCATCACCGTTGTACAGTCTGGTTATTTTGCTGCTCTCATAATGCACCTGCCTGGGCAACAGCAACACCAAAAAGGCCTCCCCCACCCTGAACTAAGGTTAGGTTACCAGATTTTTTCAATGGATTTTGTATGGGGACTAATTTGTAAATCCGGGGACTGTCCCCGGGAAATGGGGACGTTTGGTAACCTTAAATTACGGAGCATGCTATAGGTGTAAGGGACCCAGGTGGCGCTGTGGGTTAAACCACAGAGTCTAGGGCTTGCCGATCAGAAGGTCGGCGGTTCAAATCCCTGCCATGGGGTGAGCTCCCGTTGTTTGGTCCCAGCTCCTGCCCACCTAGCAGTTCGAAAGCACGTCAAAGTGCAAGTAGATAAATAGGGACCGCTCCAGCGGGAAGGTAAACGGCGTTTCCGTGCGCTGCTCTGGTTCGCCAGAAGTGGCTTAGTCATGCTGGCCACATGACCCAGAAGCTGTCTGCGGACAAATGCCGGCTCCCTTGGCCTATAGAGAGAGATGAGCGCCGCAACCCCAGAGTCGGACACGACTGGACCTTCATGGTCAGGGGTCCCTTTACCTTTACCTATAGGTGCATTTGCACCTGTCTTCTCAATCCACCTAGCAAGAAACAGTGGCTCCAATTTTTATAACAGATTCAATTTCACCTAACTTACTATTGGAAAGTGAATGGAAGGTTCTTCCCCAGGGCAAATACCTGCAGGATTTTAAGGACACAAGTGGATTGTAGTCCATAAAAACTTACAAAAACACAGATAAATTGGGCAAACTGCGATGACACATGCAAAATTAATACAGACCAGATACAGATCCTTCCATCCATAGAACTCATAACAGCATCCTTAGTCACTGAATATATAATTGTTCAAAACTGTGCTGTTGACATACTTCTCTGAAAGCACTCTAATGCTGTGTGTTTTCTTTAAAAGTATGTAGACTCCATTAAGCATCATCTAAATGTTTGGTTGTAAAATTCCAAAAGCAAATTGAGAGGGCTATACAAATAATTGCTTTTGTCGTTAAAAGCAACACACGTAATCTAACTCCTGGAAAGCAGAGTACAATTTCTGCTCCCCACAAACAGTACTTACAACACACCATTTAATTTACCTTCATATTTATATAAAATACTACTAAGTAAAGAAATAGCACACACTGTACCATCTTGCAAAAATGAACAAAGAACAATGGTGGGATTCATTTATAAAATATATTGCTCAATTTTCTTTTAGATTACACATGCCGGATAGAATTGATGGTAGTTTGCATAAGGCATCAAGGGACTGAGAGATTGTGCATAAGGTTTAATTTTCCTCACAGGTGGAAATCAGGCATAATTCTAATGAAGTCAATAGACTTATTATACAGAGGGAACTGGCTTAGCTAAGAGTGGAATCAAGTCCATTGAATATTAAATGGTCAAAATGCTCCCAAGAGGTGTTTTACTGACTAAGATAAAAAACGCACAAAGGCATTATCTATCTATCCTCCCAAGCTGCCAATCCAACCATCAGCCTAAATAAAGCAGTAGTGCCTTGTGATACACACACACACACACACACACACACACACACACAAACATCATGCAGTGTACATAATTTATATCATAGAATCATAGAGTTGGAAAGGACATGAAGGGTCATCTCGTCCATCCCCTGCAATGCAGGAATCTCAGCTAAAGCATCCATGACAGATAGCCATCCATCCTCTACTTAGAAACCTCCAAGGAAAGAGAGTCCACAACCTTCTGAGGGAGACTGTTCCAATGTCGAACAGCTCTTACTGTCAAAAAATTCTTCCTGGTGTTTAGTCAGAATCTCCTTTATTGTATCTTGAAGACATTGGTTTCAGTCCTACCCTCCAAAGCAGGAGGAAACAAGCTTGTTCCCTCTTCCATGTGACAGCCCTTCAGATATTTGAAGATGGCTATCGTATCTCCTCTCACTCTTCTCTTTTTGCAGGCTAAACATATCCAGCTCCATCAACCGATCCTCATAAGGCTTGGTTTCCAGACCCTTGATCATCTTAGTTGCCGTCCTCTACACACCTTCCAGTTTGTCAACATCCTTCTTAAATTGTGGTGCCCAGAATTGGTCAAGTATTCCAAGTGTGGTCTGACCAAGGCAGAATGTTGTTGTTGTTTAGCTGTTCAGTCATGTCCAACTATTCATGACCCCATGGACCAGAATCTCCTCACTGGTTTCTGATTTGATCCTGGAATGTCCAACTTTCCATTGTTGTTGTTGTTGTTGTTGTTGTTGTTGTTGTTTAGTCGTTTAGTCGTGTCCGACTATTCATGACCCCATGGACCAGAGCATGCCAGGCACTCCTGTCTTCCACTGCCTCCCGCAGTTTGGTCAAACTCATGTTAGTAGCTTCAAGAACACTGTCCAACCATCTCGTCCTCTGTCGTCCCCTTCTCCTTGTGCCCTCCATCTTTCCCAACATCAGGGTCTTTTCCAGGGAGTCTTCTCTTCTCATGAGGTGGCCAAAGTATTGGAGCCTCAGCTTCAGGATCTGTCCTTCCAGTGAGCACTCAGGGCTAATTTCCCAAAGAATGAATAGGTTCGATATTCTTGCAGTCCATGAGACTCTCAAGAGTCCCCTCCAGCACCATAATTCAAAAGCATCAAGCGGAATAGAGTGGTACTATTACTTCCCTTGATCTGTACACTATACTTCTGTTGATGCAGCCTAAAATAACATTCACTTTTTTCCTTTCCTTTTTTTTTTTTTTTGCTGTTGACTCATGTAAAGCTTGTGGTCCACCAAGACCCCTAGATTCTTTTCACATGTACTGCTAGTAAGCCAGGTGTCCCCCATCTTATATTTGTTCATCTGGTTCTTCCTGCCTTAGTTCAGATGCTTACATTTGTCCAAATTGAAATACATGGATACAAAAATCATCTTTAGGATGTTTGGGATGCAGGGGGTTGGACTAGATAGTCCTCAGGGTCCCAACACTATAATTCTATGATTCTATTAAGGAACTGATGACTCTACAGTAACATGCACAGTTTTCACTATTTGTAAACCTGCCTACTCACTCACAGCTCAACGCCATTCATGTTTAATCCCATTATGCCTGGTACCCTATTGGCTCACATTTTTACAGGAAAATAAAACACTTCATGGTTGTAATTAGGGAATACAAATTATATCATTCACAGCACCACCATTTTATGGATCCATCTGGCAATTGCAACAATACCGTAAATAAGGTACTGTAAAAGGAAATCATATATTGCCTAAAAGAATAAGTTAGGCACACACACCTTTGGTAAAACTAGCACACACTTTGGGCATAATTTTTTAAGTATGTGCTGCAGTTAATATTCATTTTAGTTTGTCAAAAATTAAGATAGGACCATTGCAAATGCAGGCATGTTTGCATGTCAATATCCCGACCCCTCCCGTAGTGAGATAAAGACACAGGACTCAATAAGTAAGGTTAAATGGGCAAGAAAAAGGCCACAACTTTATTGGTTACGGATGTTGAGCAGTATTGGCTTAGGCATTGGATCTAACTGACTATATCCGACTCCAGTACATTGTGCTGGCAGTCTGGGAAGGGATAACCACGGATGGGAGAACCCCTGCTCCTGCACATCAGCTAGGGACTCACCCTGTGATCACCGGTATGGGGCGTGCCTTAGGCCCTCACCTTCCACGGCTTTGGACAGGGGCACGCCCCCTCCCCCGGACTCATTTAACGAAGTACCCTTCAGCATTTTGGGGGGAGGTGATGGCCCAACCTCCCCACCACCACCTTTCAGCCTTCCCGAGATAATCCAATGCCTAACCGCCAAACCAAAGTTGTGACAAATTGCTACGAGGTAGGCGAAAACCACCAGGCTGAAGCCAATTTGCCAAGTGGGAAAATTCCTACCAGGCCCCTCAATGGCGACCAACCGTGGTCCATAGCAAGGTCCAGAAAAACTCTGCCTAACGGGTGGGTGGGCGGGGAAAACCGAGTCAGCTGGGAGCAGGAGAAAGGCCGAGCCCTGGCCGCGCACCCACTTAAATGCAGCAAGCCATGCCCCTGCCGGCCACGCCAGTTGATCGGTTGGGCAGGGCACCGCGCCCAGGGCTCAGCCAATGATGCCAGGGGATGAGGCCATCCCCTGTGCACGTGGAGGGCTCGTGATGTCTGCAACCCCCCCTCCTTTCTACGGACGGAAGGGGCTTTATTTCACATACATCTTTATCTCTGCCTCCAGCACATATACTAGGTCATGTACTAGCCCCACATCCAAGCGGGAGCGCTTGTTAGCAGGTAATGCAGTGGGCCTGAACCCTGGACTGAGCTGCTGAGTGCAGCACTGGCTGATTTTTTTTTTGTGGCTGGGGAGTGGACTTGAGTGAAGCCTGCAGCCTCCAGGTCCACTCTCCAAGCCCTGCCCCTCCAGGCCGCTACAGATTGGCTAAATTCAGACAGCAGGCCTGGTGGGACCCAAGATGCACTGTGGTGGCCAGGGGAAAGCAGCAATGGCTGAATCAAAGATGGTGATCTCTGTGGGGAGAAGGGAACGGCCGAGGTGGGTTGCAACGGCCACTCACCTTGAAATCGGGTAAGCGGCCATCAGTGGGTAACACAGTGGACCTGAGCCCTGAGTAGTTTTTGTTGTTGTTGTTGTTCAGTTGTGTCCGATTCTTCATGACCCCATGGACCAGAGCACGCCAGGCACGCCTATCTTTCACTGCCTCCCGTAGTTTGGGCAAACTCATGCTAGTTGCTTCGAGAACACTGTTCAACCATCTCATCCTCTGTCGTCCCCTTTTACTGGGCCCCATATCATCCCATCATCCCTGACCATTGCTCCTGCTAGCTATGGATGACAGGAGTCGGAGTCAACAACAGTGAAAGACCCGAGTTTGAGAAACACTGCTTTATGGTATGAGGGATATGGAGTGGCAGGCGGGGAGAGGAGAAACATCTTCACAACCTTGAGATCCTTGGTGGAAAGGAAGAGTTAGAATGGAATATGTGCAAATAGCTGTAGCTTTCTATGATGCTTATAGGAATACATCACTCCCATGTCCAAATCCACAGAGTTTAATAGGAGCTACTTCCTTGAGAACTGCAGGCTTCAGATGCAATCCAAAACACAACCTTCTGTCCTCCAGATGTTGCTCAACTACAACTCCCATCAGCCCCAGAAAACATGAGCAATTGCCAATGACGATGGGCACTGTCATTCAGCAACATCTGGAAGGCTACATATTTGCCACGCCGGCTGTAGCCCTTTCCTGGAAGTAAATTCGATCAGAAAACACGGAACTGCCTCAAATGCAGTGAAACTGTTGCTCCGTCAAGCTCAGCTTTGACTACACACAGGGACGGAAATTCTGCAAGGTTCCACTCAGACATCTTTTCCAACCCTATTTGGAACCGGGCTATTTTGCAATGCAACACATACGCTTGACCGCCGATCCCTTCCTTGAGCTTGGTCTGTTTTGCTGTTGAGGAGGCATCCACAGAACCAGCACTGCTTATGTGCTAACAAAATTGCTCTGCTGCAACACTAATTCAACTTACCTGCGAGTAACCTCCCCTGAATTCAACAGAACTGACCCAGTTAGGCTTGTGGTGTTCTCTCTAAGGCAGGACTCAATGTGCCTGCTTGAGGAATATATATATTTTTATTTACTTATTTATTTTTTTCACAAAATGCAAACCAGAAGTTCCAGCAATCCTGATAAACCAGGCATAGGCAAACTCTGCCCTCCAGATGTTTTGGGACTACAATTCCCATCATCCCTGACCACTGGTCCTGTTAGCTAGGGATGATGGGAGTTGTAGTCCCAAAACATCTGGAGGGCCGAGTTTGCCTATGCCTGTGATAAACACTTGGGTGTGTACCATTATCCAAGCAAATGGTTAAGTCTGCAGATCCTTTAATATTATTTTAAAAATATAAACAGCCTATAGACTTGTCATATTCCATCTGGGATAGGCTATACAAACACTGTGAGAAAAGCAGGCATCTCCCAAGTGTAGCTTCTCCCAATGCTGCCTTACGATGACAGGGGAATAGTGCACCTGTTTCAAGCTCTTAAAGGGACAGAAGGCCTGTAATAAAATCTGGCAATCCCAGTCATCCTCTTCCCTTGACAGGGTCTGCAGCAGCAGCACCACCTGAGTCCCCAGTATTTAGGCAGCTTGCTGCAACTGAAAGCTGATCCCCATCAGCTCCTACTGACCTCACATGGCTTTCCCCTTCCTTCGGAAAGGAAAGGCCCATTTCCTCCAGCTGGGTGCAAGCTATTAAGAGATGAGTCCATTAGCTTTGGCCAGCTTCGCGGGCATTGCTAGGTTTACTCTACTACGGCAATATCAGTCTCGAGTTGTATTTCCTTTTTGGAAAATGTGCTTCAAAGCACAACTGTCAGGATGACACACAACTTATCTGTGCCTGGTGGTTCAGCTGAAGTGATTATATTTCCTTGTGCCTTATTTGAAATTGCTGATGGGTAAAGATTCATCAAGATTTAAGATCTGTCTGTGCCTGCCTCTCTCTGAGACAGATATACTCCCCGCAAAACACTTTCTTTGTTTTAAGTTTTGTGTTTTGATAATATATTGATGAGGAAATGATGGCGGTGAAGAAACAGCCTTGTTTTTTTAATATATATTATGCCTCCTTGTTTGAATACCATTTTATGCCCTTCTTTAGGTTTCCGGGAGCTGTAGGAAGTGTCTAGCTTGATGCTCAAGTAGCGATGTGGGAGAAATGAGACCCAGTTCACATTTAAAGGGGAATATACCTAAATTGTACCTCCCATAACAATACATGAAACGAAACAGAGCCACACTTCTCTGAATTTTGCAATGCAGTTCTCCAGGCAAATAAATGTGCACAGCAATGCATATACAAGGGTAAATTGCGACAAAAATGCATCTGTTAGTGGAAATAACTAACAAAATGCATTTTATAGAGGGACACTGCTTTGAAGAAATATGTAAGTTTTGCAAAGGCGTAGCAAAATGTGTATACAGTGGTACCTTGGTTTGCAACCGTTTTGGATTACAACCACGTCAAACCCGGAAGTGCGTGTCCCTTTTTTTGGATTACAACCAATTTTTTTGGGGGGGGAGGCCCCATTGGCGAAAGCGCGCCTTGGGTTACAACCTGTTTTGGTTTACAAACGGACCTCCAGAACAGATTATGGTTGTAAACGAAGGTACTACTGTATTGGAATATATTGATGGATTTTCATGAGGGCTTTGAAAAAGAATTGCAAATGTATGTAGAAATGTGAAGAACTGAACATTAGTAGGGAAATGTCTCATTGCAGCCCCATCCAAGTAGGTTTCAATAACACCAGCACTCTCTTCCTAGAGAGGTTCACATGGCATAGGGTTGCCCCCCAAAATGCCAAAAAAACACGATTTTCCGATTGACTTGCCAAAGATCCAGGACAAAACTCCACCTTTCGAGAATTCCCCCCGGATGTCAATTTTGCCTTTGAAATCCCAGTAATGTCCATGACAATCTGGACATACGGCAGTCTTAACCTGGCACCAACTTTTTATTTATCATTTCAATGACGGGCAAATGCTATTTTTATTAAACTGGGTATTTCAGCAATAAATGTGCATCATCTGTTTTTATCCATTCTCCTAACTTTTATGACGGAGTAGGAGAAGTTAATATCGGGCAATCAACCATACAGTTGGGATGATTGTATTGTAACGAAGCAAAGGTTTTGCTCAAACAACAGTCAAGAGTTCCAGGTGGAAGCTTTCACGAAAACATTAAATTGATCCATGGAGTCATAGTGGAAGTGAGGAGGCAAAAAGAAACAGAGTCAAGGCAAAACTAAGAGCAAGCACTTACTTTTGTGTTCTCATTATAGCGACGCGTTCAAGCCCATTTAAGAAAATGATTAAAAGTACAGACATTTTGTAGAGAGGCTTACAAAATGGATTAAGCCTGAAAGGCAGAGTTAGAGAGAGGCTGGCGTAAAAGGGAGGAAAATAGAGCTTGGGAGTCAATAGGAAAGCAGATATATCAATACCTTGATAGATAAAGGGAAGCGAGATAAGCACACTGCCGGGGGGAGGGTGCATAAAAATGCAGCACTTTAGCCGCTGGTGCTTCAAAAATTAAACTGGCAGTATCTCTAACCTTCCCCCAAAGAAATATCTGCTTGCTCACTGCTTAGGATAAGTGAAGCAGAAATGATTTTCCAGGGATTTGAAGAACATCGGAAACATCCAGGGGCACAGCACAGCAAGCTCTTAAAAGGAAACAGGTTGCGTAATTTCCAACTCCAGTCGAACGGTTCTGCTGCTGAAAGCTCTGCTTATTTTTATTGGGTTCTCACCCTTTAAAATTGGCTGCACCCAAGCCGCCTGAGAAACATCTCAAAAGTCTGAACAGAAGAAACAAAAGCACGTAATTATCTCAAAGAATAACATACCGCCACTAATATTCTTATACCAGGAGATGGATGGGTTACCATGACCAGACAACTGGTCTATGAATCCACTTTTATTAAATCAGTCCAAAGTAAATGGACCAGCAGGCTCTCTGGTAGTAGATTATGAGCCTCCTGGCATTTTTTGAGACAGCCTGCCCTGTTTTGTTGTTTTTTTTTTACAGTCAAATGGCCTACAAATTCTTCCACTGAAAGTCCCCCACTGACAGGGATGTGATCAGCTGTGACTGAAGTGGAAGACATAATTTCTCTGGGAACGTTCGGATCCCAGTGCAAATTATTGTAGTTCCCCTTCCACCAGCGCTAAAATCCAGGAGTTAAGAAGAATCCTTGATGGGAATGTGGTGCAAGTTCAGAAGATCACACCAGGATTGTCAAACCAACAAACCATTAATTAAAAGCAATACAGTCATTTCTGTGACTGAAAGGAAAGGAAGAGTTCTCCATTTAGGCTGCCCCTAACTATGGCCTCCTGCATGAGTTCCATGCAATTTCCTGAACCCTAGGACTGGCTTCTCAGGGGGGAAGAATCATTGAATTGCAGAGTTGGAAGGGACCCAAGGGTAATCTAGTCCAATAGCCTGCAATGCAGGAATATTCTGTCCAGTGTGGGGCTTGAACCCACGACCCAGAAATTAAAAGTCTCATGCTCTACTGACTGAGCTATCCCAGGAGCTATGTTTCTCCATTCTCAGTTCTCGGGATCTCCCCCATTGTTTCCAATTCCATGGAGGGTCCATTTAAATAATAGTTCCGCATCCTTGCAATCAACTCACTCTCAGTGAGAGTTAGACCACTAGCAAACTTAAGTCAACAGGATCTGTTTAGGTATGTATGCTGGAGTGCACAGAGTTTATTGCAGGGAATTACCTGAAGCAGTTCAGCCACTTGCTGCTTGGGTAACCCAATCTGATCTTGATAAATAAACTGCAAATGCCACAATTAAAGTTACCGTATTTTTCGCTCCATAAGAAGCACTTTTTTCGCTCCATAAAAGAGTAGCACTTTTTTCCTCCTAAAATAGTAAGGGGCGCCTTATGGTCTGTGCGTCTTATGGAGCGAATGGTGGTCCCTGGAGCTGAATTGCCCAGGGGCCAAAAGCAGATTGTGCTTTTTATTTTACAAAGAGAAAAGGGGGTGTTGAAAGGACCCCGCTCAGCAGCTGATCAGCAAGAGATCGGGAGAGAGATAAGAGTCCCGGCTCCCTTTCAGCCCCGCCCTCCTTTGTTGAATGTGCTGCAGAGGGAGGTTGTTTGTTTCCCCAGCGACATGTGACTGGCTGATTAGATTATCTGTCTGGAAACTGTAGAAAAGCTCCCTTAGCTCCCTTTCCTTTAGAAGCTGCAGAAATGTGAGTTGAACCCCATAAAAACGGGGCTTTTCCTCTTTGCTTTTCCCCCTTGCAAAAGGAGCTTTGCTTTTCCCCCTTTGCAAAAGGAGCTTTGCTTTTCCCCCTTTGCAGAAAAAAGCTGCAAAACTTTTAGCTGATCCTCAAAAAAAACAAAACAACAACCAGGGCTTTTAGAGGAAGAAAACCAGAAAAAAGGTGCGCCCTATGGAGAGAAAAATACGGGTAAATGATAAAGTAAATGTAGATTCTTTTTAGAAAAGGAAGAAGGATGTGTCCTGGGCCCTCACTGCTCAGATAAACGCTTTTATTTAATTGTTTGTTTGTTTGCTTGTTTTTAAAATGTATATCCTGTCTTACTTCAGAAGAGATCCCTGGTGGCTAACAGATCATAATGTCATCATAAAGAAGAGCCTATTTTCCAGGGACAGTCTAAAAGCCATCACAGTTTCTGATTTGATCATGGAATGTCCCGCTTTTCCTTAGAGTGTCCCTATTTTCATCGGAGAAATGTTGGAGAGTATGGAGCTGTGCGACCCGCCCACGCCAAGCCAAGGGGATAAGTAACTATACAACCTTTAGAAGACATCTGAAAGCAGCCCTGTATAGGGAAGTTTTTAAATGTTTGATGTTTTATTATGTTTTTATCTATGTTGGAAGCTGCCCAGATGTTTTATTATGTTTTTATCTATGTTGGAAGCTGCCCAGAGTGGCTGGGGTAATCCAGTCAGCAGATGGGTGATAATAATAATAATAATAATAATAATAATAATAATAATAATAATATCCCTATTTTCCTTGAAGAAATGTTGGAGGCTATGATCATGAAGCCCATCATATTACCACAGCAATAATACCAATAAACATTCCTAGGGACATCAGTTAAAAAAAGAAACTAAGAACTTCAGGGGAAGAACAAGGAAACGGCTCTGTAAATCCAAATTTTTACTAGACTCTTGATGCAATAAATAAAAAGGGCCTGGTAAATCTCTGATAATCCTTCCCTGACTTGAGGATGTAGAGGTATGTGTGTGTAGAATTTACCTTACTGTACGAAGGTAACATTTACATTCATTGCCCATCCTCTGGCATTGCCTACCACTGATGGTGTGTCCCCTGTGTCCCTCTGGCTAAAATTTCCATTTCAGATGTCAATGTTCAACACCACAGGGAAGGAGATGGGACATTGTGGAAGCTCATAGGGGAAGAGTAGTCCCTCAGCATCATCTTCTGAGTCAAGTACCTATCGGGAATAAGCAAAGACTCCAGTCCCCATCCCATGAAGATGACTCAGAAAGCTGTTGCTTGGCTCAGATGCCACTGAGAAATCCAGAAGAACCAACAGAGACACACTGCCACTGTCCATCTCTTGGTGTGATGTGTCCAAGGCAGCTTCTGTGTCAAAACTCACTGGAATACAGTCTGTAAATGACCTAGATTATCACTTTTATACTTGAAGCCTTAGAGGAGGCATAGGCAAATTCAGCCCTCCAGATGTTTTGCGACTATAACTCCCATCACCATCCCTAGCTAACAGGACCAGTGGTCAGGGATGATGGGAGTTGTAGTCTCAAAACATCTGGAGGGCAAAGTTTGCCTATGTCTGCCTTAGAGCTTAATCGTAGCTGGGTTTTATAACACCTACTTTCTTGTCACACACACAACAAAAAAGGAACCAAAAATTAAAACAGCGTATTTAATTATTTGAATGTTGTTGTTTTTTACTCTCACATTTTAATCGAGTCTATTTGTAGGGTTTATCACCAGAAACTGAGCTCCATATGGTGAAGTGCTATTTGCCTACTTTAACAACCAGAAGACTTTAGTTATACTTTGGAATGCTTGTGTTATGTTTAGTAAAGGCAAGTTTTCTGTTTCCAAGGAACATGTTTCTTGTCCTCGTTCCTATAAGAACAAAGTCTCATAAAAGTGATGCCAAATATCTAGGAACTGAATGGGTAGGAAAGTCCTGTTAGACAAGGGGAATATAGGGATTTAAGAGGGCATTAAAAACACAATCCTAATTTAATTCTAGGATTTATGCTTGTTTTATATATTTTACAGATTTATACCCAACTTAAATAGTACATATTGGGTTGTGCCCTCAATGGCTTAGGCAACAACCCTAGTGAATTCTGGCACCTCTTTTTCTAAAAAATAGTATTTGGTGGACAAGTGTAACAGATAGCAGAACTACATCCTAAGTGAAGTTGTGTAACTAGAGTCTAGTTCTGATTAACTGAATCAAGATTATTCCTGTCTTGATATTACCAGTGCCAGTGTCATATTAATCAACATTTTATACAATTCCCAATAATCAAAGGAATCGTAATACCTACCAGGCTTTTTGGATAAAATTGTACCACGTAGGCCATTTAAGTAATGCTTGTTTGTTCCTGGTAAGAAACTCTGCTTGAACAATTTCTTATACTTGAAAGTTTACAGCTATGAGACTCCGGAAAATTGCTTTAGGAACTGTTGCGATTAAACAGATGTTAGATGGAAAATCCTTAAAGTTTGCTTTTCTTTTCCCATTAGTTGGTCTCACATCATGTTAAAAACCTGTTTACTGTATGAGTCCGGAAAATAAAAAATGAAAGTACTGATAACACGGCCGGCGTTCGTTAGTAATTAACGTTAAATGAGGTTGAACAACTGGGGCCATCAGGAGACAACAGAACGTTATTGGCATTGCTAGCATTTGATACAGAATGGGAAATGCAATATATTTTATTAGCTCAGCTTACATTCCAAAGATGTGGCTGAAATGTTCTTTAAGGGGGGAAAGATGAGAGTTAATAAGTTAATAAATGCAATCATACAGGGTGAAATGTGAACCCATAGGCATCTGTGCAGCCTGCTTGACTTTATGCCAATTTACACAGGAGTAAGGAACTGAATGCGAAAGGCTGGGCTGACTTATATGAATCCCAAGTTACGCAGAATTCATCATGCGAAAGGCTGGGCTGGATGAATCCCAAACCGGAATTAAGATTGCCGGAAAAATATCAACAACCTCAGATATGCTGATGATACAACCTGATGATGGCAGAAAGTGAGGAGGAATTAAAGAACCTTTTAATGAGGGTGAAAGAGGAGAGCAAAATATGGTCTGAAGCTCAACATCAAAAAACTAACTAATCATGGCCCACTGGTCCCATCACCTCCTGGCAAATAGAAGGGGAGAGAAATGGAGGCAGTGAGAGATTTCACTTTTCTTGGGTTCCATGATCACTGCAGATGGTGACAGCAGTCACGAAATTAGAAGACGCCTGCTGCTTCTTGGAGAAAAGCAATGACACAAACCTAGACAGCATCTTAAAAAGCAGAGACATCACCTTGCCGACAAAAAGGTCCGTATAGTTAAAGCTATGGTTTTCCCAGTAGTAATGTATGGAAGTGAGAGCTGGACCATAAAGAAGGCTGATTGCTGAAGAAATTGATGCTTTTGAATTATGGTGCTGGAGGAGACTCTTGAGAGTCCCATGGACTGCAAGAAGATCAAACCTATCCATTCTTAAAGAAATCAGCCCTGAGTGCTCACTGGAAGGACAGATCCTGAAGTTGAGGCTCCAGTACTTTGGCCACCTCATGAGAAGAGAAGACTCCCTGGAAAAGACCCTGATGTTGGGAAAGATGGAGGGCACAAGGAGAAGGGGACGACAGAGGATGAGATGGTTGGACAGTGTTCTCGAAGCTACTAACATGAGTTTGGCCAAACTGCGAGAGGCAGTGAAGGATAGGCGTGCCTGGCGTGCTCTGGTCCATGGGTCACGAAGAGTCAGACACGACTCAACGACTGAACAACAACAATAGAAGAACGAATGACGTCCTCTCTTCATGTAAAGTGTGAAGGAATATTGGGCATATGTGCACCAGATCTACCCTCCAAGTCCCCCCTAAGTTGTTCATGCCCACTCCATCTTCAGACTTTACCTGCTGAGCTAATTATGACTATGGTTTTAGTTTTATGGATCTTTCCTACTGCACAATTCTTTCTAGTACTGGAATCTTAAAGCCCAATCTAACACAGACTGACACTGAAATGAATTGCACTCTGTGTGGAGACCAGGTGTTTGGAACATACCCTCCAAAATTTCTCCAAAGAAAATAGGGACACCTTATTCCATTATTATTTTATTTTACTATTTATACCCCACCCATCTGACTGGGTTGCTCAAGCCACCCTGAGCAGCTTCCAACATATACAAAAACATAATTAAACATTTTAAAACTTTCCTATATAGCGTTGCCTTCAGATGGCTGGGGAATCAGATAACTCCACACCTTCCAACATTTCCGCAATGAAAATACGGACGTCCTACCATACTCTCCAACATTTCTCTGAAGAAAATAAGAACGTCCTAAGGAAAAGTAGGACATTCTGGAATCAAATCAGAAACTGGGACGGCTTCTGTAAATCCAGGACTGTCCCTGGAAAATAGGAACATTTGGAGGGTCTATTGGAATGACCTGCTTCATTATTTTAAAGGGGCACATTTACTACCTAGTTATCATTTTTGGACTTTCAGTATTTTGGATAGCAAAACAAACAAAAAAACCAAAACAGCTATATATTTAGAAATTTAAATATCAAAAATATATTAATTAAAAGGTTTTTTTGTCTGTGCGCAGCCCCCCCCCACCAATAAAGAGCACAACTGGCTCAAGAACACCTCAAAGTATATATCTTTTTTCATGATTGTTCAGTTTTCTTGGCTTGAGTGCTTAACACTGAAGATGGCTAACAAGAATCTACAATCTGATATAACATGATGGGTGCCTTACACGATCTGTGGGGACCTTATTCTTGAGTTAGACTCCCTTTTCTGATTTCAGGGGAATTTATGTTTATGATTTCAGTTAGACTCCCTTATGTCTGAGTTGGGCACCAATTTATGTCAGTGACATCCACACGAGCATGTCAATCGATTGTTTGGGAGTGTGGGGAGGGGACTTAATGGAGTCCCCTGTCTGCTATGAATTGACACCACTAAGCATCTGATCCATAGATATGCCCACATATATTTGTAAATCAGAATCTTCATCCAAAAGGGAAGTCCATTGGTAGTCATTTCTTTGTGTGAACCTGACCTCAGCTACCTTCACATGAACAAAGCAAAATAAAATAAAAATTCCATCCAGTAGCACCGTAGACCAACTAAATTTCTTATTGTGGATGCAGGTGGCACTGTGGGTTACACAAAAGAGCCTAGGGCTTGCTGATCAGAAGGTAGGGGGTTCGAATCCCCGCAACGGGGTGGCACCCATTGCTCGGTCACCAGCTCCTGCCAACCAGCGTTCGAAAGCACGTCAAAGTGCAAGTAATTAGGTACCACCACTTCGAAAGTGGGAAGGTAAAAGTGTAACCTCCTGTGTGTGCG
The DNA here is from genome assembly GCA_900245905.1 of Lacerta viridis. Classification (NCBI taxonomy): domain Eukaryota; kingdom Metazoa; phylum Chordata; class Lepidosauria; order Squamata; family Lacertidae; genus Lacerta; species Lacerta viridis. The sequence goes on from OFHU01000426.1 coordinate 340,244, forward strand.
GTAAACTTGGTTCTGCCTGCTCTGGTTCATCAGAAGCAGCTTAGTCATGCTGGCCACATGACCCGGAAGCTGTACGCCGGCTCCCTTGACCAGTAACGCGAGATGAGCGCCACATCCCCAGAGTCGGCCATGACTGGACCTAATGGTCAGGGGTCCCCTTTACCTTTACCTAAGGTTTTTTTTTGGTATGAGCTTTTCATGTGTATGCACACTTCTTCAGATACACTGAAACAGAAGTCACCAGACCCTTATATATAGTGAGAGGGTGGGGAGGGGTATTACTCAGAAGGTGGTGGGAATGGGTGATTGGCTGATAGGTGTGGTAAACCTGTTGATGACGACTGCAATTGGTCTTACAGGAAAAAGCAAGGGGTGAGATGGCTAAAAATAGCTTTATCATGTATAATGAGATAAGAATCCAATGTCTCTATTCAGACCAGGTCTCTCCATGGTTTTAAGTTTGGTAATAAGTTGCAATTCAGCAACTTCTCTTTCCAGTCTATTTCTGAAATTCTTTTGTAATAAGACAGCTACTTTGAGATCTTGTATAGAATGTCCTGGGAGACTGAAGTGTTCTCCTACTGGTTTCTCTGTCTTGTGATTCCTGATGTCAGATTTATGTCCATTTATCCTTTGGCGTAGGGTTTGGCCTGTTTGTCCAATATAGAGAGCTGAAGGGCACCGTTGGCATTTGATGAACATGAACAAAGCAGCGTAAGTAGCAAAAACAACAACAACAGTTGTTTGGTGGTTCTAAATTACTGCATTAGCCAAAACAAGCCTTTATCGGTACAGTTTTAAAACTGGGTCTATGGAAAAAATCTGAATCAAAATGTGAGTCAGGTTAATAGGTGGGCTGTGTTCAGCATTTGACATTTCAGATTCAATTGTTTGACATTTTGGAACACCCGGCATGACGCCGTTTTTTTTGCCTGGAAAGCAGGAAGAACAAAGCATGATTAAGAAACTCTGGATTGAGGCAATGTCCTGTTGCGGATGCAACCTGGCCCTTTGAAAAACCTCCTTTGCAACAAATGAAAAGTTGAGTTTGGTGCTCCAGGAATAATTACTGAGGGCAAAGCCAGTCACAAGAGCTTTCTGAATAAAAATCCATGCACAAGGCAATATTTGAGCTTGATTGTGGCTTTAACGTTTGAAATTATCATTTGTTAATGCATTGCCAGACACTTTAACATACTAAAATAGTTTGCAGAAGCAGAGAGTTTGCATCAAGGCTGCCTGGTTCTGTAGTTAAGTTACATGGTTGTGATTTACTGAAGACCAGAGGGTACCCTGGGGTGTTCTGTTTTCTCATCAGATTATAGCCAAGGAAGACTGCAGATGAGACTACGGGGGTCATATTTTGAGAATGAGCACACACATCATATATTGTGGGTGCCCTTTGCGGGATCACGTGCAGTGCTACAGTTCCCAAGGAACTTGGCGGGATAGCATTTGACATTGCTAGAATTCAATTGTTTGAACGCCCAGAATTATTAAGGTTCACGGCAAATCACTGGGAGGTGGGCCGTTTTTTTAGGGGGAGGAGCCTATTAAAAAGGAAGAACAAAGCTGGTTACTTGTTTGCAGGTTAACCCTGTTTAGCGGGCGCTGCTACAGTCTTTACTGGTTGCTGTTGAAGGACCGGGAAGAAATTTCCCTGCATTGGCAGGTTTTGTCTTCCTCGTAGCAATTCGTCACAACTTTGGAAGTTTAATAAAGTTGTGGCCTAATTTTAATTCCACAGTGTTGTCAGAGTCTTTATTTCCTTTCCCATGATCCCTGGGGGCTGGGGCTGTTACGCCTGGTCATGCAAAAATAATACAGAATGTTTCATGGTTTCTTTCCCTTAATATAACTTCATCATGCTCCTTTGCAACAAATGAAAAGTTGAGTTTGGTGCTCCAGGAATAATTACTGGAAGGAATTTTTTATTTTTTATTTTGTTTTGACTATGGCAGGCCAACACGGCTACCTACCTGTAACTGGGTATAGGGAGAGTGTGTGTTCCACAGGCCAGAATCCTAGAGAGTTACATTTGGCCCCTAGGCCTGATCTATTCTGTCTCCCTATCCATTATGAAAATCTATGGCTTCTTTCCATATCCTCAACTAAAATATTTTTTATTCTCTAGTCATGCATTGCTTTTGTCTAGAGCACTTTCTCTCTCCGATATTTAGGGCCCCATCCAGACTGTTGCTATTTTGCAGGAGGGATTCGGCTGCATACTGGCAATTTATGTTTATGCAGTTAAAGCATTCCTGTGGCATTGGACCAAATTAGAAAAACCTGGACTTTTTGCGGCAAGGAAAGTGTTGGGAAGTAACGTAACCACCATGCAAATCAATCAGGATAAATGCTCAATAAAGAAGTCATCGGGAGGCATCCAAGAACTCTGTCGCCAAAACCATTAACTTCTCTCAGATCCCATTCACAACTGCAATGAAGCCTAAGTACGTGCCAGAATATTTGTGGAGATCCATCCTTTGTTACAGTTTCCCCATTGTCATTTTCCACACTGTCTAAATTTATGGGTCCAGCTCTGTGAAGTCTTTTAATTTTTACTACTTGAATTCAACTTTGTCAATTCCCCCTCCCCCCACTTATACACAACAGCTTCTACTGATTGTTTGGAGGACATGCGGCAATCATTGTTTCGTAGGATTTCACCTTCTGCAGAGTTACTATTTGAAATAGTTAACCAGGTTTATATGGTCCCAGTAGCCACCTTAAAATAGTTGGTTGTCTTATTGTGCAGCTTTCCAAACAAATGTGGAATGGTTTTCTGTAGTTGCGGTTTATTGCCAGGAGCAAGAAAAGGCATAAACTGATAGCAAACCTTATCCTTTCAGAGACATTTAATCTTGCACTTCTTTGAGAATAAAATCATGTGCAGGAGAATGCCACCTATCTTTACACTCCCAGTAAGGATCCACAGGTGTTCCTTTTGAGACTAGATTAGTGCCCTTGCGAATCTGCATGTTAGTGGCAACACAACCAGCCAAGGGACTTTCCAAGTTTGACACTTGTGGATCAAGTGTCCATTAAGCCCTTTGATGAAACTGTTCTGACTGCTGTCCAGTCATTTATGGACCTAGCTGAAATGTTTCATCAGAGCTCCTCACATACCAAGCTTCCTTCATTTCCTCCTTCTAATCCCTCCTTAAATACATTTCCTTTCAAAGCCTTCCAATGTCAATCTCCTGGCCAAGAGCATCTGTGCAGATTTCACGACAATCTAGCAGTCATTAAGTTTGTTTGGGAGTGGGGCAGAGATCTGTGATCGGTATTACCAGTACTTTTTAGCACCTCCCTACTTCCCTTGGGGGGGGGGGGCTGGTTAACTTTTGCAGCTTTTAGCGGGCACTGCTTAGTCCATACTGGTTTTTTGAGACGGAAGAAATTTCCCTGCATTGCCGTTTGTCTTCCTCGTAGAATTCTACAACTCGAGTTTAATAAACGGCCAATTTTAATCCACAGATTGTCAGAGTCTTTATTTCCTTTCCCAGACCCGGGGCTGGGGCTGTTACGCCTGGTCAGCAAAATAATACAGAATGTTATGGAACTTGCGAAAAACTTCATCAGGGAACAATTCGCTCCGTAGGACGCTCAGCCATAGGCGCACTCCTTTGTAGAGGAGGAAACAAGAAAAAAACTGGTTTTTCCTCAAACATGTTATTTTTGAATCAGCCAAATTTGCAGCCTTTTTGCAAAGGGAAAAGCCCTCAATTAGGTCAGTTCAATTTGTCAGCTTTGCAAAGGGGGAAAAGCATTGCTTACAAACCAGTAAAACCGAAAACCAGTACAGACCATAAGCACAGTACAACCAGACGCACCAGCAAGTAATAGGAAGCAAGAGGAAAGCGAACCAGACAAAAGTACGCACCAGTACCACTAACTACTTTACGCAAACTTACTAACATACTCAAACTTCCTAACTTACGCAAAGTTACTAATTACCAAACTCACCAACTTACGCAAACTTTAACATACTCAAACTTACTAACTTACGCAAACTTACTAAACTAAACTTACTATTTTTCGCTCATAGTACATACGCACAAAGTAATAGGAAGCAAGAGAAAAGCAACCAGTACAAAATAAGCCCAACTTACTCAACACTAAACTTACTAATTACGCAAACTTACAACTTACGCAAACTTACTAACTTACGCAACTTACGAACAACTAACTTACGCGATTTAACATTCAAACTTACCAAACTTGCTAACGAGCAAAATGTACTTACCCATACTAACTTACGCAAACTACTATACTAAACTACTACTAGCAAACACTAACTTACTAAACTTACTAACAGAACTTACTAACTTAACCTAACTTAGCAAATTACTAACAGCAAACATAACTTACTAACTTACTTATTCTATACTGACTTAAATTACTAACTACCATACTTACTAACTTACGCAAACTTACGCAAACATACTATAGAACTTATTGTCAAACTTTGCAAACTGAACTTTTCAACATACTAACTGCGCAAACATACTAACTACACAAACATACTAAAAAAATAATAATCAAAAATTCTTTCCAGTAGCACCTTAGAGACCAAAGTAATTTAAATGAGCTTTCGTTCTCACTTCTTCAGATACAAACATACTAACTTACGCAAACTTGCTAACTTATGCAAACATACTAACTTACGCAAACATACTAACTTACGCAAACATACTAACTTACTCAAACTTACTTACGCAAACATATAACTTCGCAACTTATAACTTACGCAAACATACTAACTTACGCAAACTTACTAACTTACGCAAACATACTAACTTACGCAAACTTACTAACTTACGCAAACATACTAACTTACGCAAACTTACTAACTTACGCAAACATACTTACTAATTACGCAAACATACTAACTTACGCAAACATACTACTTACGCAAACTTCTAACTTACGCAAACATACTAACTTACGCAAACTTACTAACTTATGCAAACATACTAACTTACGCAAACTTACTAACTTACGCAATCATACTAACTTAGCAAACTTACTGCTTACGCAAACATACTAAAAAAAAAAGTGTGTCTTATGGAGCAAAAAAATACGGTCTGTCCTTTACATATACTGTGTAGACCAAGAACACTTCTTCCAGTGTGTTCTCCAGAGTTGAATTTTCCATCATTATTTCCATTTCTTATCTCCTGTGTCAACAAGCATGAAAATCGGCTGAGCTTTCTTTAATTGGGTGGCTGCTCTAGAAGTAAAATGTACCCCAAGCTCTTAAGTTGCATAGGACAAAACTGAAAACTGTGCACATTGCTGTGGGCCACTGGTATGGCCACTCAGCCAAGTTTTCCTTTGTGCTTCTGTTCAGATGGTTGTGTTGATCTCTCCCATGTTGATGTCTGCTGGCTTCAGTGCACAGGGGCGTAGCAAGGTGGGTGCAGTAGGTGCAGTCTGTCCCAGGTGTCCCCACTGAGGGGGGTGATAAAATGCAGCACGCTCAAGCCACACATCTATCCTGAGTCCTGGGAGTGACACAGTGGCTTCGCACTGCCCAAGCTATAGGGCGGCTGAGTGGGAGGAGGCCGGTGGACTCCTTGGAGGCCCCGCAGTGCACCCGTGGGCGGCTGGCCCCACTCCCGGGCGCCCGGTCCGCTTGCTCCGCAGCTGGCTGGCCATGACCTTATTTGCACCGAAAGCCTTAAATCTGGCTAGGAAACTTTTTCAGTCTGAGTTCTGCATTCCTTTCTCAGGCCACACATCCACGACGGGTGGCAAAAGTAGGTGCAGAGGCAAAAGTGGACAGAGCAACGAAAGTCAATTTTACCTTTGTCCAACAAGCTAGTTTATACATGCACACACTTTTCTCTAGCCTTCATCCTCTCAAGGAGGCATTGCCAAGAGGCGAACAGTAGGGTTGGGTGATATCTGGTTTTCCACTTCATGATATGTCACCAGCCAGACATGTTACACTGATATATCACAAATAAGGATGGAGCTAAGTAGAAGCATTACATGGCTTTAGAATTTTTCCCACATTGTGATTTTTGCATAACACACACACACAGAGAGATCATGATTCACAATATATTGCCAGGTCAAAAAATTATGAAACCAATATCATGATAGAGACTTCAAACCGGTTTTGGACAATATATCACTATATCACCCAGTCTTAATGTAAATGGATATAACAACAACTAACTTTATTTATTTGCATAGCCTACAGGCCATTGCATCTAAATTGATATATATTCTCTATAAATTAGCATATCAACAGCAGTTTACCAAGATTCAATTGGTCTAAACAGCCTCGGACCAGTATACCTGAAGGAGCGTCTCCACCCCATCGTTCAGCCCGGACACTGAGGTCCAGCTCTGAGGGCTTCTGGTGGTTCCCTCACTGGAGAAGCGAAGTTACAGGGAACCAGGCAGAGGGCCTTCTTGGTAGTGGCGCCCGCCCTGTGGAACGCCCTCCCATCAGATGTCAAGGAGATAAACTATCTGACTTTTAGAAGACGACTGACGGCATCCCTGTTTAGGGAAGCTTTTAATGTTTGATGTTTTATGGTGTTTTCAATATTCTGTTGGGAGCCACCCAGAGTGGCCCAGAGCAGGGTATAAATAATAAAGTCGTCTTCTTCTTCTTCTTCTTCTTCTTCTTCTTCTTCTTCTTCTTCTTCTTCTTCATCAACACTAACTGGGGGAGGAGTACAGAGAACACAGCTGTGCCCAAGTTTCAAAACATGACCACCTGTGTGTATAGACCAGGGGTGGCCAACTCCCAAGAGACTGTGATCTACTTACAGAATTAAAAACTGGCAGTGATCTACCCCGTTTTTTAAGCATTCAGGTCAAAGTTGTTGAATTTTTTAGGGAAAAATAAAGCCCTGTTTTTGCAGGGTGCAGGGTGAAAAAATGAGCTTTTTAAAGGGAAGGCTAAGTTGTTGAGCTTCTTTGGGGGAGCCAGTGATCTACCAGTGATCTACCAGAGACGTCCAGTGAAATACCGGTAGATCACGATCTACCTGTTGGACGTGCCTGGTATAGACAACCCGGAAAGCAGTTCCTGCTTTAGATGGCACTATCACATGGTGGTTTGTGCAATTGCAAATCACTGCGTACAAAAGCACACGGGGGGGGGCAGACCTCTGTGCACATATATCAAAGGCTTTATGTATGCACAGCCTGATATGGGAAATGGTCCACCAGCTTTCTCTCAGTCTTGGTAGTGGACAAAACAGTTCTCATAGCTCCAGCCAACAGACTATCCAGAAAGGTTATCTTTCTTGCTGCTAATGCAAATAGTGCCACCCTGTAGCTGATGCATTTATCAACATCTACGATCTGAAAAGGGGACATAAATTTAGTTCTGGGTGAATCATGCAAGGGACAATATAAAATATAATGTACAAGATCCTCAACACGTCCATATCTACGTGTACAGAGGAGCTCCTTTGCAGACAGAAGGTCCAAATTTCATTCCTCAGCATCTGTAGATGTTCCTCTGTTTAGGCATGGACTTTACTTTCTACCAACCTCTGATGCTTGTCCTTATCTTTAGAAATAGATTGTGATGCATGGGGATAAGGTATGTGGAGAGCCATTCCCTGCAGAGTTTCTGACTCCTGTCATTTTTGCAGTTTTTGTGATGAGCTGAGGAATGAGCCATAGCTCAGTAGGCGAGTAGACAATACTTCACTAGACAAATATCTGACCTCGCAGAAGGCAATTTCCTTTGTTCTGTGTCAACATGCCGACTGCAATGGCTGAAAGATTGGTGCCATGGCTTACATCATTATTGGGAGATGAACTCGATGCACATGTTGAACAGGGGAAAGGCACAAGATGCCTACAAATTTCTGACTCCATCATATTTCTGTCACAGGCAATGCCACAACTTCGTCTGAAGTTCACAGTAATCTAGGTATCAAGATTATGTTTAATGCTTAAATGTGTCCTTTAAAATTTGTGGCTGTTGTGTAAGAAATTGAATTAGCATTTCTAACAGCTAGGGAATTTCAAATGGCTTGATCTGTGGCATTTTCAAATAACTTTATATTGTATATGCTCTTTTAAATGTACCTTAAATCTCATCTCTTTTCAGTTCATTGAATGTTCATGCCTTGTAGAATTCAGACTTTTTAAGCCTGTTGAAACAGATTCGTGTAAGATTAGAAAAAGTGCCATGATGAAAAAAAAAATCTAGGCATGTAAAAGCACAAAAAATCCTGGATTATGTTGATCAGGAGAAGAAGAAAAAGAAAGAAGGGCTCCAATGATTGATTAATCCTATTTCTCTGCTTTATATCGGGGGGGGGGGAGAGCCTACAAGTTCTGACATGAAAATATAGTTTACTGCTGGTTATAAAACTGGTAGCTTGACCACAGATGCTTAGCAGACATATTTTCTGAACGTGATCCAATTAAAAGTTTGCCATCTGCATTCTTATTCAGGGCTGAGTAGCCAATAAGGCACCAAGACTTTTGCTACTGACATAAAGAAATATTGTATGGATGTGATGAATTGTGGACATATGGAAATTCAGAGTCTGATGCTATGTACCACTTTTGGAGAGAGCAAAGAGAGGGAAGGAACCAAAGTACAAAGGACTGATGGGAAACATGATCTGAGCATACTTTGCATAATGTAAGTAGTGAAAAACGGTTGTGCAACTGAAGTGTGTTTCTGCTTCTTCTTTTTTGAGCTTCCATTGCAACGCACTGTGGGAGAACTTACACATCTCACCTGCAAGGAAATCTGTGGCCTTTCTGCATCGGCAGTGCACACATCCCTCCTTCAAGTACAGTGGTACCTCGGTTTTCGAACGTAATCTGTTCTGGGAGACCGTTCGACTTATGGAACATTTTAAATCTGAGGCGCAAAGGGCTGGCTGCAAATGCAATGGAGAAAATTGGAAAGAAAAAAAAAAACTCAGCGGAAGCTGTTTGACTTCCAAGGAGCGTTCGAAAATGGGAGCATTTACTTCTGAGTTTTCGGCGTTTGGCTTCCGAGATGTTTGGCTTCCGCGGTACCACTGTATTTCATTTTCTTATAGTGATGATTCACAGTACTGATTTTGCCCATGTTCCAATACAGTATTTTTGTGTTACGAGTGCTCTAGCCATAGCTGGGTGTGACCTCTTTTGTGATGAACTTCAACAGTCTCTTAAATACATTTAAAGCAATGAAACCATATTTGAGGGTGGTTGTGTATGTGGGGGTTTGTTGGGTTAGCTGATAACTCGCTCATATGCCTTAATTGTGGATAATGCTGGTAGTAAGTAGCTGTAGATGTGTGCTAATGTTGTGCCCATTCATGATCATGAAGTGAAATATAAGTGTGAGATTGCTCGGATAATAATGTCATGTCCTTACTGGTGTGCGGTCCGTTATGGTCCTGTTGTCCTAATATTCATGCTCATTTCCTCTAAACATTATTGTGAATGACCTCAATAGATGAGTGAATTTTCTCTCATGGTGTGTAGTAGCAACAATATAATCGTGGAAAAATAATTGTCGCTCTTTTAAGGCTCAAAGGATTGACAACATATGTCGGGAGAAAGAAATTGACCTATGTGTCGGAATATTCCTAGAGCTTATATTTTACCTACAATCAATGCTATCACCCTTAACTTATCTAAAAGAGTTGCCATACTCCATGCGGCGAGAGGTAGTCTACACGCGGCAAGACCACTGGCACCGAGTTGCCTCCCCTGTGGTCTCTTCCTCTTCATTATGTGAGCGCGAGAGGTGTGGTTATTCGGTCTGGAAGTCATGGATCCTACGTAGCGCTCTGTGCTCGTTGAACTCTTTCCAGGCTAGCTTCCTCCCTGAGGGACGACCTAACGCGCAGTACGTGCACACTGTCTCCTTATGGGCCTTACTCTCGGCCCAACTTTATTAATCTATAATAAGTCCAGAAGCTGTTACGCGGAAGACCTTGTGTCTGCAGCGTCACAGGCAGAAGGAGGCACCCGACTGTGGGCGGTGCTGCTTCTTACCTCCATTGCCGTAGCGGCCCCTCCTATTGCTGTGCTTTGTGCTGGGGATTAATGTGCTACACTCCACTCTAGTCTCAGCATCGTGGAAGTGCAGCAGTTTTGATCTGCTCGCGTGACGTTGCGTCTCTCATGCTATACTATCTAAAAGCCGTTTGCGAGCCGGAAAGTCAATTCAGCAGTTATGGAGGAGCTTTAGTGAAGATTTTCGACTGCTAGCTTTCCATTTGCACACATCCACCAGAGGAACTGCAGTGCAGTATATATTCCAAAATACGACCCACCCACCACCTGCTCGCTGAAGCGGAGCGCTCCATTCCACCAGCAAAGTCCGCTGTCCGCCCCTAACCCCGCTTCATTCCGTTACCTGCACGCATGCAGGTGCAGACTTCCCTTCCCCTTCGCAACAGTGGAACTTTCCAGCAGGCATGCGCGGATGGATAGTCGGGCGCGCGAGCTTGCGGGCGCTGACGACGAGAACCGCCACGAAGTTCCAGCGCAAATCTTCCCCGTTGGCGGAAGAAGCGTTAGCGCTGGCCGCCGCCTCTAGGGGTCGCTGTGGGCTGGGGCGGCTGCTGCTGCTGCTGCTGCTGCTGCGAAGGAGCGGCGCCGGCGGAGACGTCGCGCGTCGGTTTCCGAGGAACGACGTCGCGAGCCCTCGGCGCGTTCCTGCCAGAGTCGGTTCCGTTGGAGGCCTTGCTTCTCCTCCGGGCCACGCCGCCGCCTTCAGGACTAGCCGAGGAGGGGGAGGAGCGGCGCCATGTCGGTGCCCCCGACAGGGTTCCCCCCGCCGCCCCTCGGCTCCGCCGGCGCCTCCTTCCCGGGAGGGCCCAGCGTGGGGCCCGCCAACCTCAGAGCCTCGGGCGGTGTGGGGCTGTGTCAGAACGGTAAGGGAGCAGCGGGGACCGGCGGGCCCAGGACTGCGGAGAGGGGCTTAGGCTGAAGGGAGCGCGGGGCCGGGGGGGGGGGTCATGAGGGGTGGGGTCGGCCCACAGTGCAGGGGCCGAAGGTGGGAAGTGGGGGCGGGGGAGGGAGCTGGGAGGGGCAAAGTCAGCTCCTGATGAGAAGGGGAGGCATGCCAGGCTGGCGGGGGGGGGTGGTGGTGCAAGGAGCCCCCTGGGGAGGTCCTCGGTTTGAGCAAGCGGGAGATGAGGGGCGGGTTGTGGGGCAGAGAGAGGGAGGGAGGGAGGCTGACTTCGAGGTGAGCGTGGAAATGCTAAAGGCTTTCAGGGTATCTTAACTTCCATGAGGGTTTCTTTGGTGGTGGGACTTGCGCCCTGCTTTTTGGGTGTCCCACCCCCGTCCCTGTGCAGCCCCAAGTTAGGTTCTGCATCCTGTATTCAGCAGTGGCAGGGCGGTTGCTTTTGAAAAGGGAACTGGCAAGAGCACGAAGGCACGGTATTGGAAGGCTTTGCTGGCTCAAGGCATGCATGCATTCATTCATACGTACATGTTTATTTTATACGCTGCCTGATTGTAACAGAACCTCAGAAGGGCCTTTGGGACTGTAGAAGGGAAGACTGCCAAAATTCGCAATTTGTACAATAAGGAGAGGTTCCATTTAATTGTTGTTCGTAATAGCCATTGGTGGCTTCTACCCTTTGACTTTTTCTAATCTCCCTTTAAAGTCATCTAAGCTGGTGATCACTGACACCTTTTGAAGTTAATTATGCTTGGGATAAAGATGTACTTCCTTTTTTGTTTGTCCTGAGTATCCTGCCAGTTCCTTTAATTGGAGGAGGCTGAGTATCAGTATTATAAAAGTTGCTTTTAAAACGTCTCTGTATCCACTTTCTCCGCATTAATTGACAACATTTATCATCTCCCTGTTGTTTTAAGAGGCCCCAAACTTTGTTTTTTTAAAAAAGTGCTCCAGTCCCTCAATAATTTTTGTGAGACTTTTTTGCACCTTTTCCAGGTCTTTGGTCTTCTTGACACAGTACAGTCCATGTTCCATATTGCATCTACATCATAGATTTATGAGAAGACATGAAGATAATGGCTCTTATTTTTAATTTGTTTGCAAAAAAAACTCTTAACATCAACTTTTTTGTTCTGTTCTAAATGGACACATTCATTTTTCTTTCTACCATGATCCCTTTATCGTGTAGATCAGTTTTAGAGATTTTGCCACAATGTGTGATTGGCTTTACATTTGTTTGCATTAGATCTTTTCCCCCATTTTGCACATTCACCTGATTTGGAGATTTTGTTTTTGAGCTATTGGCGATCTGGTTGTTTTTAGCTTGAAGGTAACTTTTTCTTACTCTGGGATCTTGAATAGAGTGCTATAGTTGTATCTTTTGTCATACTGTGGTTTTTCAACATTTTTTAAATGCTATTTCCCAATAAAGTGTGTTTTGAACTAATGTAATCAAATGTTCTTATCATCAAACATTCTTATGTCATATAACACAGTCACTGTCTGAGTCAAATAGATCAATGGAGGATACATAGTATACCTCTGAACATTTGGTGAAGGAAACAATGAGGGATGGCTGTTGCTTTCTACAGTTTGCATGCTTTGTAGAAGCACCTGGATGGCTTTTGTTGGAAACAGGTTGCTGAACTAGTTGAGTCTTTGCTCTGATTCAGCAGAGTAGTTCCGTTACACAGAACATACTACAGATAGTCTGCTTTGCTCCTTTTGGTTGGGAGGCTTTTGTTTTGTGAAAAATTCTCAGGTTAGATTGTATCTCTTTTGAACAAGTATGCATTATCAAAATTTGTGCATGTCTCGGTATGCATAGAATA